>JARFIY010000010.1:1200000-1528458 GCA_036346155.1 Sinelater perroti
TGGACTCGCGCCTCGTCATTTTTTAAATTAACAAATTTTTAGACGAGAGCAGTGCAGGGCTGAGACGATGGACTCGCGCCTCGTCCTTTTTTAAAATAACAAGTTCCGGGGCGAGAGCATCGCAGGGCCTAGACGATGGACCCGGTATAATCTATAATAATAGGATAAGAAAAATCGTGTGATGTTCACACCAGATTTTTTCATATATTTTTAACATAATACTAAGCAAGGTAATTCCTTTATAGTTCCTACACTTTCTACCGTCTCCTTTTTTATATGTCGGTAACAGTGTTTCTACCAATCAGTCCTTTGGTACTTTTTGTTTATTTCAGATCTTATTAAATATTTTTTTAAAATCTATATCCCGTTATTATGCATGTTTTTTTATCATTTCCGCTGTTATGCCGTGCCGTCTTGCCTCGTTTCAACATCTTAATGACTTTTATTATTTCCTCTTTCTTAATGTCTTCATTTTCTACATTATCGGTGTTTTCTATGGTTTTCTCAATTTCTTCTGTTACTTTCACGTGATTAGTTGCTTTGTGTTCACCATTTCATCGAAATACTCTTTCTATCTCTTCATTATATCTTCCTCTTCTCCTAAGATTTTCCATTTAATAATTTTATATATGAATTTCTGTTTTGTGTAACTTTTCGTAGGGTTTTTAATATTCTATAGAATAACTTTTAGTTTCACTTTCTGCATTGTTCAATTTTTTCTCCAAACTTGTAGTTTCGCTTCTTTCACTATTTATTTGACCTTTAATCTTTGTTTTTGTATTTGTCATAATTTTCGTTGTTCTTTTCACTATTTTTTCCATTTTTTTATAGTTCATTTCTTTTTTAATTTCTTCATTCCACCATCTTGTTTGTTTTGGTACATCCGCATATTTTGTTTGCTATTTTTATTATTGAATCTTTAATTGTTCTCCACATTTCTTTTGTTGTCCTGTTGTTTAAGTTTTCTCTAACTTTGGCTATCTATTCTATAATTCTTATTAACTATAAGGTAATCTATTATCAATCTTTTATTGCTATTTATTACTTCTCTGGTCTATTTATACACTTCTTCGTGTTTGTAGATATTTGTTACTATTAAATTATTCAGAATACAAAAGTCTATTACTTTTTGGCCATTACTGTTTCTGCTTTTTTTCTATGTATCCCTATTGGTTTTTCTGTTTTATCATATTTTCTGCCTATTCTTCCATTTAGATCCCCCAGTATTAATAATCTCCCCTCACTTTCTTCTACCACTTCCGTTAGTTGTTTTCCAAAAATTATCCTTTATGTTGGCTTTTTCATTCTTATTTGGTTAATATGCTACTACGATTGTTGTTTTTACTTGTTTATCTAATTCTATTTCTATTATCAAATTTTTTTTTGATACTCCGATTCATTTTTATAGGTATTTTATATTTTCTTTCTTAATGTAGCATCCTACCCCTTCATTGGCTCTATTTTCTTCTTTTACTCTATTTTATATCAAAATATGTCCCCCCTTTATTAGTTTTTCGCCTTTACCTTTCTTTTTCATTTTGGTGATGCCAACAATATCTGTATTTATTTTTTATAATTTCTGTTAGTTTCTCTTGCTTATTTGTCAAAATTCTTACATTCCATGTTTCTATTTGTCATAGTTTCCGTTTTTTTTATTTTGTTTTATTCCAATGTACATTTTTACTTATTCCTCGTACTGTCTGCGTATTCGTTTTCAATCTTATTAGCTCTGTGTAGTATTTTAATTTTTTCTGTTGATCCGGTCTTTCCTAATCTTATGTATTTGCTTTTTTTCTGTTTGCGCTTTAATTTTCTTCCAGAGTTATCTCCATTTTGTTGCCAATGTAGCTTTCTGTTTTTCCATCCTGTTTAGTTTTTACTAGTTTTTTACTAGCTGTTTTTCCATACTCTCGGTTTTTAATTTTATTTTTATTCTTCTCAATTTACCATCACTATATTGTAACCAATTTTTGTTACCTTTTTCTTTCTTTTCTATTTTGGCAAATGCTTTCAATTGAAATTATTTCTTTATTTCTTTCGGTGTTATATAATCACTGATAAATATAAGCTCTCTTCTTTATTTTTCAATTTTGATTTGTTTTTCATGATTTCGTTAATTTCCATTTCGCTGCACAATTCTGTAACACAGTCAAATTCCTACTTTTTTTATTACTTTTGGGCTAGTATCTACTTTCAGCTGGTTGTTTAGGAGACTTTTAATTCCTTTTTTTAGTTCTAATTGTAAGGTATCGTTTGTATCTATAACTAAGCCATACATTACGACATTATTTTTTCTTCGTTCTTTTTCTATTACTCCTATCATATTTTTGACTTTTTGTAATTTGTCTCTTATTTTATCATTTTCTTTTCTTATCTCTTGGTTTTCTTTCTTAAACACTCGTTTTTCAATTTCAATTTAATATTTAAATTTTCTAAATATTTACTTTCTCGTTGTTTACATCAGCCTGATTTTATACTTTACTCTACTTTGCGTTGTAGAGTGTGTTGCATACGCATAATGGTAAATGTGCCTTATAATTAGTTAATTTTTATTTATTACTCTTATAAAGTTAGTTTTCTATCCTTATTTTTAGCACCTTACAATTTACTAATATTTCACTAATAATTAATGCAGTCGCTGTTTATTTTACCGGATTTCTTTTATTTTTTTATTCTTCTTATTGTTTGCTTATTCTGCTTTCGTTCAAACACTTTTTTGATATTTTTTTTCACTTGGCACGGTCCAGAAGGGCGAATACGTATATTTTTCAGATGTTTGTATATATGCAAATATAAAAAAAATTAATTTTACTGTAATGGTGTAATTTTAAAACAGAATCTTCTAGGATATGAAATGAAGTACTAGACCGCATAAACTTAATTATTGTAGCTCTGTTATTGTCGCTAACACCAGGGCTGTTTGCTGAAGCTGAAAAACATGGGTTTCACAGTCACATAAGCATGGTTAATGCTAAACTGTCGCTTTCAATAGTACAAAGGTTACCGCAATTAGACTGCAACTATGAAAACAAGTTATAAGTAATGATGAATTTTGCTACACAATCTGGCAATCCGATAAACGCATATGGTTTTAGCGAATGTTAACAGAACACTTCTTATCTGAGTGAATGAAGCTAACAATCAAGTTTGGTGGTAAAGACATTATAGTTAAGGGCTGCTTTTATAATTCGGCTTTGGTCCCTTAGTTCCTGTAGCCGTACAAATAAAGCTGAAATGTATTTTGATATTCTTGAAAACTCTGTGTAACAGTTGTCCAAACAGAGCAGATTATTCTGTCATGGCTTAAAGAGATCTGTTTTGAAAAACTATACCGACATTTACAGAGCTCCGATCTCATTCTATGGAATACCTCTAGGAATAATTGAAACACAGATTACGCGCCAAGTCCATATTCAATAGCTGAACTTATTAAATCGCTCATAGAAAAATGTGGCCCAATTTATACAGATATACCAAAATCTAGTGAAAAGTCTATTCAGTCGAGTAAATGTAGAGTAAAAGGTGGACCAAGATTAATACGTGCCATATAAGTTTGTGATTTTACAATAGTAGGGGTACTAAGAAATTTTTAGTCGTATATATCTCCATTAGACAGTGTTTTTTGCATCTAGTCCCATAATATGGAGCTTCTACATTTGTTTCCCTTAGTTTTTGCCAAGTAAAACTTTAGTTTTCTGTACTAAAAGATGATTTCAATGCTATTATGAAACAAAGGGAAAGGCAGTCTGCACGTTGATAAATTGTGTTGTGTTGTTGTTCAATTATGAACTTTTTTACATTAACCTGTTATTCTTATTACTTGTTACTCGTTAAATATCTTTCAAGAATTATATTTGAGCATTTTTGATCGGTGAAGTGCACTTTTTTATTAGAAAAGTTTTTTTTTATATTAGAATCTCTAATTTCTTCTAGCGGTAATTGGTATTAATTCTGATTTTCTCTGTACACCAAATTTTACTATATTTAATGTTCGTTGTATGTGCTATTTATACGTTTTTAAAATATGTTTGTAATAAGTAATACCATTTGTATAGCTTTGTGTTAGTATTCAGTTTGTAAAGTTACTCACGGTTATATCTGACAACAAATGACACAGCACATTTTTCTATAGGTACTTGTGTTTATAGGGACTCTTTCATTTGTTCGCAATTTTTATTTGTATGTTTTACACATGTGTTTTTAAATATTTTTTTATGTGCCATAAGACTGCTTTCTTGTGGTTTAGTAAGTTTTTGTTATTACAACCAGTTACGAAAATGCCGATTCGTACAATTTAGATTTAGCAAAATATAAAGTTATTTTTGAAGTGCATTTTTCACATCCTTACACGTATTTAATTGAAAAATGTTATAAATTGGGTGATCTTATTAGCCTATATAATTGAAATATTACATATGCTGGAAACCAGATTTGCTTTATTTAATCGGATTTAAATTTTTACCTGTGTAGAGTGGAACGCAGAGCTAGACTGCTTCCATATAGTGTGCAAGGAAGTAGTTGTGTCTCTATCATTCAATAATCTTCTTCTTCTTTTTCTTCTCCATCTCTCTTTCGGACTTCCCATGCTTTGTCTTCTTTTTGCTCCATATCTATAGTATATTTTGGGTAGTCTGTCGTTTTCCATTCGTTCTAAATGTTCTTTTCATTGTTGTCTGTAGTCTGTTAATTTCTCTAATTTTTCTCTGCGATTGTATCCGGGGGTTGGTCGCAGCAATCGCATTTCTGATATAGTTATTCTGCGTTCGTTATTTTTGGTAATGATCCAGCATTCACTATCGTATGTTAGGCTTGGGACAGCTGCTACTTTATAAAACTTTATAGAGAATATCAATAATATTGTGAAATAAATTCAGTTATCTTTTGCAGATAGATTTTGCGTTCCTAATGATTCATTGGATTTTTTATATTTAGTTACATATTTCGCAATCGAAATGTGACTCTATCGACGGATCCTTAAAATACTATGGACAGCTCAACGACGAATGCCAGCGTAATGGAAAGACTTGGCAAAAAAACAGAGTCTCAAAACCGCCAAAAGAAGAAAACTAGAATACCTGGATCATATAATGCACAACGATACGAACTTTTACAACTGATTCTTCAAGGAAGAGTATTAGGAGGGAGAGGCCTTGGCAGAAAAAGAATATCTTGGTTACAAAATCTAAGAACACTGACCTTTTTAGAGCAGCGATAAATAAGGTGCAAATTGCCGTAGTGATTGCCGATATTTGTTAACGGTTAGCCACCTGAAATAAAAGAATTGCTTATTTATGATCTACTCTTATAAGTTGAGAAATAAGTAAATTTTATAATGTCTTCTCAGTTTTCCGGACAAATATATTTTATTGTGTCTTGTGATTTATTTCGCTAAAGTCTTCGTGTAGCTGATGGTTAGACTGACACCCTCTCTACAAGATTGTTTCGGTATCTTACTAACTTATAGTTGTATTTATTTGCAAGTTTCCGTATTTTACTGGTTGCATATGAAATTTTCATGTCTGTGTAAAGCGTATTATTTTTGATTCACCACGACACATTTGTCAGTATTCTGATGGTCTTGGACTGGGACCGTTGCGCTATTTTAATAACATATCTTTGTGCAACACGATAATTAAATCCCATAGGTCCAGACAACCCTTAATATTACTTGTGACTTTGTGGGAGTAGCTTGTTTGAGAGTAAAGGTTAGATCATTTGCAAATGTAGCGACGTAGTATTTATACACAGTCTATACATTGCAAAGCATGTTTAAGAACAAGCTATTCTAATTTAAAACTTGAAAAACGTATGTAATTTTTAAGTTCAAAGAAGAAGTTTGATGGCACCTTGCAAATGTTTATTTGTCGATCATTATTTAGTAGATTGTTCTTAACCATGTTTGGAGGCAATTAAGTGTATTTTGTAAGAGTTCTTAGTGTTCGTTATTGAAATTATAGATTAAAATTAATTGTATTAAGAAGTACGTGTGGGCAACTTTTATTTGCTATTCTTCTAAAAAATGCATGTCTAGCTCTTTGGAAGTCCTGATAAATAACATAACCAGAGTATTAGGAATTTTTTTTCATATTGAGGTTTCGTGTTGTTTTTGGTTGAAATTTGGTTTGAGGTTTCCTATAACACATCTCTAAACCCCCTTGTCCCGAATCCCATCTCTACCTGCAACCTTGATTCTGTCCGCTAACCCACCCTAATCACAACTAAACGGGATTTTTACCACCGCCCGGTATTCCCAATCGAACCTCCGTGAGCGACGGAGCGGAGTAAAAACTCCAGCAGAAGTCACCCAAGTGTTGTATTGCGCTTTGCTTGCGCGCTGTCGATTGCCTTTTGTACGTTCCACCCCGTCCGTGGTGCCCAAGTACATCTGGCCAAGGAAAACCCACTCCCGGGTTGAAGCCGCCCAGGTGCCCAGAGACCATTATGTGCGCCTGGAGAATACACAACTGACCTGCCACCCACCGTATTTGGAGTTACTTAGTCATAGTTGTATTGTTTTTTGTTTTTTCTCATTTTCCTTTTATATTATATAGTTTACACAACTCTGTTTTTTTTATGTTTTGTTTATTAAGTTACTTTTAACTGTGCTTAATTATAAAACACAGAGGAAGAGTTTGTTTAGTTTCTTTGTGGCGAATGTTTATGATATTATAACCTTATGACATTCGGATAGTTCGTTATTGATCACATCTATTGAAATAGAAAGTCATAAATTTTAGACAGCCACTTTATATGCTGTTTCTATATTAAGTTGATATGTGCGGTGAATGATGTTTTCATCTTTGAGATATCGCGTTAATTTTTGGTTGAAATCAGCAGTTAGGAGATTAATAGTCGTTACACACCTATAGTATTTTTTTTTGAAAACCTAAGTGTGATATTTATTTTCTCATTTACTCCTTTTTGACTGCCCGTCATTTGTATTTTGTTGAACATCTTTGGTGTACATCTGTAATAGTTTCGACAGTTCTCTATATGATCACATAATTTGTAAGATTATCGTTATGTGCTCCTGGAAAACTTTAGATTGCACTGCTTCTGAGAGCAAGACTCTGTTAGAATGCATTACTAAAAAAAACATCTAATAATTTTTTCTATTCAACTTATAGGTTTAAAAACATTTTTTTAGTTACGATAAATTTATACAAAAAATAAACAATCGGCTTTCGATATTTGAAGTGATAACGATGAAATACAAAATGTAAATTAACACTTGCAACAATTTGGTCACAAACGTTAATCTCACTCTGATTTATTTTATGTGCAGTAAAATTTAAATACACATCAAAAATATTTTTTATATTGATTATGTTGACCATAGTCTAAATTAAAAAATAAAATGTTAAAAAATAAAATTGTAAAAAATATATTTATTTTATAGTGTTTGTTGTTTATAAATTACTTGACATTTGATTTTTTGTTTTTATAATTTTTAATTGTGTATTTTCACACTTAACTAAACTAAGTAAATTAATATAAATCGTTTTTGTATAGAAACCTTCATGCGAACGAATCGTGTTAGAAGTCCCACTTCTAGATGGCAGAAGCATGAAATTTTTAGTGAAATTGTTATTTTATTATAGTTCTTTATTTATTTTCTCCAAGATTAAAACTCCTACGTAATAATACATTAAAAGATGTGCAATAATTATTAGAGGATTAACAAATTTAATGTTATATAATGTAGTGGTTGTTATGCTAAATAGAAACTTACAAATAAATTTATTACATCGTATTTTTATGCAAATGTTTCAACTTTTGAACTAATTACTGAAAAGAGCAAACACATCATTATTAATTTCGTTAACTTGAAAACAAGCTTAATGTATACGTTTAATAAAATTTAAATAATTTAACATGCATGTTAACAAATATAGCAATTACAAGCAGCATAAATATTCAATTTAAATATGTAAAGCACCAAATGACACTAAAATATAAACTAAATTGTTTTTATTTCTATTCTTAACACGCCTTTTTTTATATGTGGGCTCCACGAAAAACTAATGTTTAATATTGGAAACTTTTTTATTATTTTTCATAATATTCTCCCGGGTGGACAATATATTGTTGCATACGCTTGAACCAATTTTCATAGTATTCATTGTCCATGCAGTTGGTTTTTTACGTGTAGGAACAAAAATAAATTATTAAATGACAAATAAAAAACGTATGGCGGATGACCTATCAGTTAGACGTTATGAGTGCTCAAAACCCAGTTGTTTGCGTCTATGTGTGTGAGGTCGTATTGGTATAGTGTAGAATGAACTACTTTACGATCTTTTAAAACTACGTTTGCAACGTGGTCAATATTTTCCAAAAAAACAAAAAAAAAACAGGCACCATTTGTTTCAAAATACTTCGAGTGCATACGACTTTTGTTGGGTTTGGCTCATTTTATCACCTCTAACGATCTTGTGATGCAATTGTATTTCATGAGTATTTCTTTCGACCAATCGACACGAGCCTGTTTTGTTAACTAATGCGAGATTCACGGTTAAATGTTCATGCAATATTGAATGTATGCTAATAATACTAACGCTTAGAAATGTCGGAATTTTACGATAAATAATATGACGGTCTTGCTTTATCAGTTTGTGCACGGCATCTATATTTACTGGCATCACAGGTGACTTTGGACGGCCTTCTTTAAATTCATCCGTCAGCGAACTACGACTACGATTAAATTCATTGATCCAACGATAGACAGTGGCTCTGTGACGGCGCTTCATCATCGAAAATCGAAGTGAGTTGATCGATGAACTGTTGCTGGGATAAACCACGTTGAATGTTACGAGTTAATTCCGTTTTCTGAGAAGAAATTTTCAACTTAATGACAATACAACAAATAGTGTCTGAATATCAAAACGTTCTGAGAATGCCGTCAAAAATGTCAAACTGTATGATGCGAACGTCAGATCGCACCTAGCACACGCAATTCGCAATAGATATCATAAATTATGAATACATGGATAATATTTGTTATTACATTTCTACAACTTTTTTTTTTAGATAATTTGTAAACAGTGTGAACTTTTTGGTTTACCCACATTCTAATAATGAAGAAAAAGGAAGTTTTTAGGAATATAGAGAAAGCTCAGTTGTGAAGTAATTTTTATTTAAAGTAATTACTACTTTCAAATACCGCCAGAGTGGTCCAGTAGTTGAGGCGCGGGCTGCGACGCGGACGGATCGGGTTTAATTCCCGGTGCTCTCTGAAGCCTGGCGGGTGGCCTACTCAGTCACTAAAAATAATTGAGTACCTGCGTTCACTCGAACAAGGAATAATAATGACGGTCGTCTAAGGCGCGTTGCTTGCCACATCGCCCCGCATCAGAGATGGTACACGACGACAGGGCACATTGAACGAACATATGAGAGCCTTAACCTCTCAGTTTGCAGGCAATGCTCCCACGCGGGGCGTTAGAGCCGTAAAAACAAAATACTTCAATTAATTGGGTAAATATTGCACCAATATTATCATACAGCTTGATGCACAAGTTATTTATATCTAACAATAAAATTGTGTAATTTATAAATTTTATGTATTTAAAAAACGTACATAGGAAGGAATCGGGCATAATTCAATAAAAACAAAAGTATTGCAGGTAATCGTTTATTTTTTAAAATTCTTCAAAATAGTTTCTTCCTGTATCTACATAGCATTTCCAACGTATTTTCCATGCTTTAAAGGCTTCCTGGAATGTGGAAACTGAATATGTGGTTATGGCTACCTACCCAAATCGGGTTCCTTTCAGGCTGGATTTGAGTTTTAGGAACAGAAAGAAGTGTTGCGAGGACAAGTCCGGGCTATACGCCAATTCTGTCAGAATGGGTGGCTGGTTTTTAGTAAATTCAGCTCTTGTGCTATCAATCAATTAGACAACAATTGTTTTAATTTTACCAAATTTTTATCACTATGGCTCGTTGACGGACCTCTTTTGCGTTCTTCGTCTTCAAAATCTCTTCCGTCAGCAAACATCAATTCAAAAGTTTTCATTTTTGACGTGGCTTCGCCTCGATACCGAATTTCTTGAGGTTGGCACGCAACTCTTCCGCAGAATTACGTAATCTGAGATTCTGTAATTTTGACCGGTCCAATCTGTACGCAAGAAAATTTTTATTTTAAATTGTGGTCCCTAACCCCTTGACTACTAATCCACTGATGAAAAGTTTTGTACAATCTAAAATAAAATTTTTTTATTAATTTATTAATTATGCTCTCCTAAAAGGTAATTTTGTGTTTACTGTAATTTAGTTAGATATATAAAAAGTTACTCTTTTTGTATACAATGGGAAAATACAACATAGAAGACATAAAATCTTCATTGTTCTGGCGTACCATGTTAATTAGTCTCCAGCTGAAACGGTTCGTTAGTTCAAGGTAAAGTTTGGTAACCACCATTCTTTAGACAATATGACTGTTAACAGATAAGGTAAAACTGTCAAGTACGTTCATTTTATTTTTGTAATTATCTTTAACAGGGCGTACGAAAAATTTTTGAGGACTGGACAATATTAAAGAAATAAAAAGAAAGGAAAGGACAGTTATTATCCACAAAAATATCTAGAGTTGAAGAGATCGTAAAAAATAAGGAAGAAATGATAGCAACCCCAAATAGGTTAAGTATAATAGTAAATCAACGTTCCAAAGGATTATGATCAAAGATTTACGACTGAAACTATATGAGACAGAGATAAACCAGCTAATTAGATAAAACGCCTCTCAAAGCTTTCTATTTGATAATTTAATTAATAATTGGTCGAGTTAAGGAAAAGGATTACTAGAACTGAAGAAGATTTGGTTTGCAGGCGAAGCTCACTTTCACCTTGAACGTTATATGAACAAACTGAACTAGGGGATATAAAAAAGCGAAAATCCTCAAACAGTAAATCTCTTGCATTTGAAACGGGTAACCATTTGGTGTGCGATTTGCGCAGACATCAAGTAGGACCTATTTATATACAGGAAGATATATCTGATAATCATTACCTTGAAATTGTCAAGGAACTTGTTTTTATTAATAGACTTGAAAAAGTTAACTCTAACTGGTTGGTGCAGGACCGTACGCGTTCACATCGCAATGTAAATATCTCTGACCTTTTGTAGGAGTACTTTGGTGAAAATTCTGCGAATTATAACGGATATGGTATTCTAGCCGATTCAAAATCCACGTGACCACTCCTTGTGGGGATATCTAAAGACAACGTGTAAAGAAAACAAATTCTGTCTGTAGCGGATCTCAGAAAAGCAATCACAAAGCAAATTGAATCAATAATAGCAAAAATGCTATTAAGATAGTAGGAAATTAAAAAAACACACAAAAGCCGTATACAAGCGGCAGAAATAAAATTTAAAAAAAATGTTCAACAAAACAAGAAGAGATAAGAGTAAGAAACAACGGAATCAGAGAGCAAGTGGAGCAAATACTCATGAATGGAAGAATAGAGAACAGGCAGTTGGGTTGGTAAGGATATGTGCTTAGAATGGATGCAGAAAGACTTCCCAAACAAGTAGGACTAGGGTGAACAAGAGCACGAGGCAGGCCCAGAATAAAATTAAAAGGAATAAACAGAATGTCAAGAGAAATGGAAATAGACGAAGGATAAATGAATAGGCTGGTTCAAAATAGAAAAGACTGAAGAAGTGGATCGAGGCAACCGGCTCAACGCACAAGGGCATATGATAAAGAAGAAGGAAATTTCAAAGTCGGTTTAAGGCATATCATTGTCTTAGAAGGTACCTAAATAAAATTAGTTTGCTAAATAAATACTTAAGGTTTTTCTTTTTTGTTGTCATCTAGCGCACTCATTATGCTGGTCAAATCACGGAATCTTAAATTTTCCCAATTTTAACCTTTGAAACGGGTCAAAAATATCGCGCTAGTTAAGAATTTTTTTTACTGGTGGATTTGTCGTTGAGACATTAGGAACAATGATTTAAACTAGCAATCTCATTTACCGTACCCAATGGGTACGTAATAGCATCAACCAAATAAGCTGGTAAGCTTTGACGTGGAAAATAGAGTCTGACCATTCACCTTTATAAATTATGTCACACATAAACACATTTAATTATTACATGTAACCAAAATGGATCTATATAATATATTATGTATCTAATAACTTTACAGCTAACAAGTTTAAATACATTTTTAGTTTTTGTTTATGGTTTCCACTGCTTCTCACAACAAAATTTTTCATTGTTTCAATATTTAAGTTTTCTCTCACTTCTTGATTAGGGACGAAGTATGGTGCGTCTGTAATACTCCGTAAAACTTTGGGATAACAAAGTTTAACAACTTCCATGTTAGATTTATAGGCTGTGGCCCTTAGCTGTATATCATAACATCACAAGGGTTTTATTACCATTTTATAAATAAAAGTAACTGAATTGTGTCCAAGAAACCAGTAATATCTTCGCAGTTTTGCACTTAAGCTGATATCTTCTTTCAGGATGCGCAAGATATTTTACATCATCTTTTTGTGGAATTGGTTGTTCTGTAACAAAAAATAAAAGCAAAGTCTAGAACATTAGTGACAACTACATTTACTTGTCCACGATTTTATTGCCTGTAAATTTAATTACAGCAAACTGGCGACCTTTACCAAATCCGCATGGGTGGCGATAATTGATGTATTATCATCAAGTGTTGGCATACTTGTATTCAGCCAGTGTACATAAGATATATAAGCGAGCCTAAGACACTATCTCGAGGGACTATTGCACTGGTAGGATGTAGTGTAGATAATGTTTGCTCAAGTTTATGATAGTGCATTTTGATTTAACTGCTACTTTTTGAATGACTTTATTAAGTTTTCTGCTACTGGTTATAAGTAATCTAAAACTTTTAATGGTGTAATCAGGTGTATTTCTTTATTTATAGTGCTTTTATAGGTTTTTCAATGTGTTTTGTTTTGTCAAGTGATGGAAGTATCGTTTTACTATTAGAGTAACGCTAACCCTTGATATTACGGAGGTATAGGTAGATATTTGGTTAAGGGATGATTTGATTAAATTACTGTTGCCCATTTTTTTAAGACAAAAAGTTTATCAGATCTAGGAGTGTGTCACGATCTTCTGATTTTTTTTGCGCACTTGAGGGACTGCAGCCTCAAGGCCTTCTTTTTCTCACTAACATACACTTAAATGCTAACTAACAAATGCTTAACTCCACTTTCTGGTCGGTCGCATATTGCCCACAATTCCAAAGTAAGAGTGAGGTTAAGTTTGTTGCACTGCCACCACAAGCGAGGCAAAGTGGCGCAGTGGTAAAGTGTCCCAGTTGAGTGATTAAGGGAGCTGGTTCGAACCTCGGGCTGGCACTTTTACTTTTACGGGGTTTATGAACTGTGTTTGCGCAGTTTATCATATATTGATCGGTCACTTTTGTGCAGATGTACAACTTGGTGAGTGTACGCCATGCATGATGGCTTAACTTCCAAATGCCGCTCCTATGCAATTCCCGTTGCCACTGTCAAATAATAATAATGGAATATATTATTACCCGAATATACAATTCTCGCAGCAAATGCCTGTGTTCACTCAAAGTCCATTTTATACCCAAACATCTCAGCAAACTATTAATGATCCGGCTATGCAAAACATATTTGACTCGCAACAACCTCCAATAAACTCCAATTATCAACCCACATTTCAATACAACAGTCAACCGAATTTATTGCCAAAAAATCAAAATACTCCGAAAACGCCGAAGGTTGGTAATAACATAGATGAAGAGTCGGAAGAAGACCCATTTGAACCAAATCGTTATCAAACAATTGTATCACGTATAAAACGCAAAATAAATAAAAACAGTCCACAGGTAGGAAACCCAGAGGGAAGACATCTTCTGGTAGCATTGAAACAAAAAATAATTATCAGCCATTAGCGGATTTGACAGAAGAAGTAAAAATCAAACAAAAAGATAACTTATCTAAAGTTGAACGAATCCCTCCTTTTATACTGTATGGGATATCTAAAGATGTACCAGCGTTGCTAGAATTAATAAAAACAGCAACTGAAAATTGCCCGAAGAAAAAAGATACCGAGTTGTATAGAGAAATTTACACCACAGCACACCTCATGACGATATAAAAACAGCGCTAAAACAACATGGACATAACGTAGAACAAATTATGACTCTACTAAATAAAGAAACAAGAACGCCAAAAAATTTATTCTTCATCGATTTAGAAAGGAAAAGTAATAATGGAGAAATTTATAAGATTACAACCCTCCTGCATGCAGTTGTTCGTTTTGAGATACCTAATGACAAACAAATAATAGTCCAATGCAAAAGATGCCAGCAATATGGCCATACAAGAAATCAATGTAATCAACAATTTAGATGTGTGAAATGTGCAGGGCCACACGACTACAGAAAGTGTAGCAAAAACAAAACAGACGGTAAACCGGCAAAATGCTTCCTTTGTGAGGCCCCATCCGGCCAACTATAAAGGAAGTCAAGTATACTTGGACATCGTAAAAATCCGCTTCCCAACTCGAAACGGGACAGCTCTTCCGCAAAAGAATACTCAAAGAAATACTGAAGCACCCTTACTCACAGCAACAAATACGCAAAACATAAATATTTCGAAAGTCCCACCCGGCACTAGCTACGCCCACGTAGCTGCGGGAAAACATGAAGAAGTAAAAAGTCAACACACGTATCAACCCAAATCAAACTACGATATCATAGCCTTATTACACCATCAAAATTTACACCTGCAACAGCAAAATGTACAACTGCAACACCAACTAAACAAGCAGCAACAAACTATATCCGAATTAGTCAAAGAAATCAGACAGTTAAGAGAAGCCATGAATCAAGCCCAACAATCCGAAAAGTAAAATGGCAGAACTATACAAGATTACTTTATGGAATGCGAATGGCATCATAAGGCACAAGTATGAAATAGAGTTATTCCTATCACAAAATAAAATAGATATTTTATTAATATCTGAAAGTCATTTAAACTCAAAACACAAGCTTAAAAATACCACATTACACAGTAAACAACACAGCCCATCCAGATACTGAACGCCACGCTCGGGGCGGATCCTTAGTCATCATAAGAAATTCTATAAAGCATCACCTGATAAATAAAATAGAAGAACCTTTCCTCCAGCAGTCGTAGTAGGAATAGAAGATTGGTATGGACCAATTAACATCGCGGCGGTCTATTGTTCACCAAACTATCGTGCCAACAAAGATGCATTCACTGACCTTTTCACTCAACTTGGTAATAGATTCCTGGCAGGGGGCGATTACAACGCAAAAAACACCAGCTGGGGTTCGAGAATCACAGCTCCAGGAAGAGGGAGAGTTCTCTAGGACTTTATCCAAGACCTACATCTTAATCACCTCTCTATATGTAAAGCCACCTACTGGCCAACAGATCCGAGGAAAATACCCGACTGTTTAGACTTCTTTGTCACTAACGGTTTTGCACCTGGATATTTGAACATCAAACCAAATTATGATATAACATCTGATCACACGCCGGTTATAGCCACCATCTACTCAGCAATAATCAAAAAAGAACTGCCCATTAAACTTTACAATCACAAAACTGATTGGGAGTATTTCAAAGAACTAATAGATAAAAACGTAAACCTTAAAGTATCACTCAAAAATGAAAAGGAACTCCAAAAGTTTACCACGTTAATTCAAGAAGCGGCTTGGGAAGCAACACTACCCCCAATAAAAAAGGAAAAGAAGATAAATTGCCCGCCAGTTATACGAGAAAAATCAAAGAAAATAGACGCCTTAGAAAAATTTGGCAAACAACGAGACATCCACAAGATAAGACAAATTATAATCGGGCATCAAGACAACTAAAAGAGTTTATAACTGAACTTAAAAATAACTTTTTTAAGGAATACTTAGAAAACCTGACATCCAATGCAGATACAAACTACGCCCTATGGAAAGCTACCAAAAGGCTAAAACAACCCCGCGAGCAAATTCCACCCATTAGAAGAACAGACGGAACATGGGCAAAGACAGAGAAAAATAAAGTCGAAGCCTTTGCAGAACATCTGAGAGAGGTTTTTAAACCTTTTCCACCAGCTGGTGATAATGAAGACATTGAGATTAGTACATTCCTAGAGGAACCACAACAACCTGGTGAACACATAAAACCTTTAAAACTGCAAGAAGTAAGAACTGTCATTAAAAGTAACATAAATCAAAGAAAGCACCAGGTTATGACCTGATCACAGGTCAGGTTATTAGCAACAAGACATTATCGCTCAACGAAACCTTATTCCAGACCATCAATTCGGTTTCAGAAGCCATTGCAGTACCATTGAACAAGTGCACCGAGTGGTCGATATTATAAACAACACATTTGAAAACCGAAGATACTGCTCAGCAATTTTCCTGGACGTTAGCCAAGCCTTCGATAAGGTTTGGCATCAAGGGTTACTCTATAAACTAAAAAAAAGCCTCCCGGGGGCATTATATAATATTTTAAAAACATACTTGGAAGAAAGGTATTTTAGAGTAAGATATTAAAACGAAGTAACAATTTTATACCCGATAACATCAGCAGTTCCACAGGGCAGCGTGTTGGGTCCGATACTATACCTGATCTACACAGCCGATCTACCGACAAACATAGACCTCACAACAACAACATTTGCTGACGATACTGCCATTCTAGCGGTACATGAGAACCCCATCGAAGCGACAAATATACTACAAAAAAGTGTCAATGATATCGAGAAATGGACAAAAAAATGGCGTATCAGAATCAATGAGACTAAGTCGAACCACATAGTGTTCACCAAATGTCAAGGAGAATTACCAACAGTATCGATAAATAATGAACTAGTTCCTACCACAGACTCCGTAAAATACCTCGGCATGCATTTAGATAAAGGGCTAACGTGGCGAACGCATATCTGGAACAAACGTAAGCAATTAGATTTGAAATTCAGGAAACATTATTGATTACTCGGACGGAAATCACAGCTGTCTCTCCGCAACAAACTTCTTGCGTACAATGTCGTCTTCAAACCTATTTGGACCTACGGGTTACAGTTATGGGGAACTGCATCAACAACTAACATTGCAATCCTTGAAAGATTCCAGGCGAAGTTATTGCGTGCAGTGACTGGTGCTCCGTGGTTCGTCTCGAATAAAGATATTTACAACGATCTCGAAGTGCATAAAATTAGTGACGTAATTGTATAGTTCAGTGAAAAATCCATTCAACGCCTAGAAGTACACCCCAAAGTGTTAACAATTACTTTACTTGACAACAGTCAGCAAACAAAACGATTAAAACGAAAGACGCCTTTAGATTTGGTGTATAGACGTTAATTTTGTAGATTGTAGGACATGACATAAGATAGTATCAGCATCATTAGTATTAAGTTATTAAGTTTTCACATAGAGAGTGCTGCTCATTGGAGCACACCTCTGCATTTCACTTGTACAAATTCAGAAAATATGCTTATTGTTTGTAAAAAACAGATTGCATTGTAAACATACAATTAAAGAAAAATCTTTTGTGCAGTTTTTCTGTTTTTTGTGACTTTACGTTTTCATGGAAGCGAGGTAGGAATTTAAAAAGGTTAGTGATGTCTGATTCAAGCAAAATTCAATTAAAATGAATGTGAAAGCCACTGCTTTATAAAATATGCTTATTGTAACATGCTTTTGTGTCTTAATCATATATTGAAAAAAGTCTACATCTACACATTGAAAAAAGCCTGCATTTTACTTAAAATGTCCGTTTTCTTTAAAAAATCGCATGAAATCTGCAAAAATGCATTCTAGAATGACAAAAATTGCAATCAGAAACATGAAACACACCAAAAATGGGATAAAAACAAAGTGCCAAACTCAGGAGGTTCAAACCAGCTACCTCGAGCACTCAACTGCCATCATTTACCACTATGGCACCTCGCCTCGCTTGTGGCAGCAGTACAACAAACTCAACCCTATCCTTACTTTGGGAGTGTGGATAAACACCGAGCGGTCAAAAAGTGGTATTTTTTTAAGTTGACGTTTTTAGCTTAGTATATTGTTTGTTTCTGTTATATCTATCTCTTCAGATAAATTTGCTAATGACTAGAATTAGTTTTTAGTTGAAGAAATTGCATGTTTTTTCGAATATTTAAGAGCGTTATTTTATATTTTCAATATTAATTTTCAGTGTTGGAAATGAATTGAAGGAAAAAATATAAATGACACAATAATCAAAAGTGAAAAATAATTAAACAAAGATACAACAATAAGGTTTATGTCAAACATGCGTTTAAAAATTGAAAAAGGAAATGAGCAAGCACGAGTATAGACATAAATAATATAATCATTTATACTTTATAATATACCGGCGACCAGTTTTTTCTGATCCAAGACAATTGAAATATATGATCCACAAAATAAAAGGGGAATTCGAAAAAGCTGTAGTGTAAGTTAATTTGAGCAAAACTAAATATTTATGTCTAGAATCTAAAGAATATAAACTAAAATTATAAAATAAGCGATCTTTATAAATGCGTAGGGATAAAACTAATGAAAGATAAACGAGACAAACAAAAGATTAGAGAGCTAAATTCACAAGAAATGATATAATGTAATAAAAAGATTTAGTAGAATATGGTATAATAAAGGAATATCTCAAAGAAGAAAACAAAACATCTACAGCACAATTATTAAATATATTGCCCTATACGGAGCAAAAATGTAGCAAATCAACAAAGACCATAAAAAGAATTTCAGCATTATATTTAAAAAAATTAAGGATACCTTGTAAAGTATCTACATTTAAGTAAATTTCCAACACCACCATAAAGTTAATAATAGCGTTACAAAAAATATTAATTAAAATGTAGGAAAAAAGCATTGGTTATGTAAAAAATGCACAAAAATAAGTTGCCAGAAAGAATTTTCGAATGTGTCTTTTTCAAACGGAGAAAGAGAAGAAGCCACAGAACAATATAATGAATATCTAATATAAAAACTGTTATGGCAAACAATAATAGATGTTGGACATCGTTAATAGACATTACAGAACCGATTTATAAGTGAAGGGAAAAATTAAAGTCTACGAATCCAATGGCTCTCGCTCTTATAAAAAAATATAAAATAAGGAAACATTATAAACACTTTACGGGCTTTCATACGTTAGCCTTCTTTGTCTGGTCGTTGCGCACTATCTCTGGTGCGGGGCGATGTGGCAAGCACCGCGTCTTAGACGACCGCCATTGTTGTTTCTTGTTAACTTGAACCCGGGTCCGTCCGCATCGCAGTCCGCGCCTTAACCGCATGAACTGGTCTGGCATATAGAAATGCTATTTATGACTCATAAAATTGTAATGTTATATTTAACCTTTTTAATAAATATTTGTTTACCTAAAATATGACTGATTGTTTTGAGACTGAAATAATTTAGTAATATTTACTTGGATTTCAACAACTCCTAGCCAAAATCTTAATTATGTAATATGTAATTGTTTATTAGAGTATGGCTTTTACGAGATTAAGTAAAATCACAATTCGAAATGTTTTTGACCGAAGAAATAAGTAGCATATTATTTTCTTACGCTATCTCATAGAACTAATAAAACTCATAAGTTCTGAATAATTTTTGATACCAATTGTTACTTCAGGGATGAAGGATGAAGGTTGACTCGTGAGTGTCGACCGCATCTTGTAAAACAGCAGTCTAGAAACTCTTTCGGGAGGCCATGGCCCCTTGTGGGATCGGTGGGTCGAGGAGTAAGTCAATAAATAATTGTTATTCTACTACTTACTGCTATTAGTACACCTTCAAATATTGAGCGGTAGTAAATTGTCAGGACAGGGTATATAAAAAGTAGCTAATAATTCCAAAGAACAGTTATCCCATTTATCATCAGAAAAGAGCTTACTCCTTTAAAACAAAGTCCAATTACCTCTATCTAAAACATTTTTTTTTCTTTTTGATACAAAAAAAATTTCATACTTAAAACGTGTAGGCTATCTTTGCGAAAGATATTGGAAGCAAGAGCATTGCCTACTAATTTTTTTAAATCATAAAAGGACAATTGTGTCAGTTGCAGCGGTAAATTCTAGATTCATGACTGCCAAAAAAAGCTCAAATCAAAACGGAAAATAGAATTAATCAAAGTTTGTATGGTAAGTTAAAAAAAAGCTAACAATCGTAAAATTATTCAAAAATTGCTTAGATTCTATACAAGAATGATCCTGACATTTTTGAGCCTAAGAAGGGAAGAAATAGTACTCAATATCAACCAGTTCCTTTTGTTAAGAAAGCATTTTTATTATGTCAGAAGATATGTTTTTAATGCTATCGTGCCTTTAATGTATTTCACAAGCTTAAATCAAATTACGGCGTTCATTACATATTGCGATCTAGAACAGACCTATATATTCTAAAATGTGGGTTTTCGATCATTGGAACCGGCAAAGCCAACGCAAGTCCGTGAGAATTTAAAATAGATTTCGAATTTTATTAGTAGATAAAAGAGTAAGGAAATTTAGCAATACAGCCTGTGAGTTTGGAAAAGAGAACATAACTTTTCTATCTCACGACATTATCGGCCGTGCTATAATAGCAAAGATTTGAAAAATAAAATCAGAAGTTCAGCTACTATAACTTTATGGTTTGCATGGATTGTAATAAATCATTAAGATACCTAGCTGGCTATTTAGCATATATTTTAAAGAGATAAGGCAAAGGGATCCTAGAAAACATCAAATCAGAAGTTTATTGATATAAAAATCGTTACTTGGATCAACGTCCTATTAAACGGCTGAATTTTCATCCTTAATGATCAAAAACACAAATTTTTTTCCTGCAAGGCTATATTTACACAATAATTTCTGAAGTTTAGATAAAGGATAATTTAAAGTTTTTGCTTAAGCAATCAATTTTAAGATATAATTTAGAGCCCAACCAATACACAGCGGAAGCCTATGCAAACATTAGAATAAAAATTAGGTTGAAAGAACCAAATTTACTGAAAATGGAACAAGCAAACTTCAAACATCCGTACACTTTGTCAAATCTAGGAAAAATAAATATTGTGTTTGTATTAATATTACATGTGTTAGTAATATATCATTTTGTGATTTTCATTAAATTAATTACTAGGTAGTCCTACTCAACTAACCTTATAACGACGTAATATACAAGGAGTAAAACAAAAGATATTTTTGGCGTCTTAGGCTGACAATTTTTCACCCAAATTCCCTCAAATTTGTGCAAGGTGGAAACGTATAAATTTTTAACTGCATCGGGTCTTTCTCTGGATTGGGAACGTAGAATAATTTAACTTACAATCGAAGTTTCGCTCGGCCAAATAGCCATTCGGTATGCAGTTGCCCGACAGCCGCGGCGCCCGACCATTCGACAAGAAGCGAGAACAGCTCCGACGTACGTGCACGATGCACGAATCTCCTGGTGTAAACTAAGCACGCCAAATTTCATATCAGCTGCCTTTGCTTACTTTCTGTTCAAATGAATAGATAGATTCTATTTACTTTAGTGTTCCAAAGTGTTATTAACATAAAAGAGATAATACAATAATTATATGTATGCACATATGCAATAATTGGTCTAAATTTTCTACTCCAATCTCATAAGTCATCTTATTTATCCCAATGAAATGGTACTGTCTTTTCAAATACATATAAAATAAATGCCAAATGGTCTCATATTACAGCAGCATTCTTTGCACTGTTTTTTTCTTGTCATCATTGTTATCTTCCCGATCTATAACATTTTAGGGTAGTACCGTTCAATTTCACTTCCCATTAAATAATTATTAATAACAAAGTACTATTTGCCTTTATAATTTTTTAATGGGAAATGAAAGTGAGCAATAATGCCCTAGTAATGAAATTTTTATTGTCTGCTACTTTACCCTGTAGTAAGGTTTGTTGCTACAGATGTGAAAAGCCTTTAATTACCTGAATTATCAAAAAGTATGCTGAGATGGAAAAAACTGGTAATAAACCATGTAGTGGACGGCCAAGAAGAACTACAGTTGAAGACAATACTGTCCTTAAAAGAGCAGGTTTTGACAACAAAAGGCTCAATTTAACCAAACTATGATGGTGCTGGTGTTTGCATATGTTCCTCCACTATAAGGCGAACTTTGCTTAGCTGTTGACCACGGAAACCAGGTACGAGGGAAATCAAATACCTACCGCGGATCAATGGGCAAGAGCAGCGTCTGACCCAGATTAGGCGGCTGCAAACAGCCACTGTTCTCCTTGTGAGGGGCGGCTGATTATACACTCGCCAACTCGTCTGGTAAACGTGGCGTTTTATTGCCAATTACCCCCTACATACCAAATGAGATGTCAGGTCTTAAAACAAAAATACCCTACGGAAGTAAGATGTAGATACTGGTGAAGGTGGAGGACAAAATCTGACGAAAATGAAACAAACGGAATAACAAGGTTTTAACAATCGCAAAATACAATTTAAAAACGTTAGCATGGGACTGGAGTTCTATAGCTCCACTATAAGGCGAACTTTGTTACCAAATGGAATATTCTCAGACTAAGCGAGGGAAATCAAAACCGGACGGAATGGACGACATAAATTAACACGTCTATAGCCGGCGCGAAGCATACAGCCACTGGCCAAGGTCGGATTCTGATAACCCAAACATTAGGAATATCGTGGCGTTTTATGCCAATTACCCCGATCACCAAAGAGATTAGGTCTTAAAAAAATACCCTAGGATCAGGTTTACGATTCTGGAAGGACCGGACGGACAAAATCTGACGAAATTAACCATAACGGGAATACTAAGTAATGAAGAAGCGCGGACTCATTTACGATGTTAGTGCACAACAGCAAATTTAAACTGTATAATTAATTACCAAGAATATTGTCGGAAAGTGAAGAAGACGCAAAAAAAAGAATTGACGACACTAAATATTGAACTAGAATACCACTTGTCAAGAAATAAGCCACTGGCAGAATCGGACCTGAAATAGACAAAAGCATATAGAATGCAGTTTCTAAAAGCAATAACTACATCATAACGGACAAGATATATATAAAATTATCCAGGTTTACCACCAAAACGGAACAACAAGAAGGAGTATTCATAGAATGGTAAAGTACAATCTAGAAGAAACCGGACTCATTTGACGACTATAAATGGTTAACAGAAAAAATAAAAAAGTGACAAGCCCAGAAAACAAGCCTGAAAACCAAGAGAAATTTAAAGACACAATCGAACGGATGCTAACAAAATTTCCAGCAAAAAAATGACCTCGGCAAAACTAACGACAGAATAACAAGGCACTACAGAAAGCCTAACAGTCCCATTGTTCAAAAAGAAAATAAACTAAGTCAAGATATAAAAAAGCTATGCAACAGAGGGAAGTAAAAACGAAAGCCAATGTGAATGCTCTAAACTTAAGGCAGTTAAATAAACATATATCAAAACATTCGGCAATATATAAGAAAACATAACCACGAGAATATCAAACAAACAGTAGAAGAAAACAAGAGTATGACAGTGCTAAGAGAAAGTTAAACAATGTGAGAAATAAAATTATAACACTTAAAAAGAGCATGGGTGAAGTAAAGAATTCTACTAAGAACTATATAAAAATTAACAACAAATAAAGAATAAACCCAAAGAGATCGGAAAGACAAGCGGAGTAATCAGTCAGGGATCTGAAGACATGTTTCATATAAAGATAGAGAAAATACAAAATGCATGAAATAAAACAAAAGATAACAAGGCTACTGGAGAAGATGAGATAGCCATTGAAGAAATAAAAATAGGTGGAAACACTCTACTAGAAGAAATAAAAAACCTCTTCTCTAATAGAAAATAACATACCAAAGAAATGGAACACTCTCATGATGATATATTTACAAAAAGGTCGATTTGACAAACGTTGAAAACTACAGGCCCATGAGCTTGCTCTCTCATCTATACAAGCTGTTCACAAAAATAATAAACCATCGTATCGAAAAGAATCTTGACTTCTGCCAACTCATTAATCAAGCGGGATTTCAATCGGGATTTGGGACAAACAACCATTTACTTACTAAAAAATATTAATAGAAAAGACAAAATATAAGAGGCCCTTGGTAATGGTGTTTATCGACTTTCAGTGCCTTCGATGCGATAGAAACAAGTGCTATATTAGCTGCTCTAAATCAAAGTCGTATCGATTGTAGATGTACCCATTTAATCTACAATATATGCAAAAAGTCATTACATACATGAAATTGCATAGAGATACCGACAGTTTTCTATTACAACGAGATCAAGAAAGAAAACTCCTTATAAACCAAATTATTATCCGCAGTTTCGGAATACACGTTTAAAACATTAAACTGAAACAAAAAACTGAAATCGGCGTTATAAAACTAAGTAACCTTTATTCCGCTGACGATATTGTTATTATAACAGACAATCTAAAAGAAGCGCAAGAGATGGTAAATGAATAATCTTTGGCAACACAAAAAGTAGGCTTAAATATCAACTAGCATAAAACAAAAGTAATGGCACACCTAATCATTGGGAAAAACATAACTGTTGAGAACGAAACATTAGAATAAGCTAGAGAATACACATATTTGGGACACAAATTAAAAATTTTAAGAGATAACCAATTATACGAGCTACAAATACTTAGAGAAGTATTTAAAAACGACATACCGATAAGCCTGAAACGGAAAGCATAAGACCAATTTATTCTCCCCGTCCTGACTTATAGATCAAAAATTGTTAAGTTAACGAAAAAGACAGTTGACAAACTGAGAATTGCTCAGAGGAAAATATAGAGAGGCATGTTAGGTATTAAACTAAGAGTCCGTATCCGAATCACTAACATTTGAAGAATAAAAACCGGCATATGTGACATAGTCCACCGAATCACCAACTTGAAATGGAAATGGGTGGGGCATGTAGCGAGGCTCAGTGACGCAAGATGGACAAAAAAAATCATCGAATGGAGACCATGTCAAGACAAACTAAACAGAGGGAGACTCTTTACCCGATAGACCGAGATATAAGGAGAGTAGCAGGAAATTGGATTAAAGTTGCACAAAATTGAAGTGAATGGAAACGATTAGGGGAGGCCTATGTCCAGCAGTGGACGCAAATGGCTGGGTGATGATGATGATGATAACGATGTGTCCACGGAAGAAGCCGCTTGTTTTCGAAGAACAAAGGCACTTCCGTTTTCGGTGGGTGAAAGATATAAGAACATAATAGTTGCAGTGAACAATTAACTTTTAATATATACGTATGTTACAAGATTACCTGGAAAAGAAAATTCACCAAAATACATATTGGAATGATGAATACCACAAACTACATTGATATGCTACAAAATGCGATGTTGCCTAAAGGAAAAAGCTTAAATTGTTTTTCGAATCCACACATAAAAGTGATAAATTATTTTTGAAGTTTGTTACTATCAACAGCTTTACTCAATTTCATAACGATTCCAAAAATTGAGATGAAGGTTTCTATCCAAGTAGCAAATGCGTTTACTGAGTTACGCTACCTATGCACATTGCTAATAATGAACTTATTATCATTTTCTTAAATGTCAGCTACCGCTTTTTTATTGTCAGATCTTTTTTCTTGGTTTACTAAAAAGAATTTTAATTTTAAGAACTTTTTTGTTTTACTACTAATGTGGATATATTTTTGCCTTCGTAAAAAACAACCAAATAAAAAAGCATAACTTTTTAATTTATGAATGCAAATGACATGTTTCACCTTAAAATGTCGCTTTTAGACTTTGCTCAAATAACAAAATGTATGCTTTTTGTAGATTAAAACTTTAATGACCTTAACTTATTAATGTAAATGTCATGTTTCAACTAAGAAATACTATTTAAATATGTTGTAATTCGACCATGTTATTTTATTAGACGCGACGTTTATGAGGCAATAAATTATAAATATATAAAGTTTAAAACGCAAAATAAATGTGTAGTAATTTATTTTAATTCTAATAGAAAATAATTTAAATTTTTACAGGTCTGCATCTTAAAAAGCATTTAATGCTATTAGGTAGATAAGTAATATTTAAAGGATGTTTTGTTATAATATTTTACTCAAACAGTACAAGACTCCCTTTTACACAACACTCTTCTTTTTGAGGCATTTGATGCAAAGAATGGCAAGCTTTTGTTTGCCTTGAATTTTAGGCCATAAATTGTTTTGTTCAATATGTGAAGGACCCAAACAGATAACAATTGAGGGACAGTCCAATGTCATTGAATGCATTTTACTCTAATGTTAAAGTACACTTCTGACTGCTTTCAGATTTATTAATTGGCTTTTGTTAAGTTAGTAATTTAGTAAAAGCTATGTCCTTGTGATATCAAAACAAGTTTGCAGAACTCTTCTCTATAGACAGCTTTATTTTGGATTTGGTCATGTACGTTCACCATGTACGAATTATGTACAAATGTGGACGGGAAATACTTTTCAGTATATAGTTTTCTGTGTTACAAAGGTAGATAAAAATAAATTTATACAAAAAATACAACAGATTGTCTAATTAGAAAGAAGTATAATTAGAAAACAGACATTTATAGTTAAGTGACTATGCACAAACATGGACAAAGAACAATTATTCAATCTATCTATACATTTGAACAGAAAGTAAACAAAGTAATGTGGCGTTCTTTACGGCATTGATTTATACGAGCAGATCCGTGCGTAATAAACAAAGACAGCCTATACATTTAAACGGAAAGTAGACAAAGACGGCTGACATGAAATTTAGCGTGCCTTGCTCTAAGCGTTTGATTTACACGAGGTCCGTGCGTTCGTACATGCACGTCGGTGCCGCTCTCGCTCCTTCGGGTAGTCGCGGCAGTCTTTGTACCTGTTATCTCTTTTATGGTGTAGGAACATATGCATATTTACTTACTTAATTAGTAGTTCCCTATCCGTTGTAAAAACGAAGCCAAAATGTCAACAATACTAAAACTACGATATGCAATTTCAGAATTAAAACAAACGTTTTTTTGCTGATGCCACCATTAATTTAGGGAAGAATTAAAAATTACTGCAAATAAATGTAAGAAATACATAAAGTTAAACAATTTCTTACCTATAAATGTAAAACGTAAAAATTACAGGAGTGCATTATGAATGAGCGCATAAGCTTTGTATTGAATCAGCTTTACGTATTACATATTTTTTATGGGCTACTTATGCTTACGTCGATTACGAATAGACGTTAAGTTAAATTGTTCCACATTCCGATCCAGGGAAAAATCTGATCCAATTAAACATTTATACGTTCTCATCTTGCAAAAATTTGATGGAAGGAGGGTAAAAAACGCCAAAAATACCTTTTGGCCGGAAAACCTCTTGTATCAAACAATGCATTACTTAAATCTACACTATTACTAATATTTTATTTGTCATCTCTGGTTTTTGATACATAAGTTACATTTTTTAGCCATGTAATTTACTAGTTTTCCTACTATCGTGCGCAAAGTTCGAGTTTGCGCAAAGTACTACTTTCCCGCTTTTATCCCTACAACTGAGCGTGCGGGAAAGTAGCTGAGCGTGCGTTTGTTCACATCTCGCTAGCTTGATCTTACTAAGTAGACCTGTCAAAACCTGCATCTATATTTTGTCGTCTCACTCGCTGTTTTTCTTTTAGTACAGCAGAGAACGTCAGGTCGCGGGGCAGGTCTCGCTGCATATATTTTTTTGAACGTGTACAGTGAAAAGTATGGCGTCTATAAAAGTTTTTAATTTATCGTAAAAAATATTGAAACAGCTTTTTACATTTTTATCAGGCAAAGCCCCGAACCCCTCTCCACAATCACCACCGCCCGCTTCGCTCGTGCGGGAACGACTTACTTTGCGCACTCGTATCGTAATGTACTATTTCTAACTCTTTCTTTTAATACGGCAATTACAAGATTGAACTAGAAATTGGATTAGTTTTGCTTGTCTTGCGAATTTTTATTTAGATATATGGTTGACATCTCTTGCCAAAAGTCTTCTTTAAAATCAAGAAATTTAACTGGTTAGATCAATCTGCCAATTTTATTAGTGGTCATCCAGACGTCAACTAGTCCCATAACAAGATCATCCAAAGCCTCTATTTTCAATCGAGTCTTCTTCCGAACAATATACTTTTTTTGTATTTCAATATACTTTGTAGTATCTGTTATCTTATGATAGCTAGTCGACTAATTCTAAGGGATAACCTGCATCCCTACGCAATAATGCGTAATCATAGACAAGATGCATTTTGGTGATTATTTTCAGATAATCATCCGACATACCTATTTCCTGCATGATTGTTGATATTAAAAATTGATTGGCTACTTTATAATATTTTCTCCCAGTACTCTGTTGTATAGTTTTGTATGTTTTCTAGTCGATCGAACCCCAAACTTTATCAGAAACAAGTAAATTCTTTCGTGGTCTACACCCTCTTAACACAGAGTCAAGCAGTCTGTACCTTATATAGAAGTACATATACTAACACCAGCACCTTTATAGCATAATTTACTTAATTGTCTGAAATTAAGACTTCTGTAAAAAATAGAAGTAGAAGTGCAAATAACCTTAACGTTGCACAAAAGTGTACGAAGATTGGAGACAAAACTAAAGCTACAGGTTTTAATATCTGGTTTTATTTAAAAAAATCAAAATAATGTAGAGGTACGTAACAATTGAGTAGATATAATAGTAGAATAAGAATTGAAGTGGGGCGACTAAGACAACAGTATTGCTGTAATAGCGTTACGTAAGTGTGAAACTAAAAGGCCCTTCATCCTCTCGGCATTAGCTGGATATTTGTGTATGAGGCTATAAAATTATTTAATGAGATTGAAGGTGTCGAGGGTCGTACAAAATCTAAAAAACTACGTTCAGTTCGGATTGTTCAGGCAGTCAAAGCCACAAATTTCCGAATTAAATAAAATCCTCTTCTTAAGCAGAAGATTCGGGACATGCAAATTTACAAAACTTTGACAGCAATACCTAGGACTAGCTGTTTATAAGATATACGGGATATTTGCCTACAGGTGCCTTAAAAAAGGTAGGTAGTAGTAGAAGCTACTAACGTGAAGTTTCCGTGAAAATTTTGCGTTGGACAATAAAACCAAAAATGTTGGTATAAGCTAACCTTTACTACTAATAAAAGATAACGCGACTTGTTATTGGATTTCACACTCCCGATTCACCTCAGATACAGGCGCGTATGTTCGCTGACCATCTATGGAAACATGGAATTCTTCAAGATAGTCTTTGTCCATTGGAGGGTGTTCAATTGCTGTAAATCCACCCCTTCTTTCCGCATTACTGAATCTGAAGTTGGCACGCCAAAATTTTGATGTCGTTCATCGACGATTGTGCCAACTTCATTTCCTCGCATGACCTTTTCTCGTTCGCATTTTTTCCTCAATCGGTAGCACCAACACTTTTCCACACTTCTGATTGGGTTTGCTTTAATTCAACCTGCGTTATGCTGATTCTGCTTTCATTTTTTTTTCATGTACTGCGATACTTTCAACTTCAGTGTATTATAGTTTTCATAATTTAATAATACATAGCTCTAAATAGCCTAAAATTGTCCGCGGTATTTAATTCTACACAAAACAGTCATTTATTTTTCTTAAACCACGCTAAAAACAATGATACTCGCTCTCCAAGATACTCGGTGTGTACCGATTCGTCGTTTTGTTACCTAACTAAGTCCCCCCCTTTCCTTGAGTTGTACGGTGGGCGGGGGAAATTTCAGCTGGTTTGCTTATAGCTTTCAACCTTCCGCTGTCGAGCACTGCTCTTTCCGTTGTCCTCCACCCAGTAGTCTTCGAGTATTAGTCGTTTGAAACTTGACCGTTTTGGTGTCATTCATAATTATGGAATGACACTCAGTATTCGTATAAAACTTAAAGACGTTTCCACGTCAAAAACAAAGAGATTGTTGGCTCAGTACGCGTATGATGGCCACAGAAAATCTTTGCTAATAGATTAAAAAAAATTTACAGTGGAGGAAGTTTTCAATAAACAAAATAACAGGGTATACGCTAGGTCGTCAAAGAAGCATCTCAGCTAGCGCCAAGGGTTCAGAAAGGTTATTATCCAGCAGCCGTAATGGTTTGATGAAACATTTATTTTTCTAAAAAGATAATCAAAACTTAGGCCGGTGTGCATCAAGAACATGTTTTGGAAGCTGTAGTAGAACCTCTGAATCAGACGCTTTTCGAAGTAAACCTTCAATTTTTCAGCAATACCAGCCTACAAAGCACGGTTAACTCAAACTTGACTGAGCAACAATGTGCCTAATTTCGATGAGGTTACTTCTTCTCATATCTTCTTGCACCTGTTTGAAACATGATTCTTCCGGATTGTCCCTTCTTCCTTTCCATTTTAATAGTTGCAAAGACCATCTTTGATTGTTCATCCTGCAAACGTAAACATACCAAATTAATATTTTAGTTTTCACCTTCTCCGATGCTTAGATAAATGTATTCATTCTTCTACGAATTTCAATGTTGCATACATGCTCTGATTCTAATACTCTGTATCCTCACCTCAAAAAGACCATTTCCGTTGCCTCCAGTCTTTGCTTATCTATTTTACTTTCCTTATCCTATAATAAGGAAAGTAATGTAATCGGCGGAAATTTGACCTACCCAGTTTTTCACATTTCTGGACGAATTATAGCCTCAGGACACCAAAAAAGTTGGTTCGTGTGTGTGTATGTGTCGGTCTGTCAGTAAACAAGATATCTTGAGAACCGTAAGAGCTAGAGACTTGAAATTTGGTATGCAAGTTACTTGTAGGTAGGGGACGCAGTGCAAAGCTTTTGGTAAAAATCGGTTGAGCCGTTTGGTCGCAAGGTCGCAAAAGCGGTCGCAAAGCGGTCGCGAATCTAAACGGTTGAAGATACAAAAAATTTATGAGAATAAAAATGATTTTTTATCATGAAATAAACATGAATTTAAAATAAAAGTTGGTAAAATAGGAACTCGAAAAAAAATTGAAGCTCAGGATTTTTAATATATCGGTTGTTTATAAAATGTTTCGGGAAATTTATATTACCGGATAGATCAAACCGATACGAACAAAAAATTACAATGAAATTTTTTGATCCGAGGTCAAATAAATAAGTTATAGCCGATTAAAAATTAATTAAACGGACCAATCACAGCGCGCTCGGAGAGCTACCGGGCCGACTACGGGAGGAGGGGGAGCGCTTGGCGCAGGAGGGAGCACGCAGGCGATAATGGCGAAGGCTGTGCAGCCGAGCTCGCACGGTTACCTTCAGTGACGTAGCAAAACTTTAAGTATGAGTCAATTATTATCTTGTACTGTTTATTTTAATCAGCTTTCGAGTGTTAGACTATATATATATATATATATATATATATATATATATATATATATATATATATATATATATATATATATATATATATATATATATATATATATATATAATAGGATAAGGAAAGTCGTGATGTTCACAAGATTTTTTGGTAAAGGTCCAGGTTTCCGCTCCATATAATAATAAACTCAGTAAATTTTGGGTTTAGATTTTATTTCCTTTGGCCACAACAATGAGTTCAACATTGTCGAATGTTCATCTTGAATAATTCTGTTATTATTTTTAGTTTTTGCATTTTTTTCTTAATATATTGGGGCTCTAAAATAATTATATTCTTCGCATCGTACCACTTTTCCATTAATAGGTCATTTCCTTGTCCTCCTGTCGCGAGATGTATTGTTTTTCCATAATTTACCTTTATGCCAATTTGTTTGTATACTTTCGTTAGTTTTCTCATCATGTAATCGATATTATACTCATCGTCAGCTGTCAGGACTATCATGTGTTAATGATAGTATGGATGCATTCTTGGTCCATTTTTATACTCATTTTTGGCAAGTTCTTTTCTATGCGTTTAGAAATATATTCTAAGAATATTTTAAATAAAATTGGGGGTAAGCTACATCCCTGTCCAATCCTTTATTAGTTTTAAAAAACTGTGATATGTTTTTTTATGTTTAATGGTACTTTGTTAGTCTCTGTAAGTTCTTTTGTTGTATTAATATAGGATTTATTAATAACAACTCTTAGTATTATTTTGAACAATTGTTACCTAGAGATAGTATCATATGCTTTTTTGAGGTCTATAAATATTAAATGAGTTTCTAATTTATTTGCTTTCCTCTTTTTCGTTAATTATCTTATTGTAAATATATTATCTGCATATGATCTTTGTGCTCTAAACCCACTTTGGTCCTGTCCGATGTTTATTTCTTTCTAATGATCCATCTGTGCATCCTATCAGTTAACAACTGTACACTTATTCCTCTGTAGTTTTTACAACTTTTTTCCAGTCTGTGGATTGGCATTAAAAACCCTAACTTTTAGTTATTTGAAAGGTCGTCGATATCACTTAAACATTTACTAAAAATATGCATCAGTTTTTTGTATACGATTTTTGGTGCTTGTTTTAGCAGTTCAATTGGTATGCATCTTCGACCCACAGATTTATCGCTTTTCATTTATTTTACTGTTCTTCCTTTGCTGTTATATGTTACACATTTTCTCCATTTATTGGTATATTTGCTTTTTACGTTTCTTTGTATTATTCTCTATCCTTTTGTAGCATGTCTGAGTAATATTTTTGCTATTCCGCTATTAGAATTACACTGAGGTTCTTAAATTTATGTTTTTTCTTAAGCCTTTAATCGTCTCCCATGCTTCTTTTGTTCTTGTCTTTCCTATGTATTGTTCCACTCTAGAGCACCTTGTTTTACAAACTTTTTTTTGCCTTTATAACTTTTCTCTTCAATTTTCTTTTTATTTCTCTATATCTTGCTCCCACTTTCGGATCTCGTTTTGCCAATGGAAAATTTTACACTACTTCTCTTTAACAGTTTTCTTTTTTATAGGCTGTTTCGCGTAAAACTTTTTTTATTTCTTCATATTCTTGTTGTGCTGTATCTTTCGATCTTTCTTATAATGTTATTATTAGTTTGTACAAGAACCCTAAGAACTTGTTATTAAGTAATTATAGGTTATATTTATTATCTTCTATTTCTTTATCCTTTTTAATGGTTCTTCTTGTACTTCTAAGTGGACAGTACATTGTCTTTTTAAATATAAAATGATCTGCTCCACATTCTGCCCACTCTATAAATCCTTGCGTCTGTCGTTTTTGACTGGAAACTTTGTCTTTGGATTGTGTAATGGAGTTTCCACGTAAATTTATGTATGTTTTATATGTTTGAAGTACCCGTTTATTATTCTGAGAGTAAATATCTGGCATATTTCGCGCTTCAATTGAGAGCTTTTTCTTCAGATATTCCTACTACTAAATCAGCTTTTTTTCAACCAGTTCTAGAGTTTACCGAAAGCGTTCTAACGCTTAAGAGGTAGTTAATGAGATTACAATTCCGTCTGTGTGTGTGTGTGTGTGTGTGTGTGTGTGTCTCATAACGATAAATCAAAAACTATAGCTCTGATTGACAACAAATTCAAACCAAAATAAAGCAAGTTCAATTTTTATTCAAAAAATTACGTTATTAATTCTTTTGGGTTGTTCGTGTCGCTAAGTAATTTAGCCAAATCTTTTTCAGATTTTTCTTTGTCTCCAATACTAACATTTTCTAATGGCGCATATACAGCCACTAAGATAATAGTATATGTTTCTATTTGTAATTTTCTGATCTTCTTCTGAAGTACAATAGCCACTCTTGCTTTTGCCCTTTTTCTGGTAAAGGACATAATATAGTCGCCAGAATATTTATTACCATGTTCTTTTTTTGTCTTTGGTAGTATTCCGATGTCAATCTTATACTTCTTTAGTTCTTGGAATACTTCTTCTTCTTAGTTGACAACCCTTGTATATACTATGTTTCTACTATTAACTTTCTATTTTTAATTTTTGTTTCTTTTTGGATTTATATTTGTGTTGTCTAAAATCTTGAATACTAACAGAATTGCCCTCTCCTTATCCTTGGGGTTCCTTCTAAACGAGGTATAGATTTCCAACCGGAAACTGTTTTTCTAACGTGGATTTTTCATTTTGAGTTGCTAGCCCAGCGCTATCTATATTCAGCCGCTCCAGTGTGGGTTAGATACTGTTTGTAGCCAATCATATTGGATCAGACGCTACTTTGCCTGTTGGTCCGCGAAAGGTATTTTATTTCGCTCCTGTCCTTCACTTTTGAAAGGCATTCCCCTATTCTCTAACCAGAGGACACGTTTGATGAGGAATACATGCTCCCCAAACGGATATATATGTATATATATGGACGCGCGTTTACTGAGAATAGGTCATCCGGCGCTCGCGGCGTATCTTCGCCCCAGCGCGCTGTGTTCAACTCCCTCGTACTCGTAGGAAGGAAACTAGAAAAATAATAAAAAAATATAAATCGATAGATTTTGATCTGCTCTTCCCAGTGGTGGTATTAGTTTACGCTCATAACCCTCTTTTCGTGGTGAAAAATGAGTTTGAAGTTCTGGATGGTTCTCCAAAATTTGCCACATCTTTTTATAGTAAAATTTATACGAGTCGAAAGAGCAACTCTTTGGCAACACCTCCATACATTTTCAGAGTGGGAGAGCAACAAATACGTAAATGACAAGCAAATAAATACGGCGGCATGGGGCAGGCGCGCGCGGTGCGTGGATTATCGCCGACGCGCGGCTCGAGCACAGGTACATAGCTGTTTACGAATATAAATTCATCGCACACTTACTCGTATCGTATCCTTCGCAAGTATAATTGTTATTTGATAATGTTATTCTAGAATGATTAGCGCAATCGCGCATAGTTTCAGATGTTTTTTTCTGTTAACCTCAAATTATGTCGTGAAAACAAAGTGAGGTGATACGTAAAAAAGGACGTGAATTAAAATGTAATTAGCTGTTACGTGACATTGCGAGTTTTAACAAAGTTCCGAGCTAAAGTGAATTAATATTGAGTTCTAATGCATATATAAATTAAAGATGAATTACATAGTTCAAAATGTATGATATTAAAATATATATATATATATATAACTTAGTTTACGGGTTGAACTGCGTCGTTAGAAATAAATTTTGACGTTTAGGCATCTGCTCGGATGCCGTTTTCATGGGCTCTGGGGTCTCAATCTACCTATTTTCCAAGGAGAGCTAGTCTTTAGATAAGGCTGATCTTTTCAGTGTCCTACTTTATTATTAATAGGGCTAAAAGTAGTAGCTTCGTGAAAATGTTGTTTGACGGGAGATCCATTGGGTTGGGAAAAATTTGTCGTTTTGGAGGTGTTGCATAACTGATGGTGCGGGATAATAGGAGGTTTCTGTATAATAGGTAAGAGTTGGCTTAACACTAGGACCTATTTAGCTGGAAAAACTATAAAAAATTGAAAATTTATTTTGTACTGTATTGAGGCACAGTTGATATGGTTTTTTAATTATCATTTGATTAGGGCATTAAAAGAAGTATTTAAAAAACAAAGATAATTGTTTCTTTTAAAATATTTGTATACGATTGACTATGTTATAAAGCTATCTATCTGTTAAAAATGTTTCTTATTCAGGAGATTATGTATAAGAATAGCTTCGTCTGTTTGTATTTCCATAATGTTTTAATATCAAAGAAATGGCATGTTTAGTTTAGTCAAGTAATTACAATCTAAATATTATTATGTATATATTGTAACATTACCATCAATGAGATAGCACCACAAATATAGGCAATGTAATAAAGCTATTTAAAACTGTGTGGAATTACAGATATTAAATGTACATTTTTAGGAAGTTTCGTCAAAACAGACACTATTTTGTGTAGAACTAAAGGGTAAAACTTTTTAACAGCAGGTGGACTTAACTTTATTTAAAAATATAATTTTGATATTATGACATTCAAAGTTCTCTAAATTTAAAAAAGGGAAAAATAAAAAAGGTCATACTTTACAGTTGTGGTTATTGGGCTTGCTTTTAATTTAAAATATGAGCGTGTCCATTGAGAACGGCCCTCCCGGCGCGCGCTGCACATTTTTTGCCCGAGCGCGGTGTGTTAAACTCGCTCATACTCGTAGAAAGGAGGCTAGAAAAATAATAAAAAAATATAAATCAATATACTTTGACTCCCGATGGTGCTATCAGTTTTTGCTTAAAACCCGGTTTGGTAGTAAAAAATGAGTTTGAAGTTTGGGATGTGTTTCCAAAATTTGCCACAACTTTTTAATATACGAGTCGAAAGACCAATTATTCAGCAACACTCTCATAAATTTTTAGAGTGGGATGGCAACAAATGCGTAAATGACAAGCAAATAAAGACGGCGACATGGGGGCAGACGCGCGCATCCCACACAAAAATTGTTTATCTGTGTTAAGATAACTTTCTAAAGTTGCCCTAAAAGTGACTCATATTTACGGAAAAAAAGAAGAAAAAATAAAATCTAAATAAAAACTAAGAAATCAGACTGTTATGAAAAAAGCCATTTTTATCTAATTCTACTCGTCATATAGATCTGGTTAGGTAAAACTTACTAGAGAAACAATTTATTTTATTTAGGAGATAATATAATTATAATATCCTTCAGTTGTTCAATGTATAGACTCTTCCTTCATCTTGGTTATTCTCGACATTGCTCTTTTTGTTAACTTTCAGAAATCATTGACTTCCTTCATTTGAATTTACGAGTTATTTGGGAATAAATTAATTACTTTTTAAAGAATTTTTTAAATATTGGTAGAATGTAAACTACCCTCTTGGGATAAAGGAATGTGTTTTTAGCTTGATTAAATTAGAGTATTCAAGAAAATCCTCTATGGAATCGATTTTAGTTTGCAACGTTGCTCTATCGGTGGTGTGCCAAGTTTGATACTTAATTTGATTAATAATAGAATTTTGTAATAACGTTAATAAATATGATTTTAATTTGTTTAACCCCGTAGAATATTTACACTTATTCAGATAACATTTTGACGTCGATTTTTCGTAAATAATTACACCCGCAGTATGTGTACCACTGGCACCAGCAAGAATACAATATTTTGACCGCAACGCGGCAAATTTACTGAACCCAATTTTCAATTCGGGGTGCGCGTTGGCGATAACCCACACACCGCGCACGTCTACTGCCATGCCGTCGTTTTTATTTGCTTGTCATTTACGCATTTTTTGCTGTCCCGCTCTGAAAATTTATGGAGGTGTTGCTGAAGAGTTGCTCGACTCGTATAAATTTTACTACGAAAAGTTGTGGCAAATTTTAGAAAAACATCCCGAACTTTAAACTCATTTTTCGTTACGAAAACAGAGCTTTGAGCAAAAACTGATGGCACCATCGAGAAGATCAGATCAAAATCTATCGATTTATATTTTTTTATTATTTTTCTAGCCTCCTTCCTTTTTTTTAATTAGGAATTTGCCTGTTCAACAATTTACACTGTTAAACAAGACATTGATAACTTAGTATGTAATACATAATATATATTGAATAGCATAAGCGGTGAGTATGACCGCAAGAAAGTTTTATTATTGTTTATTTTTCACTATAAGAGCACTAGGTTTAGAATCGGTCAATTGTATTAATTATCATCACTATAGTCACTGAGAAATATATCTTGGGGTAGTTTTCGTTTTAGCCTTGCGTGGATGCCGCGTTGTCCCAGTGAGTAGTAAGTTGCACCACTGCAGTTGGTGAGATTGGTATGAAATTTTTTAGTAAGTTTCCTTATATGTTATTCAATTGTGGGAAAACCCAGTTCGTAGTGTAGTTATTGATTTGTGATGAACCAGGGAGCGTTGACAGCGATTCTCAGGATTCTGTTTTGGAATACTTGAATTTTGTAAAGATTCGATTTGGATGTGTTGCCCCATATGACAAACCCATAGAGGATTAATGGTGGTAACAGTGATTTGTACAGGATAGTGGTACATTGAGTAAGCAAGGTAGACTTGCGGTTTAGCAGTGGGTAGAGTTGGATTAGTCTCGTGTGCCCTTCGTTTAATTTTTTGGGGACATGGTATTTCCAGGTGAGCTTGGTGTCAATATATATACATAAGTATTTAATGGGTTTGTCGGTGGCGTTCCACTGAATGGAGTGTCCGTTAATAGTGATTTATGGTGGGTTATTAAATCATCTTAATGTGAAGATTTTTGTTGTGCATTTGTCATAATTTATGAATAGGTTCCATTTCTTGAGCTACCTACTGAGAATAGTGCTGGCTTTTTGCAGTTTTGCGATAGCCATTTTTAGGCTTTCGTCTTTGGTTATTATGACTGTGTCATCTGCATATAATGCAAGGTCAGCGTTGATGGTACGGAGGTCCTCCATGTAGATGTTGAAAAGAATTGGGCCTAAGATACTGCCCTGAGGGACCCCTGCTTGTATGTTTTTGATGGCAGATAGGGATGTGTGAATTTTGACTGCGTACGTGCGATTACCAAGAAAGGAGAAAAGTACGGATTTGATGTAATTGGGTAGTTGAAGTTGTAAGATTTTGTTGTAAGCTATTTATCCATACATGGTCAAAAGCTTGAGCTATGTCGATAAACAAAGTTACTGTGTATTGTTTGGATTCGTAACCTCTTTCAATTGTTTCCGTAACGCGCTGTAATTGATGGCAGGTGGAATGACCTTCTCTAAAGCCAAATTGATAATGTGGTAGAATGTTCAGTTTAAGAATTTCGTCGTTTAGTCGAGAATGGATGACTTTTTCTAGCAGTTTTGAAATAGTAGATAATAAACTTCCCCTGTTTAGGGAACATAAGAATGATTGCATGTTTCCATATGTTTGGGAAGTAACCTATCCGTAGACAAGCGTTCAATATCGTTGTCAAATACGCTAATGCTTTCTTGGTGAGTTTTTTCAATACGATATTGGGTATTTTGTCATTTCCCGATGATTTCTTGATTGACAAGGTTTTGATAATTAAAGCAAGTTCCTTGGGTGAGGTTGGTTTAAAGATTAGTTCCGGGATAGGTTGGTGTGTTTCAATAAAATTGGTCAGTATGTTATTGAAAACCTGGTCCTTATAGGGGTGTACGAGTACGAGCGAGTTGAACACAGCGCGCTAGAGCGAAAAATTAGCAGCGCGCGCCGGGTTGCCCGTTCTCAGTGGACGCACCCATATATACAATTTTCTAGTATGCTACTCCTTATTAATATACTGATGTTATAGTAAGATTTACACAAATGTTATACTTTGCCAAAAAATATAGATTATTTTCTCTCTTTAATTTAAATATTATTTAAAAATTTAAAAAGGAATACTTTGGATATCAATAAATATATGTAAAGTTAAAGTAAAAATTTAATTATAGTGAAATTCTCATTATTTATTTATTTGTTTATTTACAAATAGAATAAACCATTATAATTAATATGCTATTATTACATGTTAATTTAATTATGTAAATTTAGTTAAATGGGATATAGAGATATACTGAAGAGGTAGTACCTTTTGATACAAACGGTCACACGTCTTACCTAAGACGTGGCTTTGTAAAAACTCACAGGATACTCAACTCTTGCTTATGGCTCTACATGCCACACCCCAGATACTGCATTGATCTGCAGGCAAAACTAAGCAAGGGTAAGCTAATAAAGTGAACCTGACAATAGGCAGCAGTGTTGTCAGTACTGCATTAGGGTTGAGAGGAGGACCTCGGATTAAAATTAATTCCAGATATCCAAATGCGCAGATGTAGTAACCAAAACGGTACAGAAAGCAACAGGAAATTACTGTACTAATGTTCCCAAGTAAAACCACTATGATGATCAATATTCAAAATACGGCCCCGAGTGCGCGGCGTCACATAGATGTGACAGGAGTACTAAGAATCCCCGAGCGAAGAAATAAAATTAAAACAAAAGCAAACACATCAATCAAAAGAATCGGAACATGGAATGTTCAAACACTATACCAAGCAGGAAAACTAGCTAAGGCTATAAGAGAGTTAAAAGAAATAATCTGCAAATATTCGACATGAGCGAAGTGCGTTGGACAGGTTCTGGCGTATATGACTCATACAAAACGTTGACTTACTATTCCGGAAGAAACGATAATAAACATCGAGAAAGAGTTAGTTTTGTTTCATTTACAAATCCATACAAAAATCTGTTATTAAATTCATACTTTACTGGGAACGAGCTGCACTTCTAGAGCTAAATGCAAACCCGGTAAATATAAATATTGTATAAGTTTACGCTCCTACAGCAGATAAACGTAATGACGAGAGAGAAAACTTTTATAACAAAGTACATAATTTTGTGAAAATAATAAAGAAACATGAAATTATTATTACAATGGGAGATTTTAATTTAAGGGTGGGAAAAGGAAAAGTATTAGACTTAGTACATGAATATGGTTTGGGAGATAGATATGATCTTGTAGAACGTCTCATCGAATTCTGTCAAGAAAAAAAATAATAAAAACAAATACTTGGTTTAAGCTACCAAACCGTGGATTATACACGTGAACGTCGCCGCAACATACTCCGCAAACAATAACTAGAAATCAAATAGATTTTATAACCATTAACAAGCATTTTAGAAACGGCGTAAAGAGTCTTAAAACCTCTCCTGGCGCAGATGTCTACTCCGATCATAATCTCTTGATAGCCAAATTGGATACCAAAGAAGGAAGAAATACTTTTAAAAAAAAAGGAAATATGGAGAACCTAAGAAATCAAGACGTTGGGGAAACTCTTACATATGCAATTAATCAAGAATTATCAAAAATTAATTTCGAAAATAATGTCGAATCCCAATGGAAACTTGCAGAAAGAACAATAGTTAAATGCGAAAAGGAAATTCTAGGTGAAACTAAATTCAAATCAAATCGCAAATGGATGACGGAAGAAATATTAGCACTAATAGACAAACGAAATAATAAAGCTTCTAGATGACACAAACAGAAAAACTTTGACAAAATTGTTTAACCATATCTACAATAATGGACAGATCCCCGAAGTATGGTTAATATCTATATTTATTCCTATTCCAAAGAATAATCATACAAAAACTTATAATGATTTCCGTTTAATAAGCTTAATGAGACATGTCTGAAAATTGCTATTAAGAATTATCCAAAAAAGAATGTATAGAAAGAGCGAATTTATAATCGAAAATACTCAGTTTGGCTTTAAGAGTGGACTTGGAACAAGAGATGTACTGTCCAGTTTAAGGGTTATAAAAATGTAGAGGATTTCAAAAATCGGTATATCTTGCTTTTGTTGACTTTGAGAAGGCATTTAACAGGGTACTGCCTACTTCGGGCATGTTCTACGAAACGGTAAATACAAGTTACTGCAAATTATTATTAAAAAGAGAATACAAGGTAAACGAGCAATAAAAAAACACGCCTGTCATGGCTCCGCAATATATGCAACTGGAGGGAACTTATTTCGAATACTGGAGTGATTTCTATTTGATTTAGATTAGAACACTTAAACATAATTTTGACCTATTGCAAAATTATGTTTACAAAAATACAGAAAATAAATTTTTTTCTTGGTCTGTTTTCTCCGAGTACATACTATTTAAATCAAATAATTAATAATTATACAAATTTGTTAGCCTTCTCTGGAACTATGCATCTGTATTTCCATAAAAATGTTATGGAATCACATATTTCCATAAATGGAAACAGACACCTTGGTTAAAGTCAATGGCTTTTAAAAATTTTTATTACAAATTAAGTAAATAATGTAAGATATAATTGCATTTTAAAAATATTACATAACTTTTAAATAACTTTGAACTTTATACACGTTAATCCAGTTAACTAAATACACTAATAACCTTTTAACTACGGTTTTAAAAGCAAAGGAAAATCTATGAAGGTTTATTTTGAAATCAATTAAAATAATTGTGATTTATTTTAGTCTTAATCATTTTATTTTTTATTTGTGTTTATATTGTTGAAATTTAAATATGCAGACTTAAAACCAGTATAACAAACAATGTGTGGTATAATAAATTTATATAAGTTTGTTTACGTATAGTACAGTCATTTGATTCATACGTATATTTTTATTCAACAAAAAATTTGTAAAAGTTTGTGAATACGATTATTAAATTAATTTGTATACTTACTCTGTGTAAATATACTTTTAGGATTCTTAATTGCTCGAGCTTAAAGTATTACAAAATATTTACACAATATAAAATAACTCATAACAATTTTAATATATAAAACAATCTACACTAGTTCCTTCTATGCATTTCTCTAACAGCACGCAAAATTTTATAAAAAATTAATATATTAAACTGTTATCTTGAGGTCTCTATATTAACAATAATAATAATAATGGCAAGCTTTACGCCCATTGGACTATAACCTGCAAATTGAAAGGTTAAGGCTCTCATATGTTTGCTTTCTTTTGTCCGGTCGTCGCGTACCATCTCTGATACGGGGCGATGTGGCAAGCAGCGCGCCTTAGACGACAGCCATTATTACCCCTTGTTCAAGTGTACGCAGGAACTCAATTATTTGTAGTAACCGTATCCATTTGTTATATTTTAATGAGACATATTCCTTTACCTACCATGACCTCATAAAGCCTTTTGCAATAGTTGTGGAAGATTGTAGAATGCTAAAGTCAATAATTTATCAATTAAGAAAGTTTTTTCAAAACTCTTACCTTCTAGATAATAAATTTGGTATATTTATCGATGATGGTACTGCTAATCAGTGAACCATTTAGTATTGATGGCTAGCTACTTGCTAATATGATATTTTTAACTGAAGCTGACAAGCTACAAACTTATATTTTAGTGTTACAATGCTTATTAAATATGTAAGATAATTTCTGATAGAAAACAGAATTAATATAAATATAGATTTTGTCAAAAAAGTACCGAAAATTATTAAATAAAACACACAATTTTAGTTTAATCATCAATATTTATTTTGTCGTCATCTAAGCAGGCATTCAATGCCACACACATACGCCAGCGTTTTTTCAGTTTGCAATATTTTTGTTGCTGCGTTTTTTTGCCTTAAATTCGGTCACAATTGCTGCTCTATGCAGTGGTGTATTACCTCCCCGCAATTTTTTTCTCACACAAACGCTTTAATGCGGCCAAACGGTATTCTTTATTGGCCGCCTGCTTTTGCGGAACAAATTCATGATCGACCAAACCATAGATAGCGAAGCAAGCAATAAGTATCACTTTGCCTTTTGAGCGACTTTGACGTGGGACAACAATTGACAACATGTCTAAAGAGACCTGTTTACGGAACTGTCTTTAAAAAAAGTTTATCTCTTGTGGAATAAGCCGAACGGTGACGCTTGTCATGCCCAAATTATCTACTAAAGTCAAAGGAATAGACTCATGAGAGACCTTCAAGTCACGTGATATCTTTTTAAGCTAGAATAGCGATTATCGAGCACAATTTTCTTTACTTTTTCTATGTTTCCGTCGTTTGAAGAGATCGAAAGTCGTCCGAAACGAGAGTTGTCTTCGACAACTTCTTAGCGCCTTTTGAACGTTTTGCACCATTTGTAGGGTGTTTTTTTTTTATAAAAATTATTTACCATAATATTTTTCTTACATTTTTAACAAATGGACACACAAAATTCCGTTTGTAACATAAAATTTAAGGCAAACTCTTTGTTCAATATTTTGTCCATTCTAAAAATAGTGACGCACTAGTGAAGTGTACCAGCTGCTGAAAAAAAACTGGTTGACAAATCGGGATTATTTTAGCCATAGTAATTAAGAACATAGCTACCAACTTACGCAAAAGTGATTTTTTATAGCCGCAGCGCAGCGGCTGGCTGGCGGGATACGCGGCGGAATAACTATCGCTTTGTAATTGCATCCCAATATTACCAATAATATGAGTTTAACTTGGTAAATATTAAGGTGACGTTTGGTGACATGCTATTTCGACACTTATGACTATGTGGTTGGTAACCGAATTTAAAACGACATAGATGCTGTCAAGCTAACTTTTGAAATGTCAAAATGTTTTGGGTTGGAGAATATGTCAAAACAAATTACAGTGTGTTATAAATTTGTGTTATGCGGGTTGTAATAAAATTAAACGGAAAAGATAATTAAATAGAAAATTGTAAATAGTTAGTAATTTTTATAATATATAATTATGTGTGTTGACAACTAAAACTTAAAATGACATCTATACTGCCAAGTTAACCTGTACGAGTTGAAAACGACATTTTTCTTGCCACAGTTATAACTTTAGGTTTTTATACATATAATGTCTTTCCGTCTGTCTTTCGCTTTTTTTTAGCTTTTTAATAACATTCACATCACTAAAAAACGTGAACAAATAGGCCTGAAGGTGAGACAACTAAACTGGCTTATAGGAAGAAAGTCAAATCTATCGCTAGAAAATAAGTTGTTGATCTATAAGACACTAATTAAGCCCATTTGGACTTACGGAATTGAACTTTGGGGCTGCGCCAGTAAGTCTAACATGGTAATTATCCAAAGTAGCCAATCGAAGATACTGAGAATGATCGTAGATGCTCCGTGGTTTGTATCAAGCCACACAATTCACACTAACCTCAAGGTGCGCTACGTTAAATATGTTATACACCACAAAAGTGGCAAATAGTACAATAGGTTACAATCACACATCAACCCTTTAATGGAACCGCTCACACTGGCAACAGGAGACTGAGACGTTCGTGGCCTGTAGACCTCAAGTAAGAAGCTAGAGGTAACACCGCAGTGTGTGTGTGTGTGTGTGTGTGTGTGAATATCATAATAAAAGAAGTAGTTGAGAAAAAAGGAAATAAAAACAAGACAAAAGAAAAAATATTTACAATACTGCAGAAAATGATTAGAAACATAGGTATCACCAAAGATATATACTAAATAAGAAAATTAAAGTGATATACAAAAGACAGGAAATGATCTATATTCGTCAAGCTAACCAAAGAGAGTACGAAAGTAAAAATTTTACAAAACGCAAAAAAACTCATAGGGACGGACATTTGGATAGACGAAGACTGGACGGGTGCTAATACCTTATATAGAATACATAGGGCGCAGATAAAGTATAATAAACAGATTGTCAATATATGGGGCAAAACGCGTCAACTGCCCCAGCGCTATCGCAGTCGACCGGACGACCGCCAAATACGACGTTTTCATCTCTTCGTTTCGGCCTTAAAACATCAATACAAAAATGATTTAAGAACACAATCTGATGTATTTTTTTCTCATATTTCAAATGGTACCATTATTTTTAGCGAATTTTTACTCCATAACCTCAAAAAATGCGAAAATGTGAAAAACCTTATATCTTTTTATTTTCAAGTTTTTGAATTTTTTAGACCATCTAGATGGAAAGATCAGACATTATACATAAACAGAGTTAATAAAAAAATAGGGTTTTTTTGTTTTTTTCGAGTATTTAAACGACGAACACAAAGGTGAGAGTCTCCGCGCGCCGCGAAAGCAAATCACTTACACTGTATTTACTAAATAATGTAAACAACAGTCATTTAAAGTGGATTAACATTTGATAAGTCATAGATATGTTGATGGCAATAATTTATTTATTAAATAATTTCATTGAACCATTGGAAAGCTGAGAAAAAAATACGTAAGATTGTGTTGCCAAATCATTTTTTTATTAATGTTTTGAGGCCGAAACGACGAGATGAAAACGTCGTGTTTGGCGCTCGCGCGATTGACTGCGGTAACGCTGGGGCTGTTGACGCGTTTTGCCTCATATATATATATATATATATATATATATATATATATATATATATATATATATATATATATATATATATATATATATATATATATATATATATATATATATATATATATATAATATATATATATATATATATATATATATATATATATATGTCACACACACACATACTTTGTCATTGAAAATCTGTTTATTATACTTCATCTGCACCTTATGAAGGAACAGTAATAAATTTGATAAAAGAACTGGATACATATAATATAATAATAATAATAAGTAAAGCCCTATGCCTCGCGTGGGAGCACGGTCTGCGAACTGAGAGGTTAAGGCTCTCATACGTTCGCTCTCTCTGCCCAATCGTCGCACACTATCTCTGATGCGGGGCGATGTGGCAAGCACCGCACCTTAGACGACCGCCATTATTGCCCCTAGTTCAAATGAACGCAGGTACTCAATTATTTTTAATCCCTGAGTAGGCCACCCGCCAGGCATCAGAGAGCACCGGGAATTGAACCCGGGTCAGTCAGCATCGCAGCCCGCCCCTCAACCACGGGACCACGCTGGCTTATAAATATAATGTAGATATAACAACAATACAAGAAACTTATTTAATAAAAACGAACATACAAAAAGTTAATAATTATACTTTATTTACAAATGGCAATGAGATTGGGAATGGGGTTCCTGATAAAAGATACTGTAGAGAAAGAAATAAAATACTTTAGGACGCAATCTGAAATTATATGCTCCATAAGATTTAAAACAATGTATAACATGATAACGATAATTAATATTAATGCTCTAACCGAGGTTAAGGACGAGTTCCATGAGGTCCTAGAGGAAATAATTTAAAAAGCCCCAAAGATTAAAGATTAATAATAGACGATATCAACGCAAAAGTGGAAAGACAAGATTTACAGTAAGATTACAGAAGTGGAAAGGAAACATAGAGGCAGTAATAATAATGGACTAAGATTAATATTTGCTTTAGAAGAAAATATGAAACTAAGTATTGCACACTTTAAGCGAAAGGGCGTACACAAAGAGACACGGAGAATTTCGGAAAGAAAGAAAACAATCCAAATTTTACCAACAATATCTAACTCAAGTTACAAGTACTCCAAATATACTTTTTTACAATTTTCACAAATTAGTTACATCTACGAAAAGACAATGATAACAATTGGCCCTTGTAATATGTAACTAAAACAGGAAACCGTAAGCAAACCACACAACCAATACAACCAACATTTTAATTACTGATAAAATCGTAAAAACGTAAGAAATACCTTTTCAAGACATTAAATTTGAACTATACAAATTAGGTCATTCTGTAACATTTAACAGGTTAAGTACCGCTACCAATCTTATTCGTCTTAAGTTAGAACCAACCAATAAAAAGATTTATAAATACAAGTTGGTAGGACTACGTAATGCAATGTTAAATCTATAGTTATTCCAAAATATACTACAGAAACCCCTACAAATGTGGAGATCAATATGGTACTCTTGGTACATATTCTCTTTGCAACAGCGACGATTCCAAATTGATTGTACATAAAGAATAAATACTTTTCCAAATTCAAATTAATTGTCAATTGCTAAATCAACTTTTTGGCCGATGGACTGTAACAAAATCCAAAATCCGCTAAACTTTACAGTTAAATTTATTTTTGTATATACAACAAAATTGTAAGTAATTTAGATTTACATAACATTCTAATAATAATAATCTTGTGCACAAATGTTATTTGTAAAACTCCTTAATTTTCTTGTACCACAAAAGCTAATTGAAACAATTCTAACTTCTCAACACTAACCTAGTTCATAGAATGCTCACACATAAGGAAATTGATAACGCTCTAGCTACTTCACAAAACTCATTTCACAAACAGCCTCGCAGGCCATACCAATTAAACACATAAGTCCACAACGTACATATTAGGTGCATAATAATAAAAACCGCAAAACTCGTGGTAAATAGCACAGGTTCATAAACCTTCGAGGCAAAATTATCCTAAACAATTAATCTTACCGACTTCGGAATGCTATTTAAGAAAACAGAAACATTGAGTTCAAATACTCCATTTCAAACCTATTCTATTCAGTAAGCGATAAAAAGTTTGGAGAATTTACGACTTCTGAACTACTCTTTCAAAAACAAATGGAATTTGAGATCATACATATTTAGAGAACCTTGCTCAAATATTTACGTCAGTAACCTTTAATGATATAAACTATGATAAACAAATAAAAAATGCATTAGGTTTTCTATTTAGTTATCTCTACCACTGAAACGAATTTATCGCAGACGTCTACAATTTTATATGCTTAATTTACAACTAGCCCAAAGGCTAACGAGCAAATTTGATGTAATACTTAATTACCAAACTAAACAAAAATACTGACATGTGGAGGGAGTGTCGCCCATTGGCGAATCCCTGAATATACTAATATAACAAGTACTATTTAGCGTTTTAAGTCTTTTTAATCTAGGAGTGGTATTATTATTGTCTAGTAAATTTAGCACTAACTCATTGGGGTGAGTTCTTATTCGATTGACTGTTCGTCTTTTAATCTCATCTCTGATCCATGAAACTTTTAGGTCGTCGTGAAGTGTTTTGATCCTAATGAACCATTCAGCGTTGGTCATTACACGAAGAGTGTTGTTCTGGAATCTTTGCAAAATATCAATGTTTGATGTTTTAGCACTGCCCCTAGATGTATGCCGTACGCCCACACAGGAACTAAATCTGTCTTGTACACTAACACTTTATTTTCTAGCGATAACTTAGATTTGTATACCATTTAGTGTAACCGGAGGAGCAGAGTTGTGTTTAGTCGTAAACGTAATAGTTGTAGATTTGGTTTCATTAATTTGTATGCGCCACTTGTGCAATCATTTTTGTATTATGTCGAGACTACTTTTTAGAATTGCCGAAGCTTTTAGTGGATCTTGGTGAGAAACTAATAACGCCGTATCGTCCACGAAAGTGGCCATCACTTTGTTGTCATTGCATGGTAGTTCAGCTGTAAATATCTGGTATAGAGTTGATCCCAGAACACTACCCTGAGGAACTCCTGCCATTATTGGGTAGAGTCCAGACTGGGTGTCGCCGTACTTTACTTGATAATACCTCTCACTTAAGTATGATTTAAACGACCGTTTAATTTTGTATAGTAGGCCAGACGCGGTCAAAAGCCTGGCTGACATCAAGAAATATCGCAACACTAGTATCTTTGTTCTTCAAAGTCCTTTTCGATTACATCTACGACTCGGTGTACCTGTTCTAATGCAGAGTGTTTTTGGCGAAACCCACATTGATGTTGGGGAATAATTTCTTCTTCATCAATTATGGTTGCCATTCTCTTTAGAATTAATCTCTCTAATACTGTTGACAGTATTGGTAGGAGCGTTATCGGCCTATATGGGGTAACCTCATGTGCAGGTTTGCCCGGTTTCAATATTAGTATTATTTGGCCGAATTTCCATAACAGTGGGAAGTACTGCAATATCAAGACTGCATTGAATATTTGTAGTATGCACATTATAGCTTTATGTGGCAGTTCTTTCAGTAGTTTAGCTGTAATTAAGTCATAGCTGGGAGCTTTCTTGTTGTTTACATGATGAATTAAAGTTATAATTTCTTCAGGGTTAAAAGACTGTACTGGCAGGCTTAATTGTAAAGGAGCTTGCAGGTAGTCTTCAATCTCATGTTTCTCTTCTGGGGTAGCAGCTATAGGATGCGGTTGAAATATCGTAGATAGGTGTTCTGCAAAACGTGTTGCTTTCTCAGCTTTGGTTCTTGCCCAAGAGCCGTTTACCTTTTTTATTGGTGGAATAGGAGTACCAACATTTTTAAAATTCTTCGTTGCCTTCCAAAGCGTGTAGCTGTTATCTGCTGAAGGAGATAAAGTGCTAACGTATTCGTTAAATTATTCGTTTTTACACTTCCTTAGAGCTGTTTTTAACTCTTTTGTTAGCCTCTTTAGGTTATTTTTGTCTATAGAATTCCTCGTTTGCTGTCAGATTCGCCTGGCTTTTCTTTTATACTCTATTTTAGTTTTAATGTAGAATGGATAATTTTCTATAACTTCTGAATTTTTGTGAATAGTCGGCGTCTACAGATAAATAAAATTGATTAGCTCATATATGTTATTGCATCAGTTCGGTTTCCGCCAACCATCTAGTATTGTCATGTATATCCAATAACAAAATGTGTGCTTTTGTGTTCCTAGATTTCTATAAATTTTCGGAGAGGTCTAACAAAAAACTTTTATAAATAGAAAAGAAAGCTATCTCCTAAAATTTACCTTCTTTTAAAATATTACTTAACCAAGATATTTTAAGGCGAATTCGAGAGGATACTCTCAGATTATCATCACAGTAGCTTTGGTGTTTTTGGACTTTTTCTATATTCTATGCTAAAAATGTTCCAACTACAAATATCTCCATAATCGCCACCTTTGCAGATTACATTGCATCAGAAAAGTTGCAGCTACATCTAAAGTATTTATACACAAATTTAGCCAGATCAATTTAGAAGCGAAAATAAACTTAAAAATAAAAAATAGCTGTTGGTTAGTTGAACGTCACCTTAGAAAATAAGCAGTTACTGTATAAAGTCGTCGCAATGTCTGTATAAATTTACGAAATCAAATCAAACACCAAAATTAAGATCATATCTTAAATTATACTAAAGAACTCAACAGTCATCCGTACGTCTTACGGCTCTCGAATAAAAGGCTAAGCAGCTGCAGACCAGAAAACCTTGTAGAATTAATTAATCATAGAAATCCGTAATGGTATGGTATACAGTTCAAACAACTTACTTATTGCTTTGTATACTCAGTGGATTATTAATTTGCAATTGAATATTCATTATATTTAATACACAGTTTCATATGTCATTTTCGTCATAGTATGATGATTATGCAGCAAAATAAACATACATTTTTATTCTAATCAATAGAATTTATTATAAAATAAATATAAATAATAAATAATTAGAAAATAAATAATAAATATGATGGCTTTCCATATTGACTTATCGGTGATTGATTATTTGGTTGGTATTTCTTTTAAAGTTTTTGATAATCTAAGCATTCTTTGTAATTTGCGGGGTGATCTCTCTCTCTCTCATAGTACGCATATGGACTTAGTGTCCCTGGTTTTAGTACAAGTCTTGTTATCGCGGGGTCTTCCACGTTTTACACATGCATGTGGCGTATTACAGTATGTTTGAGTATGTTCATGATTTTAACATCTTGTAGATTATACTATTTCTGTATTTTTCCTTGAGGGTTCAAATCTGACAACCAGGTTTTCTAGCGATCGTACGTTAAAGATCTCCTTATTATTTTCGGCCGGTTCAAGGTCGATGAAGAATACTGAAAGTGGTTTATGATATCGTTTACTTTTTATGTTGATAATATTATGTACTTTGTGTCCTAGGTTGTTGAGAGCTGTTTTTATCTTGTTGGTTGAAGTGGAATGATAAACGTGTTTCAACACTACCTTGTAGAGTCGAGCTTGTTTCATTTGGTAGGAATGATATATAACCTTTTGTTAGCTTAGTTTTCTGTATGTCTTAGGAGTTCTTGCGTTTATCTTTACTACATTATCAGTAAGGCTCTTGGTCATGTTATGTTCGATTTCTGGTACAGCAGTAAGACTTTGTATTATCTTATAATATAATTGTCTTTTCTCCCTAACTTTCTTTCTTTATTTTTTCTTTCTAAACTTATAATTCTATCTCCTCCTAGACGCTTCAACCGGTTTCCTTGAAACTTGCACACCACATTCTATATTTGCTAATTCGGCGCTAAATCAGCTAAATCAGCCTTCTAACTTTAACCGTTTTTGAATTATTTAAATATTTTGATTATTGTATTGTATGATGATGTCACACCTGTGATAGATAAAAACTTTTTTTTTGAAAAACAGCGCCATCTGTTGGGCGTAAAAGCAAAGCCACAACAACGCGTGGCCGGATACAGCTATTTTAGAATAAAAACAAGCATTCTGTTATTGTTGCCAACATTAATCTAGAGAAAAATTAAAAATTACTGCAAATGAACGTAAAACGTAAAAATTACGGGAGTGCATTATGAACGAGCGCATAAGCTTTGCATTAATTCAACTTTACGTATTACGTATTTCCTATGGGCGGCTTATGTTTACGTCCACCATGAATGGGCGTTAAATTGTTCCATGTTTCTGATCCAGAGAAAAAGCCGGTCTAATTAAAAATTTGAGAGAAGGCGGGTGAAAAATTATCAGTCTAGGACGCCAAAAATATCTTTTGGCGGGCAACTCCTAGTTTTATCATAATTTGCCACGCTTAGTACAAAAATGGGTGGCGGTTTAGTGACTATTAAAGTTGTGGCTTGTATATTTGATGCTGATGAATTATTTGAAGGCGCTTGTGCCAGTAAGAAATATTTGTTTGTTAGTATTAAATATTGTTGTTTCTGGACTTGTTTGCCAGATGTTGTCGTTATCATTTGTTAGGATTTCATTACTATCAAACTAAGCTGTATTAGGGAAGTTGGTTTGTTCTTCATGATTTGGCAATTGGTATGTAGGTTGTGTTATTTGTGCCTGGAACGGTATAAATGATTGCTGTTTATACTGGTAGTGCTGAGTTGTTTAATATTGCGGAGTTTGATATTGTAGGTTGGTCGGCTGTTGGAGCATTGTGCGGTTTGGGTAGGCAGGATTTTGCAGCATAGCACCCGGAAAATTAGTTTGGGAGATATTTACTGGTAAATTAATTGTGCAGTAGGGCTGATTATAATTGTAAGAATATTGCTGCCAATTATAGCCGTTCCCGGTTAGCAGCACAGCTGTAGGAATTATTAACTCTCCACTTTATATAACTAAGTTACTTGTTTACTTAGAAAATATTAGATATTATAAACTGGAAGTGCAGTTGGTCTCATCTTTATCACGATAACTTTTCGCTTTATTCTCTTGTCTGGAACACGTCTCTATGATTTGGAAGTCAAGCGAGAACTATTATATTATAAAATATTTATAGTCATATTCCTCACTACCTCATCGAAGATCTTTCATTATCTTAATTTAATTAGATATATTTGTAAGATACATGTGTACCAAATTTGAACTAACTTCCGCGATTAACGCGAAAATTTAAAAATATTTGAAGGTCCCTTTCCCCATACCCATTTGACCTTGGAAGCATAAAACGAAAAAAACTGCATTAAAATCTTTTGTAAATCGTTATCCCAAAGCTTTTGTAATAGATAGTATTTTATATAAATGTTATTACGCATTATATCAGTTAAATAAATGTACACAGCTATAACAAATTATATTTAAATTGCTTTGTTTATCTTTCAAATTACGCCTACGATCTAAATTATGATTGGTAAAATTATGCTATTTATAGCTTAACCTTAAATTATTTACTTTCTCTCCTTGTAGATCTAGTGATATTTTATATTAATATAACAGTGATGACTGTAAAAAATATTTTGTTTAAAGCTGTACAGATATACTATATATATATATATTGAAAGATTTAATTTATTTAAACTTCTAAATTATATCAAATTTTTTTTATTTGAATAGGTTACAATTGTTAGATATTCACTTTTTATCTAAATTTGCCAATTAACGTAAAACAGTAGAAAAGCCAGATTAAAGTAATTAATTATGTTTTCAATATACGTATAGCCGTAAGTAAACTTAAATAATTCATCGACCAACTATATCTAACGATAAGATTTCGACACTAATTATCAATTTATAGCCAATAACTTCATAAAACTGCAAAATAATGTTATTCGTTTGCCCACCTAAAATAGAATTAGTGAAAAGTTATATAGATCACTAACTAATACTTCTTTACAGTAGAGTTCTTGAAATCGCCAAAGTGATATCTGACCTGGAAGCCATGCTCGTTATACTGCTTACTTTCGTTGTTATTGTACTGATATGGTGGTATGTAAATATGTGGAAATGGAATAAATATTTGGGAGAATACGGAGGACCAATTCCTTTTCCTATCATTGGAAGTGCTTACAAATTTGGAAGTCTCATAGGTTAGTAATCGACAATTGATACTTTTATAGCATAGTTAATTAAGGTTTATTTTCTTTATAGTTAATATTAAAAGCTTGCGTTTTCTGAGTAGCAAAAAAATTAATTTTTTTTATAATTAATACATTCATGTATTTTAAGTAAGTTTATCTATTACATATAATTTTTTAAAGTTTTTAATAGTTTGAATTTGGCTTTCAAAGCATAAATATGTACGGGTTACCGCTCTGACCACAGGAAAATACAAATAAGAGTGTTCTTATCGTGCGCATTAAAAAGGAAGCTAATAACCTGGTATTCATTTGTAATTGCACAGGCATTCCACCGGCACAAACAAATGCCAGGCACAATAAACTATATGGCATGTAGTAACAAGTAAAAAAAAAATAGATGCCCAGAAATATCTCCAAAACTATACCAACAAGAACAAACTAAAATTGATCACTACTGATTAGGTAATATGCCAACAACAAGTAATAAATATTTCAAATAAGCAACAAAACAGATGTTGAGATATACTTCACGGAAGTTGAAAAAAATAATGAACCAAAACCATCACCAACTTTTGTCTCAGCATCATTGATTCAATTATTGAATAATATTGCTACAGATAAATAAATTATAAAGGCTTTAAACAATAATTAAGTCAAAATTTAACCTTAAAAGAGCGGAATGTATAACGTGATTATTAAAGCACTAAATGAAAAACATACACAATTTCATATATATACCAAAACGAGACAAAAGTTTCTGTGTGGTTCTAGAACATGTACACTCCACAACAGATATAGAATTAATTAAACAAAACTTACAAATATTAGGACATGAAGCCACAAATGTATGGAACAATAAACAACGATTAACAAAAAAAGAATTACCTGTCTTCTTCATAAATTTAAAACAAAAGAAACAAAAAATTCTACAAAATAGAATTATTTATGAATTGCAAGATAACCTTCGAACTACAACACCCAAAACAAAAATTACCACAGTGCATAAAATGCTAATAATTTGGATATAATAAAAACTTTTGTTTCTAAATATCACATTGTATCAAATGCATAGAAAAGATTTCCCGTAAAAAGAAAAAGACCAAAATGTAAAATGCAGAAACTGTAAAAAACCATCCGGCTACACGACAACACTAAAGTCTGTGCATTTTTTAAACAATTACAACAGAAAATGTATCCACGGCTAAGATAACGAACCATTACACGAACTGTGCAACCTAAGGTAACTTATGAACAATCAACAACTATACAAAGTCACCAACAAATGCAAAACCTCAATACAAATAGTCATGCAAACACCATGGAATCAAAAAATAATATAACCGAACTCCATGATATGTTAAAAATGTAATCAACCAAATAGGAGTGTGGAATGCCAATAGTTTTTGGCAACATAGTCAAGAGTCTCGTCTGCAAATGTACACGTTTTTGGTTTAGATGATAATATTGTCAATCTAATACAACATTTTTTGAATAATACAGTTTGTGGATTTAATTGTTTTCTAAATTATTATTTTTATTTTTTGTAACGTAGTAGGAGATAAGTCAAGTTTAAGTATATATAATTTTTAGTACCAAGTTTACCTTACTTCTACATTTATCTGTAGTCAAATACTATTTTTGCAAAACGCTGTTGCAAGACATGTTGTTCAATAAACTAATATAATTATTTTATTACAGGATTTCTTCCCACAGCTTTTAAGTTACTTAAAAAGCATGGCTCGCCAATGAAAGTATTTTTGGGTTCGTCACCTAGGCTACTAATTACAGATTCAGAACACATTAAAAGAATACTTACATCTAGCACTCATGTAACCAAAGGACATGAATATACTTTCACACGTAACTGGATAGGAACAGGTTTAATAACCGGCACGGGTACTGTATTATTTACAAAAAAATGGCTTGGAGTTTTTAACTGTAAGTGCAATTACAATATACTAGAAAAATCCAGCCAGCAACACTTAGCTACTATAGAGAATGTAAATGTTACAAACAGTTTTTTATTTATTTAAGTATATTATAGTCGTAACTCTAATTCACATTTAAATATTGTTCTATTGAAGGCGCCAAATGGAGAAATCACAGAAAAATAATTACACCCACTTTTTATATACAAATACTAGAGAAATTTATAGATGTATTTAACAAGCAGAGTGCAATCTTTGTAGAAAAAATTCGCAACGCACCAGAAAAGTTTGATATACATCCATACGCCGCAAGGTGCTCTCTTGATATAATATGTGGTAAGTAGTATATAGTTTTATGCAAAAGTAATATATAAACATTGTCACAATTATGCAGAAACAGCAATGGGTACATGCGTAAATGCACAGACCGACACCGACTCCGAATACGTTAACAGTGTAAAGGGAATGAGTACAATAATAATGGAAAGAACATTCAATCCGCTTAAAATATGGGATTGTCTATATAAACTCACCAATGACTATCGACTAGAACAAAAGTACTTAAAAGTCTTACATGGGTACAGTAACTCAGTTATCCAAAGTAAAAAGAAAGCTCTGTGTACGTCTAATATTGAAACTGCTGATGACGAATATTACGGAAACAAAAATAATTTCGCTTTGTTAGATGCGCTTCTGCAAGCTCGCATTGATGGAAAACCACTATCAGATGAAAACATAAGAGAGGAAGTAGATACATTTTTGCTCGGGGTAAATATGATTATGTAAATATTTGAAATAATTTTTAATTCCTTTGCATTATATATTAAGTGTTATGATACTACAGCATCAGGTTTAAGTTTTACTCTCTATTGCTTGGCAAATAATTCAGAGGTGCAGGTAATCAATATAATATTAATTATATTATAGTATCGTATATTTATTTATCCGTTAATTTAGGAAAAGGTAGTATCTGAATTAAAAGGTATATATCGCGATGATCCCTATCGAGACTCAACTATTCAAGATCTGCAAGATATGAAATATTTGGATATGGTAATTAAAGAAACCATGCGATTGTACCCTCCAATTCCTTATATTAGTCGTCAATTAGTGGAAGATGCAAAATATGGCTAGTAAAGCTTATAAAATTTATTAAATAATTGATATGTCAACTATCAAGAAAATTATTTGCAGGCGACTTAGTGCTGCCAAAAGACTTGCAGATGTCTTTATTAATTATTGGACTACATAGACGAGAAGAATTGTACCCGGACCCCTTAAAATTCGATCCAGAAAGATTTTCAACGGAAAATTCAATAAAAAGGCCAAAGTTCCACTATATTCCTTTTAGTGCAGGTCCCAGGAGTTGCATTGGTACGTTTAGAACTAATATTACTATTAACTATCATAAAAATACTGTTTTAATGTTCCGTAAGTATAAGAATATTGTAAATAACTTTATGCAAAATTGTTATCAGCAAATTATTTTCACACAATTTCCACAACACTTTACGGGTCACTGTTTCCGTTAGTTGATCTTAAAAAGTATGCATCATAAGCTGTGAAAATAGAAATTTGCTTATTAGGCGCATTTTTTGTTTTTTGGATACTACAAAATAATATGTTCAATGCGTTATGATTATTTTCTATTACTCACAATGCGTATGATATCTAAATTTTTATGTAATTAATTATAACAATTTTATTTATTTAGTCAGCAATTGTATTTTATATATTTTATGCTATTCTGTGGTTGAATATTCTTCTTCTTGCTGTGCCTCTTCGGTGCGGATGTTGGCGACCAACATGGCTATTCTAACTTTATTGATTGGTTCGGAAAAGTCTGGTAGTTATTAATGACGACAATTGTTTTAGATTCTAGAACCAAGAGTTTCTTCTTTTTCCTGCGCCTCTTCTTCTGTATATTTTGTCTTGTAAGAATAGTTGTGGTAAGTTGTATTTTTATTGGTTTTTTGTGATGTGGTCTAGACACTCGAACCTGCGCTGTTTTACTTTGAAAACGATTTTACAGTCTTTTTAGTTTTCGTAGAAATTTGATGTTAGAAACATAGTTTACACGCGATATTCTCACTATCCGCCTGGAGCACCACATTTCAAGAGCCTCCAATTTTATCATTGTTGCTTTAGTTAGTGTCCATAATTAAACTCCATACGGAATTGAAAACACATAGCATCGTAATAGACGTATTTTGGTTATTAACGTTAAGTACGGCTCTTAAAGCGTTTGTCATTTTACTAAAAAATGTTCTAGCTATTTCAATGCGTTGCTTTATTTATTTTGAATGATCACATTAATTGTTAATGTTGGTATTCCGGTAAGTATAACTAATTACTTTTGTTATTGGTTGTTGGTTTAACAGTAGTTGTCTAGGGGGGAGTTGGTCTTTACTTATAGTCATGTATTTTGTTTTAGTAACTTTGAAGTCGAGGCCCTGTTGTTGGCTTATATTAGCTATACATTGTACTAGTGTTTGTAAATGCTGAAGTAAGACATTTTATACCTTCATCGTTCATCAACTTTAATAACTCCGCATATATGTTCTTTGATCCTGTTACTTTATCTCCTTTAATGCTTTTTATAGCGTCTTTTCCTTTATCATTTGTTGTAGGTGGCCCAATATCGCATTCTATTGTAAAGTTTGCCGCATTTTTATCGTCTTTAAATGTTTTTTTATGTATTCCATCCAAATATCTTGTATTTGGGTTTGTCAAATAATCAAGTTTTCGTTGTCATCCGTTAAGCATGTTGGTTTCTTTGGTATGAAAAGTCCTACTGGTTGTTTGGCTTATTTAATGAAATTAAAGGAATCATTTTTATTTTCTAGGTTTTCTATTTATAGACATGGATTTTAAATAATTGATTTTTTGGTTTCTTAATGTCTTTCTTTATTTACCTGTCAATTCTGTTATATATCACTTTATCTTTTTCTTTTGCTTTTCTCATTCTTTCCATCATTTCCAGTATTTTATTGGTCATCCACATATTCTTTATTTATTTGTTGATTGATTTCTTCAATTTTTGTAATACCTTCTTCTGGATCAGTTTCTATTTTGTTATTGATTATTTTATTTATTTTTATTTTGATGTTTTTCTTTTTTTGTTTGTCTTGTCATATATATTGATTTATGGTCCAATTTGATGTCAGTTCCAGGATCTGTCCTCATTGATAGTACTGCATTTCTAAATTGTCTGTTTATCATAATATAGTCTAATTACGGGTGGCGGGTAGACACTCCTCCACGATCCAGGTGGGGGACAGGTCTACTTCAGGGAAGCGACCCTGCCCACGCGAGCCTTGATTTTTCCTCACTCTCTAATACCTAGGAAAAATCATGTCCTACTCCTGTACTCCTAAATACAGTCAAAATATATTTCTTCCTAAATCCCTATTCCCACCTAGGAAAGCAACGGGAAACTACCTAGGTGTAAACATGTTTCTCCAGGATATTATTATCGCAGAAGAACAAATACAAACGGTGCTCAGTCCCGGGCATCCCTTGAATGGGGAGAGGGTGCGAGATTCCCCCGGTCAACCAATTCTTTAAAAATAAATTTGCGAAATGGAGTCGGTACGTGGAATGTCCAGAGTATGTTTCAACCTGGAAAAGCAATGAACATTATACAAGAAACGAAACGTTTAAAAATAGACATACTAGGAATTACTGAAACGTGGTGGCCAAATAATGGAAAATGTGAAATCGAAATGCCGGAAATGATAGCCCGCAACATCACAATGGAGTGGCTACAATAGTAACCAAGGAAATTGAGAAGGTAGTTTTGGGATTTATCACGATATCTGATAGAGTAGCCCTAATGAAGGTTAATGCTTATCGTTGTTTCTTAAATATATTACAGATCTATGCACCAACTTCTCAGAGCTCTGAAGAAGATATTGAAAAATTTTACACAGATCTGGAGGAAGGTTTAAAACATACGCGGAAAGAAGAGTTAAAATTGCTTATTGGGGACTTCAATGCCAAAGTTGGTGAGATTAGAGTCGATAACGTAGTAGACGATTACGGTTTGGGAACCCGTAATGAAAGAATTATACAATTATGAACACCTACTTCCGGCTTCCTCCTCGACGACTATATACATGGAAATCGCCTGCGGATAACCAACAAAATATGACCAAAAGCCAAATTGACTATATTTTGGTAAATAAGCGATTTCTAAACTCAGTGACGTCAGTCAAAACATATCCCGGAGCAGATGTTCCTTCGACCCATAATTTATTGCTAGCGGCAGTAAACCTACGGTTAAAGAAAATTACAAGATCAAAAAGACCACCAAAAACAGATACATATAAACTCAAAGATGAAGAACTTCGAGAAAGTATAAAAAAAGAATTAAACGAAGAAATCATTAAGATCAAAAGAGATACCAACAGGATAGAGCAACAATGGGAAGCTACTAAAAACGTCATAGTGGAAATTGCAAAAGCAAAACTAACTACTAATATAAAAAAGGAGAAGAACAAATGGATGACAGATGAGATCCTGTTATTAATGGAAAAACGCAAAAAACAGAAATAAAAATGAACTACAGTATAGACAGCTACATAACACAATTAAAACGAAAATTAAAGAAGTTAAAGGAAATTGGTTAGCGGAAAAATGTAATGAAAACGAACATTTAGAAAATCAACATGATTATTTTACATTACATAAAAAGATCAAGGAAGCTGCTGGGAAAAGTAAACAAAGAAGCTTTGGGAATATAACACGCGATAATGGTAACATATTATTAAATATTGATAACAAGGTCAAAAGGTGGAAAGCATATATGCAAACACTATTCAATGACGTACACCAACAAAACCTTGAAAACCTTGAAAATCGAGAAAATTTTGAACAACTACCAGGGTTAGAAGGGCCGCCAATCACTAGAGAGGAAGTTCTAAATTCAGTTACAAAAACTACAGACAATAAAGCAAACGAACCAGACGAAGCGTGCGGAGACATAATCAAGGTTATCGAAGAAGATAACTTAGACGTATTTGTAAACCTATTTAATCATGTTTATGAAACAGGGGTAATTCCAAAAGATTGGCTTCGATCAACTTTTATTCCTATACCAAAAACAGCCAACGCAAAAAAGTGTGAACAATATAGATCGATAAGCTTGATGAGCCACATTTTAAAAGTATTCCTAAAAGTAATGCATGAACGTATTTACCCCAAACTCGAGAAGAACATTAGCGAGACGCAATTCGGATTTAGGAACGGTTTTGGCACTAGAGAAGCATTGTTTAGCCTTAATGTCCTAGTGCAGAGGGCGCGCGATGTAAACTGCAACGTTTTCGCTTGTTTTATTGATTTCGAGAAAGCATTCGATCGAGTTAACCACAACAAATTAATCGAAACGCTTCACCTAGCAAAATTAGACGGCAAAGATATTCGTATAATCACCAATTTATACCGGCAGCAAAAGGCAGTTGTACAGGTGGAAGATAAGACATCTGAAGAATTTCAAGTTCGTCAAGGAGTTCGGCAAGGGTGTGTGCTCTCTCCATTACTTTTTAATGCTTATTCTGAGAGGCTATTTAAGGAGGCATTGGACGATGCACAGGAAGGAATTAGATTAAATGGAGTACTAATTAACAACTTACGGTATGCGGATGACACCGTTTTGCTCGCTGACTCCGCAACAGGACTGCAACAATTGATAACAAAGGTAGCGACTGTAAGCGAATCATACAACATGCGACTAAACATAGATAAAACCAAAGTAATGATTGTGAGCAAAAACGAGAATGTCACTGGCCAGTTTTATGTACATGGTTCCCAGCTGCAAATAGCTCCAACAATTAAATACTTAGGTACCAGTTTAAATAACAAATGGGATCAGATCCAAGAAATTAAAGTCCGGATAGAAAAAGCCAGAGCCGCCTTTAATAGCATGAGAAATGTGTTATGTAATATCAACCTTAATCTCCAACTTCGTATCTGCACCCTAAAATGTTACGTCTTATCGATACTATTATACGGCGTGGAAGCTAGACCCTAACCAGTAATGCATGCAGGCGACTAGAAGCATTTGAAATGTGGTGCTACCGACGCATGCTGAGGATCTCTTGGACTTACCATATAACAAATGAAGCTGTGCTACAGCGAATGAACAAAAACAGAGAAATAATAGAGATTATCAAAAAACGGAAATTTTCATACTTTGGAAATATAATGCGTAATAGTAAATACAATTGCTGCAGCTTGTTATGCAGGGAAAGTTTGACGGAAGGAGAGGGCCGGGAAGACGAAGAAAATCGTGGCTACGGAATTTAAGACAATGGTTCGACATGACATCAATAGAGTTATTCCGTGCTGCAGGCAACAGAACTAGATAGACTATAATAATCGCCAAGGTCTATTGAGGATATGGCACAGATAGAAGAAGAATAGTCTAATTGGTTTTTGATGACGTACTGGTGTGTCTTCTGGTGACATGTATATAGTCGTCTCTCGGGTAGCTTAAAGTAGCTGCTAGTAATTACTATTGTTCATTGGGTTCGCCCAGATCAAACGGGCTTACTGTATTTCCACTCCTAACCTTAACGATCATGGCGTTAAAGTCTTCCATAGCTAGCGTTATGTTTTCTTGGGAACCTTAAATATATATATATATATATATATATATATATATATATATATATATGATAAATTATATATATATAATATATACAATCTCAGAAATTGTAGTGTACCATCAGAATCTACCTCCTTTACAAGATTTGTCCATTTAGATTTCTACGTAAGTACGCATACATTGAACCAAAAAATAGAATTTTAACAACCACTGTAAACAAATGTTGTTAGTAAATAACTCTTTAATATTCATATTTTAATTTGTTTTAATAGTTATGAAATGTACGATATACATGATAAAATTAGGACTGTATATAAGTAGCCAAACAATACCCACTCTTTGTTTTAATAGTGTAAAAAAGACTTAAGCACTTAAAGATATTTTTTTAAAATATTCCTAAGCTTCTGTAGCTTGTTATGCTGCATCAAATGTGCTTAATCTAATAATATGTAACATTTAAGTTGTTTCTATACAAAAAACACGGGTTTCTACAAATTCAGAAGAATACGTTGTAGTTTAAGGAATATATAGGTAGCGCAAAGGTCGTCATCTTATCGAAAGGTATTATCATTTTTGCAGATGACGTCTTATGTCGTCGCGACTATGACACTTCTAAAGTAAACTGAAGCAGACTACACGTAGACAAACCATCAATCTATATACTTCTCTAGAACGCGAAATAATTGTGTCAATGTTTTTGACAAATAATCGGTAAGTGGTTTTGGCTCATTGATTTTCCATTGAGAATCATCATGAACTACGTGGCCCATTCCACCTATGCAGATACGTGAATAAGCACCGTTACTGTGACTGGTGAGCGCTACATAACTATGATCAACAAATTCTTGCTGCCGCAAATTGACGAATTGGATTTGGAAAACATGTGGTTTCAGCAGGATGGTGCAACCGCACACACTGCATAGGCGACAGTAGACATTATAAAACAAGCGTTTGCCAACCGCTAATTTTTCGTGTTGATGTTTTCACCGACCCGCATAATCTCCCGATTTGACAGTTCCAGTTATTTCTTTGTTTGGTTTTTTTTTTGAAGTAACGGGTCTATACGAACAAGTCTCAGACCTTGGAGGCTCTAAAGGAGAACATCCGACAAGAAGTGGGAAATGGAAACTGCTGTGAAACGAGTCCGAATGTGCATCAACTGGGGCGGCGGCCGTTTGACCGATATTATCTTTGCGATTTAATGTGAAAAATTTAAACGTTTAAATAAATATAATAATTTACAAACAGAACCGATTATTTGTATTTACAAACAAAGTTACTGCCTTCTGAAACCAAGTGATAACTTTTGCGCCGCCTATTATTCATTAAAATTTGCAAATCTATTTGATAAATTCTGATAAATGCGAGAAACATTTCAGTGCAAACAATTAATAACGGCTTGTAGCCTTCGTTCCACTTAGTCATAAGGAGTCAAAGATGGTAGCCTAAGGTATCCTATGTCAAGCTTATTCCATCTTAATCTACAGAGTGTCTGAAATATCAAAGTATAACAAAATACGCCATATAATCGTATTCCTGAAATGCATTACAGGAAAGCAAAATATATTTATTCTGCTTTTTAAAGAAAGCTAGCGAAATATGCATACAGATAACTTTATTACAATATTCTATAAAAGACTCTCTATACAAAAGGATGTATTTCGACTTAGATACTTCAGCAATATAGTAGAAATAAGAAATGGTTACGTAAATTTACAGTAAACCTAACCATATTTGATAATATAAATAATCCTCAGATTATAAAACATTGAACTTGGTAATATCTCAATGGCATTTCGTAGATCGTCGACGTACACAACAATGCTTTGACATGGCACTTTGTTACAAGGGTTTGACTATGATGTGTTGGAAAAAGTAGGTAAAACAAGGAACGATGTGCAATAAGCTCATAATGCGTCATCCGATGGAGAAGGTTGTTGTATTGAACAAGAATTTGTATAACAGCAGACCATCTTCAAAAATTTTCTCGAAAAAGAGTTTAATAATTAGGACTGACCAAAACATAAATGTCCAATTTTGTTTTGCTCGGCTAATTAATACTACATACAATCTTTATAGAATTTTGAAAACCTTTACGTCTCTTTCATAGGTTTACAACTTGAACTCGTTAAAACTCAGATACTTACATAGCATTCGTTCTTACTTACGAGACATTGTATTAGAATTTCACATTATCCTAGGGTAACTGAATTCTTAATTTAATAGTAAACTCTCTATTAAAGTGTGTATTAAATGTTCCTATTTTACTTGCTTATAAATTCTAAAAAGTTGGTTACTAATGTATTTCCAATTATTATTATTTTTCACATTTTGCTTATGTCCCTATTTTGACCCATTTTGTACTTGAACTCTGCCTGATTCCTGAATTTTGTAATTTTTGGCCATTGTTGTTTATGCAATAAAAATTATAAAAGTGCGTAATTACAAAATTAAATATATAAAATTGCATACATAAATTTTTAATACTGGTATTTAAGAAATTGCGACATTCAAGAAGTAAATATACTCATTTCATTTGATTTGAATCGCCTACTTTAAAGTACTTTATTTGTACTTAAAAAACTAAAAGTGCTAGATTTAGAAGTAATAAAAGCAATCAATTCTATTTAATTATTATTTTAGACTAACCTACTAAAAGCAAAATTTGTTATTTAAGTTTTATCTGTTAACGTTACTGTTTCCAAGTAATCACTAAACTGCATCAATAATGTCACGTTTCTTGCAGGCCAACGATATGCTGTGTTGGAATTAAAAGCGACTCTGTCTAAAGTGCTGAGACACTTTGAAGTTTTGCCAGTGCATACTCCTATTGTAATCTCTCAAGTAACTTTAAAGTCGGCTAATGGAATACTTGTAAGTTTAAAAGAAAGAGATATTAGCATTTGAAAGTGTAAGAAATGTTAAAATGAATGCTTTGCCTACTACTACTAGTAGTATAATGTGCAAATTGTATTAGAAAAATTAATAAATATAGAAATATGGTGACTTATTGGTAAACTCATTTTTATATTACGTCTTTTACGCTTTAATAGGTGCGAATAACGAAAAAATACATTCAGTTATGTAATAATTATTGTAGCAATATCTAACTTAACTGAGGTATATATCTGAGTTTAAAAAACACTACTTTATAGTACAAAGGAATTATGCAGTATCAATTTTAGTAAATCAAGTCAAACAATGACCATTTCAACACTTTCTGAAATTATAATTGTTAAACTCTTAAAGGTTTGATACAATAACAAATGCATTATCTAAACGGTCTTATAGAATAAACTGTTTATAAATTGTAATCTAATATATTAAGATCTAAGTCACTAGAAGGCTAATCCTCTACTGTTAGAAAATGAGGCACATTGTTGCCTAGTCAAGTTTATGTTGACTGTGCCATGCGGACGGGACAGAGGCTTCCCTCTTAAAACCATGTGATTTTAAGGTTTCATTTCAAAACATTCTGTCAATAAAACAGCCACCGAAGTTTTGACTCCTTTTTCACAAAAATGAATAGCAGTCAATCATTACAGCTGCTGAATGATGGCTTCTTCTAACCAACTGAAATGCTTCTTTGGACGACCTAGCGTATGCCTTGTCATTTTGTTTGTTGTACAATTTCTCCACTGCAATTTTTTTTATCGGCACAAAATATTTCTGCGGTCATCGTGCGCGTAAAAAGTCAACAACCTCTTTGTTTTTTCTCTCCTCCTTTACATTAAAGCATTTGTCAGCAAACGTCACGTATGTCTTTTGTAACCAGCTGGTTTTAGACCTTGCTTAATAATACGGGTTTTCAAAATTTGTACCCTCCAATAAAATCTTTCTGCTTAAGACGAGGATTTCGTTTAATTCGAATATACAGCTCTAGCTACCTGAACAGTCAAAACTAAATACCCAATTCCTACTATAAGGTCAATAGAGCCTACTATTATTTACCCGCCACAGCAATAAATCCAAACCAGCAATTTTGTTTTATTCAAAACGACCAGCAGTCTGTTGGCAATGGTCCGTATAGGTAGCTCTCTAAAATGATATAATACAACTACCTAACAATCCAATTTCGGTTTCATCTGGACAAAATGTTTTAATCTACCAGCAGTTGCAACTCCCTCTTCCTCAAGCACAAAACCCAAAATTGGAAAGTAATAGATAGTAAAATACGCAATCATAAAGAAGCTAGTGATAAAATGCTTTTCTAGACCCAGCAAGCAAGAACCACAAGCCATTTCTTAAATCCTACCAATTGCTATGCTCTGTTAGATAACACTAATGCAGATAAATACGAAAGTGGAAACTCGGCACCTGCGAAGGCGGATCCTAAGCCCTTGTCGATTTTTGAATCAGGTGTCATAACAATTAAACTCTTAATTAAACTGCTAGAATTAATTGCCAAAAATGAATAGAAAATCAAAGTACTCCACAATAATGAGGTTAAGATACAGCCTAAGACGTCTGAGAAATACACGATTATAATTAAAGCACTAGCAGAGAAAAATACAGATTTTCATACTTATCAAAGGAAACCAGAGCGTACTTTTAGAGTAGTCGTTAAAACCTACACCCAACTACTATCTGAAATATCAAGCAGAAAGTGACAAAAAAGTTTTTCCACTATTCTTCGTCGAAGTAATACCAGTAGACAACAACAAACATATTTACAAGATTGACAGACTAGTACACTTAACCACAACAAAGTTTATCAAACAACCCATATGACGCTATAAGTAAACTGAAGAGAATGATGAAATTGCTAATGGAACAAATAAGAACAATGTGAAATTTACCAACGACGCTCGTTGCAAAAACTAGCAATGACTCAACACTTTAGAATAGCCGAATGGAACGCCAACGGCCAATAACAAAACAAAGACGAAATTACATTTTTTCTCACAAACCAATACATGAATGTCATGCTCATATCCGAAGCGCACTTCACGGACAGAAGCTATTTAAGAATCATAGGGTATACAGTTTATGTCACACAACATCCCGATGGTGATAGACACGCCGGTGTGGCTATAAATGTTAAAATATCGAACCACAAACTTCCTGAAGACAAATACGAACATCTTCAAGCACTAACAATTACGATCGAAAACTGGACAGGAACGCTAACCTCTATTATACTGTCCTCCGCGGCACAACAAACAGAATTAATATGAGCACTATTTTCATATTCTAAGAAACACATTTATAACGCGCGTGATTTTAATGCTAAAAACGTATAATGGGGATCCCGCTTAGCAACAACTAAAAGTAGACAACTAATAAAAGCAATAAACAATCTTAGTTTACAACATCTATCGATAAGCAAACCAACATAATGGACAACAAATCTTGCGAAAATGCCAGATCTTCTTGGTTTTTGTTTATTTAAGGTATTCAACCGGAATTATCTAAAGATTCAGGTCTGTCTAAACTTGTCAGCAGATCATTTGTCCATTATAGTAACAGTGGGAATACACGTGATAATTACTCAAAAAGCACATTGTGTAATAAGCAAACTAACTGAATTTTATATGCGGAATTAGCAGACGAACCTTTGCCACTGAATATTTCCTTAAAAACTGAAGATGAACTAACTGTAGCAATAGAACTCAAATGGTACAACAAGCCTCTTGGCAAGCAATTCCGCAAAACTAGCAGCATATCAGAAGCCCAGAGTGTTCTATAATAGTAAAACAGAAAATTGACAAAAAACGCAGAATTCCACAAAGATGGCAAACAACTAGACAACCATCAGGTAAGCGCGGACTAAATCAAGCAACCACTTAACTCAAAAGACTCCTGTCTAACATTTAAAATCAGTCCATACAAAATTATCTGATAGCCCTATCTCCAACAGACGCTACTGACTACTTGCTCTTGAATACGATCAAGAAGCTGAAAAGGCCACAGCAACATAAAACACTAATTTGTACTGACAATGGAAACAGGGCACGAACTGACCAAGAAAAATCACAGATCTTATAAAACACCTAACTCAAGTATTCCAGTCATTCTCATTGTAAACTTCAAATGACAAAGAATTAAATATATAGTTGCACCTAGACTACCTTTTAAAACTATTACTACAGATGAAACAATGAGTGCAATTCATAAGCTAAACCCACGGAAAGCACCCGAGTACGATCTCATCACAGGAAAGTTCCTGAAAGAACTTTCGGATAAATGCATTATATTTCTTATATATCTATTTAATCCATTGTTATGATTACGTTTTACTCCCCCCCTCAGAGTAAAAAGTTACCACGATTACTTTAATCCTTAAACCGGGAAAATCTAAAGAAAATATATCAGAGTATAGACCAATTAGTCTGCTTCCGGTATTACCTAAGGTCTTTGAAAAATTGCTGTTATATAGAATTACACCTACGTTAATGGAAAACCACCTAATTCCGAAGCAATAATTTGGGTTTAGGGAACAGCATTGAACAAATACATAAAATCGTTAACAAAATAAACAAAGACTTTCAAAGAAAAAGGTATTGTGCAAATGTATTTATAGACATGTCACAAGCTTTTGATAAAGTTTGGCACGATAGCCTACTTTCCAAAATGAAGAACAAACTATTTACAGATAGTTATCAGCCCATCAAACCATATCTAGCTGACAGACACGTTCTAATCAAAGTTGGAGGCTGTCAAACAACATTATTCCCCATAAATTTACGCGTTTCCTAAGGCAGTATACTGGACCTACACTAAATCTCCTGTATGCAGTAGATCCACCCACCTCGCCAACAACAACGACTGCAACATTTGTCGATAATACGACAGTACTAGCATCGAATTCGGACATAAATATGGCATCCTCCAAACCCACCTGACTTTACTACGAAATCAATACAAGTTACATTTACAACACGATGAAGTACCTTCCCCCCCATTTGCTGAATAACTAGCAAAAGCTTAGGAATCTACCTAGACAAAAGACTAACATGGAGGAAACATATATATGAAACGCAAATATCTAGAAGAAATATATCAAAAAACGTATTGACTCTTAGGGCTAAAATCTCAACCCGATGCCAAAAGCAAAACATTTATGGTTTAAAGGTAATGTTGTGTATTTGAAGAAGAGCGTAGTGTATTATGAGTGCTAAAACAAACTGAAACAATTACTGGGGATTGCTACCGACAACAGCTGATCAAATTTAAGTAAGTGTTGAAAGACAAATGACCTAAATATGCCAAAAGGCGCGATAAAGTAATTTTTAGTACGACACCGCTCGGCCATATGTTGCAAAATAATATAATAACATAAAACTACTAGGAAACACTTTGATGAGATGTTCTACCCCACCTACCATATGTATCAAGCATTTCAACCTTTTTGGAAGATTACATAAATAGGTCGATTCATAGATTGGATCAAAGAACAAGAATTTTTTTCGGGGATTCCGCTTGTTGCCAGAAAGATGGAAGAAACTTATAATTAACGAGTGACAGTCCTTTGAATAACTTATGTTTTATAAATTTTTTGAAATAAACATTTAATTCACCTGAAAGTCCTTTAAAATGACGTCCAAGCCACGATATGTTAATATCAGAAACTTTTTGACCCAAAAGACCTGGATGAAAGTAATTAAATATTTTATTTATTTTACAAATTATCTTAAAGAGATACAAATTATCTTATGACGACAGACAGCGATAATGAAGGACTCAATAAGACGCTAAGTATGTTATCAGTACCGACATGAATATCTTCAAGTTTTCGTGTGCCGTATTTGCAGGATAAGTATAAATGCTGTAGCAGTTCTATTTTTATTTAGCACATGATAACATAAACAAAATTTTTACTTTTAAAGGAGAATATAACTAAAAAATGAACTCTTAATGGATTTTATTTTGCATCAATTGTTGAACTACGGGCTTTCAGAATCAAAAATAAATTTCCAAAAATTTTAGATCTTTATGTTATAAAAGAAATAGAACCAATCAACATGAATGTAAGATTATAATTGCCAAATATTAGAAACGCTAAAACTGATTTTACGTTGCTATGTATGGTATTTACCAACTGGAACGGAAACTAAGAGGAAACTGATGAACACCAAAATACAGCTAAATATGCTATTAAAAACAAAAAAACAATACTATAGAGAAATTAAGACAAAGTATACAAACTTCTGTTTGTTCCGCTACTCTAAATAAGAAAAAAGAACGAGAAAATAAAAAAAACTGCTCCATTAATTAAACAAAGAGTAGCTGATAGAGAAAGACAAAAAATCTGACAAATGATAGAAATGTCCATGTGATAAGACTAAATTTAATAACACAACTCAACAATTAAAATTTTTATTGACTAAATTAAAAAAGACAATATGAGAATATTTGTGTGGACCCTTTGTAATAGATAACGACAATTATTCAATACAGAAAAGACTCCGAATGATAAGGAAATTCCAAACAACTCCGGCATTAGAATAGCAAACGAAATCCGGTAAAAAGTCTTTCTCGTCTTCTTTTCCTTCTCTCTTATGCCCTAAAGCGTCGGGTCCTCTAACCACTTCCGGAAGCTGTCCCGATTGGCTGCCATTCTTTTTACTTCTCTTAGGTGTTTTCCTCTCTGTTCTACCCTCTTTTCTAAGCTCTGTTCCCATGTTTCTTGTGGCCTTCCTCTGCTTCTTGTTCCCTCTGGCTTTGCTTCTAGAATTCTTCTGGGGTCTCTATTTCTTGACATCCTCACTATGTGCCCATACCACTGTAATTGTCTCTTCTCTACCTCTTGTATTAGCGGTTGCTGACCTACTTCTTCTCTGGTTATTGTATTTCGTATGCGATCTCTTTTTGTTCTACCTACTAGTCTTCTTAGATATTTCATTTCACTCGCCGTAATTTTGCTTCTGGTTTTATCTTGTATTGTCCAGCTCTCCGCCCCATACGTTAATACTGGTGTGTATATGCTTTTGTATACCCTAAGCTTTGTTTGCATGCTTACTTCTTTTTTCGCTATTATTGATTTGTTAATCGCATAATATACTTTGCTTGCTTTATCTCTTCTATTCAGAATCTCCTGTTCTATCGTGCCAGTTTTATTTATTATCGTTCCTAAATATTCATAGTTATTGACCCATTCTAGTTCTTTCCCATTGCATATTATTCTTGTGTTTTCGTTTGTATCATTTTTCTCGATTTTCATAATTTTAGTCTTGTTTGTGTTTATTTTCATACCTCTTCTTTCTATCGCTCTATTCCATTTGTTTATTGCTAGTTGTAGTTTTCTAGTTGAGTCTGCTAGAAGCACGATATCGTCTGCATATATGAGGCTATTGTATATATATGGGCTCTAAATTCCAATTCCTACCTTCACATTGAATCTTGGTTCTTTTGCTTCCTGAATAATCTGATTCATTACTATTAGGAACAGTAGGGGCTCAGTGAGTCTCCTTGTTTGATCCTTTTCCATTTCAAATCTTTGAGATTCTTTCCCTTTAATTCGCACTCTTCCTTTTGCATTAACGTATACTCTTTTATGGACTGTTGTAGTGGATATGATACATTTAGTTCTGCTAGCGCATTCCATATTGTTTGTTTGGGTACTGTGTCAAATGCTGATTTTATATCTATGAATGCTAGATACAAAGGGTTTCCCCTTTCTAATCTCTTTTCTGTTCTTAGTACAAAGATATGATCTTGTGTTTGCCTCTGTGGCCTGTAAGCGGCTTGTTCTTCACATAGTTTTCTTCAACTTCTTCTCGTAATCTTCTTTCTAGTATTCTTGAATATATCTTCTGTACTATTGAAGAAAGGCATATTGCCCTGTAGTTGCCGCAATCGTTTGTATCTCCTTCTTGTGTATAGGTACCACTATGTTTTCTTCCCAGTCATCTGGTATTTTTCCCCTTTCCAGGCTAGTTGACATATCTCTTTTATCCACTTTAATATTCTATCTCCCCATTCTTTATCATTTCTGGAGTTATGCCATCTCTACCTCCTGCTTTTCCTTGTTTAATATGTTTTACGGCTTCTATCACCTCTTCTATTTCTATGTCTATTTCTTCTTCTTCTTCCTGAACTGTTCCTCTTCTCTCTCTGCCCGGATATTATCATCTTTTAAATATGTTGTTGTAATACTCTCTCCATGCCTCCAAGATTCTTCCTTCTTCTGTTTCTACTATGCCTTTGTTGTTCCTTATACTCCATACTTACTTTCCATATTTCCCTCTTAGCCCTCTGATTACTTTCCAAAACTGTCTTCCGTTATCTTCGTTGAATTTCGTCTCTAGTTCTTTTCCGAATTCCTCCCAAGTTTCTTGTTTTGCTCTATGTACCGCTTCTTTGGCTTCATTTCTTTTATTTATATAGTGTTGTTTATCGCAATCTTTGTTACTTTGTATATACCTTTTCCAAGCTTTCTTTTGATCTTTACTTTATCTTTTACTTCTTCGTTCCACCACCGGGTTCTTTTTGATCTCCCTTTACTGTTACCTTTCCGCAGGTCTTTACTGCCTGTTCCACTATTTCTGTTTTAGTATTGTCCACTTCTTTTCCATGGGCCATTGGTTTCCTTCTTCTGCTTCTTTCCTTCCCATCCTTCTAAGGTGTCTTCTAATCTGTTTTGAATTCTTTTGCTTTTCTGGTTTTCTTAATACTGATATTTTTATTTTCTGATATTCTCTTTGTTTCCTGGGTTCCCTGCTATAAAATCTGGTGTCTGTTATTAGCAGTCTGTGGTCTGTATGCAGTTCGGCCCCTTATTACTTTTACATCTGTTATGGCATATTTCGCTTCTCTGTTGTATGTTATATAGTCGTTAATGCTTTTCGCTTCTCTTCCTGCTGCCTCAAAAGTAATTTTGTGTATTATCTTATGGTTAAAGTGGCTGTTTCCGATTAACATTTGATTGGTAACACAAAAGTCTATCATTCTTCTTCCGTTATTATTTATGGTAGATTCTCCTCCATATTTACCTATCGTGCCATATCCTATATCTTGTCTATTTCCTATTCTGGCATTCCAGTCTCCATTTATTAATATGTGTCTGCTTCTTTCTCTCCCTTTATCTATTTGTACTTGGAGTTCTTCGTAGAATGTCTCTTTCTCTTCTTCTGTGGAGTTTTCTGTGGGGCGTAGATCTGTATTATGGTTATTTCTTTTTGCAGTTTTAGGTCTACATATAATATCCTCGCATTTACCGCTTCCCATTGTTTTACTTGTTGGGCCATCTGTGTAGTTAGGATTATTCCTACTCCCTCTTTAGCTCGTCCTGCTGATCCTGAGTATATAAGCTGGTAACCTTGATCTAATAGTTGTCTTCCGTTTCCTTTCTTCTTTATTTCACTTATACCTAGCATCTCCATATTATATTTGTCCATTTCTTCTATTATTTCTACTTCCTTTCCGTTTATACCGTTTACATTCCATGTTCCAATTCTTATCAGTGATTCGCGCCGAGTCCGTTTCCCAGTTTTCCGTCCATTTCCGAGGCGATTGTTTGTTCTCTGAATATGTTTACCTTGTGCGGGTTATTAGCCCAGCCACAAGGGCCCCGTTACCTCAGGACAACTGGTATCAGGTTATACCCCCGATGCTGGGTCGCCAGAGCCTGCTGTTATCTAACAGGGGTACCACGTGTAGGTGAGGTTGGCATTTGGGTGTCTAGATGTTGGCGTCACCTTACCCCCCTAAAAGTATTAGTCAAAAGCCCGATTTGCTAACCATCTAATGGAAATATTTCAATAGTTTTAAATGTTTTGATTATACTAGCATCTTCATAATAAGAAAACACGAATACATGGTGTATGCCACAATTATTATTATAAATCTTACAAGGAAAATAAATAAACTACTAAGTTAGATTAAATAACATTCTAATTACAACTAAAGGTTGAAACTTTAGAGAGTTTCAAAATAAGCCTTTTATAACTAAATTAGTACTATTAACGTATTATTTCTGTTTACTGTTGAGCAAGCTTTTGAATAAATGTGCATACCGTTCAAAATATGTTAAAGTGTAATTCCACCTACTTAATTTTAAATTTACCTAAAAAGGTAATTTATCATATTGGAATATTATAGTAGTTCGTGAAAAATATTTATTCCAACTCGTGCCTGATTTTTAAAGGCTATGTAGTTTTATTTAATGCCTCTAGGACCCCAGAAACCAATTAATTAAATCTCTCTTTCCTTCTTTTCAACCTATAATTTTTCAATTTATCTTAGGCTTGGAATTTTATTGTGTAATTTTGTGAAATGTAAATCATATGATTTTTTTTGAACTTTGAATATGTCGAGTTTCATACCAACAAAACGCAATTTGCAAAAGCGTTATTTTTGTTTACTTTGAAGAAATCAGTTACCGAAAGTCTTCGTTGGTTGTTTGAAGATTATGGTGAACATACTCTATCGATTTCAACTTGTAATTATTGGTTTCGACAATTTAAAAGATTTTGACACGGAAGCAAGGAGTGCCCGAGTCAGCTAAAAAAGTTTAAAACTGCAAAACTGTAGGCATCACTTGATGAAGATCCGTGTTAAACGCTTGAAGAATTGATAGATTCCTTGAATGTTAATTTATCGATGGTCGGCAAACGTTCGGAGGCAATTGAAATGATTCAAAAGCAAGCAAATTGGGTGCCACATTAATTGAAGCCGTTTACATTCCATGTTCCAATTCTTATCAGTGATTCGCGCCGAGTCCGTTTCCCAGTTTTCCGTCCATTTCCGAGGCGATTGTTTGTTCTCTGAATCTGTTTACCTTGTGCGGGTTATTAGCCCAGCCACAAGGGCCCCGTTACCTCGGGACAACTGGTATCAGGTTATACCCCCCGATGCTGGGTCGCCAGAGCCTTGTCTGTTATCTAACAGGGGGTAGTACGTGTAGGTGAGGTTGGCATGTGGGTGTCTAGATGTTGGCGTCACCCCTTACCCCCCCCCGCTAAAAAGTATTAGTCAAAAAGCCGTCGCATTTGCTAACCATCTAATGGAAGTATTTCAATAGTTTTAAATGTTTTGTTATACTAGCTCTTCATAATAAGAAAAAAAACACGAATACATTGTTAGTACTGCCACAATTATATAGATTATAAAATCCTGTACAGCCAAGGAAAATAAATAAACTACTAAAAGTTATGATTAAATAACATTCCTAATTACAACTAAAGTTGAAAACAGAAGAGTTTCAAAAATAAGTTATAACTAAAAAATAAAAAATATTTTTCTGCTGTTTACTTGACTTGAGTCAAGCTTTTGAATAAATGTGGCATACCGTTCAAAATATGTTAAAGTGTAATCTACCACCGTACTATAAATATATTGAAATCTTACCTAAACAAATGGTAATTTTAGTTAAATATTGAGAAAAATTACTAACGCTTTCTGTAATACAATGAGTCCCACAACATACGATACATATTTAAGCCAATGATAGCTACCTTCGTACGATAACATAGCATTTCAAAGAAAGGAAGATCCAATTCTTCTGCAGTGTTGTAGACCGATCAGCATATTAAAAAAAACTTATAAATTGTTTACAAGAGTAAATGCAAACAGGGTACATAAACAGCTTGAAGTCTATCAACCTGTAGAGCAGACAGTATTTTGTAAAGGATTCAGTACTTGAAATCACCTTCTGACTGTACAAATTTTAATAGAGAAAATGTTAAAACATAATAAGCCATCAAATATAGCCTTTATTAGTTACGAAAAGGCATTTGACTCGGTCGAGAAATGGACCATACTACACGAACTAGCAGAAGCTCGTGTGGAGCATAGATAGGAAAACATAATAAAAACCATATACGAAAATGCTAAAGCTGAAGTAAAAAGCCATAACATGACAGCGTTTTTGAGATGCAGCGAGAAAGAGGACAAGATACAATATCACCGCAACTGTTTATCCTAGTATTGAAAGGAGTGTTTAAGAGATTAAATTTGAGAAACCGAGGAATAAATGTAAATAGAGGAAAACTTACACACTCAAGATTCGCCGACGACATAATCTTGTTCAGAAAAAATGGTCACAATTTGAAGAAGAATCAATAAAGTTAAGACTGAAAATAAACGGGAATAAAAATAAAACTATGTGCTGTTTCCTGGCCCCAATTTCGTCAGGGCTAATGTTACCTGCCCCAGAATTTTTCGGGCAACACAAAGGAAATTCTTTGGAATTTATAATCCCAAAGGAATATTACCGACCTTGTGGCGCCGTGTGCAGGAATGTTTCGTGAGGCCGACTTCGTGGCGCCGTGTGCAACACCGGGTTAATTGACCTGTCGTGCCGCGTCGTGGTAAGCGATCCCAAGTCGATCCAAATGCCGCCGATCATAGCCGCCACGGCATTTTCCAATCAGAGCAAAGACGCCTCCGGCGTCTACCAATCCTGAGCAAGCCCTGCATTCCCCAGCGGGCTCAGCGCGCTTCCACTCTGAAACTCTGCACTCCACCAGCAGAGTGGGGCACGGCTGAGCCCTTAAAACCTGAGCCACCAAAGAATTCGCCCAGTCGTCAGCCCTTTAAGAAGTAAACATCAAGTGTTCTCATTTGAGTCCCTTTTGGCTTCTATTGCTGCTCGCCGACCGGATCTGCTGCTCGCTGCCCGGACCTGCTGCTCGCTTTCCAGACCGCCTGCTTGCTATTCGGTCCCGCTGCCCGGCTCCGACGTCGGCCCTGGTACACGCTGCCCAGCTGCGCTACCGCCCCTGCTGCTCGCTGCCTGGTTCCGCCACAGGCCCCGCTGCTGCACCTAGCTCGCGGCTCGTTTCAGCGCATACATTAAGTTATAGGTTAAGTTCTTGTAAATTAGCTAAGTAGGCTAAATTTGTAAAATTGTAAATATAATTCTAATCGTAAGTTCGCGCCGACGCTTCGTTTTTTAGCCTTCCGTGCCCCACGCGATTGTCGATCGTAGCGTCCCGACGCCCAATTTATTACCGCCCGAGCCCGACCTGGCAACACTACCTAGAAGACCCAAAAATAGAAATAAATAACTAGAAATTAGAAAACTTAGAACATCTCAGAGAGCTATGGACAGGAAGGATGATGGGTCTATTATTGCAAGACAAAAAAAGAAACGAATATATATAATGTATAATTATAAAGAATTCTAGCAAAACACAAGGTACCCTTAAACCTAAGAAAGGTTATATAACTAATGAATTTTGCCAGTAATAACATATAACGCACAAACTTGGGCATTAACCAAACAAATGGTAAATAAACTTAGAACATATCAGAGAACTATGGAAATGAGATACTGAATATATCATTGCGGGAAAAAAAGAAACGAATAGATAAGAAATAAAACCAAAGTAATAGGCGTAGTAGATAGAGCCTATACCTTAACTAGGACTATGCAGGACACATTTCCCGGATGGAAGACGAGTAGAGAGGAGGAACAGTAAAGTGATAAAATAGAGATCGTGGACTGGAAGGCGATCAAGAGGAAGACCCAGAACACGATGGTATGATGATATTAAAATTTAGTAGGATTAATCTGAACAAGAAAGAAAAAAATAAATAGAACTGAGAGAGACCTGTTCTCAGTTATGAGCACATTAAAGGTTAAAGAAGAAGAAGCATTTCAAATAGTTTATAAGCAAATATAAGACTAATTAACATATAAATTAGTCCGTGTTAGATTAATCTTGCATCAAAAATATGTACCTCAATAAACTTCAAATGGTAAGGAAGACAGCGTACCTTAACATGCATTTAGAAACATGGCTTATCTATAAGCCATATTTAGAAGAAATTACAATTAGGGGTAAAGTTTCGACAATTATATTGAATAATAAATCAAAACTTCCAATTAACAATGAAGAACATATTTTTATTTATAAATATATAATTAAACCAATATGTACATATACGATATAATTATGGGAGTAAGAGCAAGTCAAATTTAGAGACAGATATTTTACAATTTATTTTATGAACAATGGCCAATGCACCAATATATGACATTAAGCTGACTAACTTAGTAAAATAGTTCTATATCTATATAAGAATTGCAATAATTCAGCAAAAAATACGACGGACTTTAAGCGCACACTAATAAACTGGCAATGAACATATTAGTATGATGTAGTAAAACATACCAAGGTTGAAATAATTTGATCCGTTCGATCTTCCAATTATATTTAATTAGCAAGATTTAACATTTTATTTATTTGTAAATTGTGATTCATTACTTGTAATTTATTATTATTAATAGGTTTTGTTATATTAACGTCGTCACTACTGAGCACAACAATAACCTCAGCTGGAACGTTTACTAAGATATTGTCGCAAGCAGTCTGTCGTGTGTACCAGTCACATTTGTTAGATTCCTGGACCATTATTAGTTTGTATGATGGAACGTGAGATCGCATTGTATATTTTTCCACACGCTCCGATGAGATAGTTCCAAGGCGAGAGCTTAGTGGTGTACATCTCACTGTTGCGATATTCGCTGGAATCCGAACGCTACAAGGTCTACCGGGTGATTTTCGTTTTAATGCTGAACCAGTCTGTTAAAAATTATGTACCCATATTATGCAAATTGATAAACCTGCTTTTATCTTCAGAAATAGCATTACCAATTTTTTTTCTTAATACCTTCTCAAATATTATTTTCCATAGTGTGTTGAATATACTATTTACATTAACCTTCTATTTTTTGTTTTATAAGACATTATTTTATCAAGTTTATTATGCCCTGTAACCGAGCCATCTCACAACTTTTAATTAATTTGACACCAATATTTTTAATTATTGGTAATCTTTCACTCTTTATTTCTCTTATGCCTTATCTTAGTTCACTTAATGTTATCAATCTAGGTATCTCATTCATTATTACATTGATTTCTATATTTACATTTCGACAATCGTAATATTGTTCATGTTAATTAAGAGAACTACTTCTCTTTACTATTTGTTTTGATTGTTTTTATGGTTTGACATAATTCTATCGACTATTTCCACCAATATAAGTGTTAAGTTGATTATATGCCGTCCCCAAAATTTATTTTTCTCTTCATAACTCTCTGTGTTTGTTTTATCTTCTTTTAGTTTATTTTCTAATTATCTTAGAAAGTTTTGTGTATATATAATTTTTAATCAATTCTATTACTTGTTTTATAAGCCAAACGGTTTGTTTTTATTGGTCGTCTTTCTACATTGATCTAAAATTTCTCAAACTACTTTTTGTATGGCGGTTTTAATATTTTTATATTCTTCTTTTCTAATACCAAGATTTTATACCGAAAGTTTCATGATTCTTAATTAGTTGTATTATCTCACTAGTTTTATATGACATACCCTGAAAATTATTCCGTTCTCACATTCAATATCTTCTCATTGCCAAACGTCGTCTTAACATATTTTCATCTATATTTCGAGGCTGAATACCAAAGTTTTTTACTGGTTGATACTTTCACAGGCAATGAGTTGCAAACTTTTTGCTCCAAACACTTTTTGTCCCGATGTGCTTCTGTAGCCGACAGATTTAGGATACTGAAAGTTCGCTTTCCGATTTTTTCCTTTCGCTGCAGCCTATTATGGCTACAGTTAGAGGACGTGACTTAAACGTGGCGGTAGAGATGTTTCTCAGAACTTATGGTATTCAACATCAGTGCATTCTTCGAAACCGTATCAGTCGTGAAATAATAATAAAAAATAATAAAATTATATTTACGGCGCCTAGCAGTTGTTAAATAATATTTATTGTTAAGGTAAAATTAGGAGAATGCTCTTAAATGTTCCTTTTTTTCAAATAAAATAAAAATTACAATAATACAGGAATCGAGAGTATTTGAAAGCAGTAATATTGTGTATGAATGACTTATTTAAAGTAAATAATCTTCCAAAAACCATGATAATTCAAAGGTAGCAAACGTTGCAGTTAAAAGTAAAAAAGTAGCTCTTAGGCAAAAAACATATTAGTTGACAGTTACATTATCACTACTTCCTGAACCTGTAACTTTTAGTTTATTCAAAACTTTTTTTTTATAGGTTACTTAATCGTAATCTGGTTTGAAAATCATTTGTCTGAGTATAAACTTAGCCAAGATTTTCACGTAATAAATGTGTCTGCTAGATTTAATTAAAAACAGTCTGCTTTAAGCTTTTACGAGGTATGGACGTGTAGCGTAGTATCTAATGTACCCAAATGATCCTTGAACGGCCCAACGTTGCTTTATTTCGACTATCAGAGTGAATTATAAATTTGAAACTGTTGCTGCATGACAGCCATAAGTAGCATTAATAAGCGACCCACAACAGCCACGCTAGTCTGCTGACGTTTTATCAAGAAATATAGCTGACGTTTACAGAATAAAAACTTTTCAATCGCTGCTCTTCTAACTCTGAGGTCAACCGGGAGATTGTGTACCACAGTTGTTAACCGACAGTCTAAATTTTGAAATTGTTTAATAATATTGTACAAATACAGACATTTATGTTGTGAAATGTTTCTGGTCGGGATTATATCCGGTTTATCAAAAAAAATTTCAAATAATTAGAATAATTATGAATCGATGTATAGTGCAAAATAATTGCGATCAAACTCAATCAAATATTTACCTACCCTAAAGGTAGCACAGATCAAGACACATAATATGTCGACGGGTGGATGCGTGTCAGTTGCTCCGTAAACAAACTCAAATTACGAACCTTTACGAGATAAATTTTTACGTAAATTATAATTCATAGGAACAGTAGATTGAGATTTCTGGTTAAGAAATAAAATAATCATTAAATGGGATAAATTAAGTAACAACTTTCAAATAACAAATAAGACATATTTAACTTGATTACACTGTATGCTGTTTGGCTATGTAAATAGGGAATCTAGATTACAAAGATTGTTTAAAAGGTAGTATATGCAGTAATGTAAATTTTAAACTAAATGTTAAAATTAAAGTTTAAAAAACAAAACGCAAATGTAGTAGTGTAAGTAAATTAAACTAGATAAAGTCAACCAAAATTAAAGATAAATGAACCAGCTAAAATTGAAGAAATATTTCAAGAAACAGGAAACATGAACCAAATTAATGCGAAATTAGATATGGTAATACAAGAAATGAAACAAGTGAAAGATGAGAATGAAAAACTAAAAACCATGATAGCAAGACAAGAAAGAAGAATAACTAATCTATAAAGGGAAATCAGGAAGAAGAATGTCATAATAAAAGGAGTGGTGGATGAAAAAAAATAAAAACAAGACAAAAGGAAAAATACTTACAATACTGCAGAAAATGGTCACAAAAATAGACCAAATAATGAAGGTAATTAAAGCCCAAATATTTCAACGGCAAGAACATCTAGAAAGATTGCTAGCCAATAGACTAGTCAAGGATAGTATGGTGTGGTGAATCCCAGGACAAAGGAAAAGGGGGAGAAGAAAAATGATGGAAAGCGGTAAAGAAAGATTTAAAAAAAAGGGAGAAGATGAATGGAAGGGAACAGTGAAGGACAGGAAGAAATAGAAATTATTTGCAAAGCAATGGACCTAAAAGACCTGTGAACGCTGTTTGTGTATATATATATATATATATATATATATATATATAGAGAGAGAGAGAGAGAGAAAGAGAGAGAAACTGCATTAAGATACTTTATCTCAAACCTCTTTCATCTATCCAGTAAGCAATAAAAAGCTTGAAGATTTTGCATCTGTACCACTCCTTAAAAAAACAAATGGAAATTGAGATCAATCTAATAAAAAAAACAGCAAATATTTTTAGAAAACCTTGTTCAAATATTTACGTCAGTAGAGTTTAATTATATAAACTTTGATGGACAAATAAAAAAATATATCGTTTTCTATTAACTCATCTCTATCACTGATGTGAGACCTCTTTTCTGCAGACATCTACAGATAAATAAACTTGGTCAGTTCATCTGTGATCTTATTATCAGAACAATTTAGAAACCACAAACTAACTTAAAGATAAAAAATAATTGTTGGTTAAATAGACGTAACTCACATGTAACTATAATCAAATCAAACACCAGAATCTTGCAGTCTCTTTAATCGAAAACGAGATCATATCTTAAATTATACTAAAGAACTTGGCAGTCATCTGTACTTCTGTCGGCTCTCGGATAAAAGACTAAACATTGCAGACCACAGAAGATCTTGTTGAATTAATTAATTCTAGAAACCCATAATGGGATGGTATATAGATTATGATAGAACAACTCATACTATTTACTTATTGCTTGGTATAGTTCAGTATAATGTTAATTTGCAATAAAATATTTAATACATTCATTACCTAGTCAGTTTTATATGCCATTTTCGTCACAGTAAATGATTATGTAACAAAACAAATTTTTTTTCTAATAAAATTTCAAAAAGGAGTTTATCCATCACCTTGGTAGAATAGCAGATAAAAAATATGAAAAGCAAAAAAGCAGACGTCAGTTGAGAATATTTAGTAAATTAGGGCATGTCGATATTAACATGTGACAAAAAGAGAAAAAAAAATAGAGCACGTGGGCCAAGATTTCGAAAGTAGACATGGCTTTCAATAAATATATAAATAGTAAAAAAAAATTAAAAAATGAAAGATGTCTGCTATTCAGATGCAGGTAGTTTAAAAGGCAAATTAAATAAAGCATAAAAGGCCATTAATGTAGATGTAGTCCTAAGAAAAAAAAAGAAAAGGAGAGTTGTAACAGCGTTAACTGCAAAAAAAGAAAACAAAACGATTAAGGCAGTAGGACGAGTGGTCAAATTTGGCTATTACATCATAAATATCATTTTAATAACAAATGACTACCTTGTACTAGATGTTCTCATATGACGAACTTTATTGTCGAGTATAAAATCACAAAAATAAATTATTCTAAAAATTCAAGGCATGACAGATGTCAGAAATGATAAAAATAGAAACTGGTCTCCAGCTTGGAAACTGCCATGATCAAAATTTATTAGGAATGACATATTGGAAGCTGGGTCCGCTAAAAACCCTTATTGCATTGAATGATGTTCTCCTTACGTTTTAGGTTCAGTAGTTCTCGAGTTGAAAGCCGCGACGGACAAACAGACGTCCGCATCGATTTCATTAGGCTTTCCATTCAGGTATAGAAGCTTATAAGTACAAGTAAAACTAGAAAAATTTCTTGTAGAAAGGCTCTTAAGAGTGTTAGTATAATATATTTTTTAACAAATACATTCTATGAGCTTATAGTATGTTTTATCAGGCGCGAGTTGAGGGGCTCCCAATAGAATCAGTCCGCTATTGATCTACGAGATCTTTGGTCGCTTCTTCTTAAGGCGTCTAAGAGGGGGGTCTTCTATGAGAGGTGTCACAAGTTCGTTAAGGTGAAGTTCCAATGTCGTTTGGTGCTTTGCAGCGTATTGGTTGATTATCTCAGTTACGTAAAGATATCAAGGTCAGTATGGAGAGTTTGGTTGGATACATACCAAGTAGCGGCTGCCATAGTGTGGATGGTTTTTGATTGCAAGCGCTGAATGATATCAGTGTTTAATCGACTTGCACAGCCCCATAGCTGCCAACCGTAGGTACATATGGACCGAATTATGCATTTGTGTAACAGTGTTTTTGGCTAGTAGTCACGGCGAGTTTTTTGCGATGAGCCCAAATAGCTTCTTCAACTTTAAGTTCATTTCTTTACTTTTTTTGCTAATACGGGTTATCCACGTTCCAAGTATTTCACATTTTTAGACCGAGGGATGGTTATATTAAGGAGAGTAATGGGTGGGCAGGTTTGGTGTTTGGTCGTAAATGTAAAGTGTGTTTATTTTTTTCATTCACTTCGATTCTCCACTTAGTTATCCACTGTTCTATTTCATTTAAGTGGGTCTCTGAAGAATCTGATTCTGCTACAAAGTCTTCATTGCAATACTTACATGCACGTAAGTATTGTTTTGTCATCAGCGAATGTACCAATTTTCGTTTATTCTGTTGTAGGTAGGCCATGGATGTATAGGAACTATAATAGAGGCCTTAGCACACTTCCCTGGGATACACTTGCATTGATGACTTTAATTTGGGATACTTCCTCTCCATGCTTGACTAAACGTGTTTTTAGTAATATATGAACCTAACAGTAGATAATACCGGTAAGGTTACGTTTTCTTGAGTTTGAAAGGTAATCCCCTATACCACACTCTGTCGAAAGCTTGTGTATCTAGGAATACAGCAGTACAGAGTTTTTTAGATTGAAATACAGTTTTATTTATTATTTTATATGTTCGTTAGTCTATGGCATTATTGAAACGTTGAGTGCTGATGTCTAAAGTCAAATTAATGGTTAGGCATCCATATATCTTGCAGCAAATTAACATTAATACGCCGTAAAATTAGTTTATCAAGCAACTGTGACACCAGTGATAGGAGGCTAATAGTACGATAGAAAGTGATTTCATTGAGAGGTTTACCAGGTTTAAGGATAAGAATTATTTGTGGAAATTTTAATTGTAACGGCCAGTAGGTAAGACTAAGGATGCTGTTAAAGAGAATTTGTAGGAAACGAATTCCGTGGTCAGGTAACTGTTTGAGTACTATTGCCGTTATGAGGTCGTGGCCTGGAGCTTTTTTATTTTTTAGCCTCTTGATTAATTTCGTGAAATCGTATTTTGCGTATTGGTGGTAACAGTTGGAATAGAGTTTGTAGTTCTTCTTCTACTTCCTCATCAATTTTATCAGAATTCGGTTGGAAGACGTTTCCAAGTAATGTGCAAATGCATTCGATTATTTTTTGTCAGATCGTAGCCATGAAGTTTCTTGATCACATATCGTAGAAATATGGATTCTTGTTTTTATTGCCTTTGGTGGCTTTTCATATTAAATTATCGATAATTGTTAGTGATTTCAAATACGTTTCGAATGTCTCGTTCCGTACAGCTTGTAATTAGCTTCGGAGTTTATTATTGAGTTGATTAAGGCTTCTCTTATCGTCGACATTGTGCCCTTGCTTTTATTTTTTTCTTTGCAATTTTCATAATTTTGTTTGGAATGTTGTGACTATAAATTTTAATATCCGTTGACTGGGGTGTGGCAGTCCAGCCCACATACTCTATCGTAGTTATAAAATGTAGCATACTCTAGGACTTTTGGGTTTTCAGACTTATATTATCGTCAAGGTGTTGCTCAATGTAAGCCTTGAAGGTCTCTCAACCTGTCTTCCAATTACCGATCGAGGGGCTGGGTGTTTTGTAAATTACACTTGTGCTAACTGTAAATCATCAGATGTAAGTTTGTAATTTGAAGTAACGTCTATGTAATTGTGAGTAAGTTCTTTGGTGATGAAGAAGTCTAGATGATCTGGGACTTTGCCTGGATCAGATGCCAAGTAGGTCGGACTTTCAGTAGATTGAGAATTGTAATTGTTGTCAATAATAAATTTAAATAGTGCTTTTGTTGTTATTAATCGGGATCCCCAGTGGGTATGCTTTGCGTTAAAATCTTCACCTGCTAAAAATTTTTGTCCTAGTGTGTCAAAAAACGGCTGCAACATTTGGTAAGTTAAATTGTGCCTTGGAAGGCAATAAATAGCTGAAATAAGTAATGGAATTGTGAGTTTTTCAATCTGGATTGTCGTGACTTGTAAATAATTCTGTTTTGTATTCTGGTAGTTCCGAGAGAGTGATAGAATTGCGAATAATTATTGCTGCTATTTTTATGTACGATCTGTTTGTAAAACGAGAAGAATGTCTATATTGTTAAAATGCAAGAAATTCTTAATTTTAAAGTTTTTATGTTTCAGTCCATTGACGTTCCAAAATGCTATACGGAAAAAGTTAGTCATTAGTGAGTTAATTTGGTTTTGACGGTACTTAATATTTTTAGGAGTATACTATTTTGTTAACGGAGCTGATTGAATAGATTTTTAAATGCGCCAAGAAATTTTTGGAGTGTTAGTCTTGGTTTGAGGCTATTTGGGAGTAGGTTGGATTAGATGAATGAAATTGGTTAGGTAGTTGTTGATCAGGTTCTTGTCTATTCAGGTACGTACAATTTCGTTCTGTTGGTTAAATTTATAAGGGTTTTTTAATTGTCAGTTGATTATTTGGTTGGTATTTCTTTTGAAGTTTTTGATAAACTAAGCATCCTTTGTGATTTATCATGTGGCTTTAGTATCCCTGGTTTTAGTAGAAGTCTTGGTATCGTGTCATTTACATTTTACACATGCATGTGGCCTATGTGAACATCTCGTAGATTGTACTATTTCTATATTTTTTCTTGAGGGTTCAAAACTGACAAAGAGGTTTTCTAACAATCTAAGATCGTTTACTTTTTATGTTGATAATATTGCGTACTTTGTGTACTAGGTTGTTGAGAGCTGTTTTTATCTCGTAGATTGAAGTGGAATGATGGACGTGTTTCAACACTACCTTATAGAGTCGATCTTGTTTTATTTGGTAGGAATGATATATAACCTTATATTAGTTTATATATTTTATTAGTTTTCTGTATGTCTTAGGAGTACTTGCGTTTATCTTTACTACATTATCAGTAAGGCTCTTAGTCGTGTATTGTTCGATTTCTACTACAGCAGTTAGACTTTGTATCATGTTATCATGATTTGCCACGTCGTGTACAATAATGGGTAGAGATTTATTGACTAGTGAAGTTGTGGCTTATGTATTTGATGTTGATGAATTATTTGAAAGCTCTTGTGCTAGTAAAGAATATTTGTTTGTTAGTGTTAAAGATTGTTGTTGCTGGGCTTGTGATAACGGCGGGTATTTACTTGTTTACGTCGCTTACATTTATGACCTTTTTTTGTTTGCTAAATTTTGTCGTTATCATTTATTAGGATTTCATCATTCTCACACTCAGCTGAATTTGGGAAGTTGGTTTGTTCTTCGTGATTTGGCAATTTTTATGTATGTTGTATTACTTGTGCCTGGAATGGTATAACTGATTGCTGTTGATACTGGGAGTGCAGAGTTGCTTGATATTGCGGAGTTTGATATTGTAGGTTGGTGAGCCTTTGCAACATTGTGCGGTTTGAAAAGGCAGGGTTTGCAGCACAGCATCCGGAAAATTTGTTTGGGAAATATTTACTAGTGAATTAGTTGCGTAGTAGGGCTGATTGTAAGATTGTAAGGATATTGCTGTCCATTATAGATATTCCCGGCTATCAGCACAACTGTAGGAATTATTAATTCCCCACTTTATGTAAATAAGTTTGTTATTTACTTACAAAATATTAGTTATTATCAATAGGAAGTTCAGTTGGCCTCACGTTTACCACGATAACTTTTCGCTTTGCTCTCTTGGCTGAAACACGTCTCTATGCTTCGAAAGTCAAGCGAGGACTAGTATAATATAAAATATTTATAGTCATATTCCTCACTCCTTCATCGAAGATCTTTTGTTATCTTAATTTAATTAGATATATATGTAAAATACATGTGTACCACGTTTGATCTAAATTTGGCGAATATTGCGAAAATTCTAAAATATTTGAAGGTCGTTTTCCCCATCACCATTGAGATCTTGGAGATATAAAACGAAAAAAACTGCAGTAAAATCTTTTGGAAATTGTGACCTGATAGCTTCTGTAATACATAGCATTTTTAATATACCTAAGAAATGTAAAAAAAGTCTTTTCACTTATTCCGCGAAGAGACGTATTATATAAATGTTTTACACGTTATATCAGTTAAATGAATTTACGGAGCCATAAAGAATTATATTTAAATTGCTTTGGTAATCTTTTAAGTTATGCCTACAATTTCGATCATAATAGGTAAAATTATACTATTTATAGTTTAACCTTAAATTGTTTCATTATCTCCTTTTATATGTAGCGATATTTTATATTAACATAACTGTGACGACTATAAAAAATCTCTTGTTTAAAACTATACTGATGTACATTTAAATATATTGAATAATTTAATATAATAGGTGTATAAATAAGTTCTCAGCTTTAGATTTAACAGGACGCAAATCACCGTTTACATGTGACGTATTAGTCCACCCTCTTGCGGTTTTAAAGCAATGGCATTTGGTCTTTCGAAACATCATGCGATTTGGCGTTTGATGCACATAACCTCAATAATCAGCTGTGTTCACGATGGCAATCATAAAAGAGCATATTGGATTTTCTATCCACTTCGCGTTTCATCTTAAGAAAAACGCTGCTGAAGCCACCGAAATGATTTGTGCTGCATATGGTGAGAATGCTGTAAGTCATGCAACGTGCAAAAAGTGGTACCAAAGATTTCGCGGATGAGCTGCAGACGCGTTAGGTTGGGAACTTCACCCACATGCGGCGTATAACCCAGACATGGGCCCTTCCAATTATCATTTATTCCGGTCGTTACAGCATCACTTGGCTGATACACACTTCAAAACAGAAAATGCATCGATAACTTTATCGTCTCGAAGCCAGTGAGCTTCTGTCACCAGGGAATTAGCAAGCTACCCGAATGATGGCAAAAGGTCATCGATGCCAACGGAGAATACTTTGATACTTAAGCTTTTTTTTGTTTGTTTTTAAATAAAACTTTAATTTTGCAGAAAAGCTGAGAACTTATTTATACACCTGTTATTTAAACTCCTAAATTACATCAAATTTTTTTATTTAATTATATATATGTTATATATTCACTTTTTTACTTTATCATTTGATATAAAAACAGTAGAAATCCAGAATAACTTAATTAATTAATATTTCAATATACGTATGGCCGTAAATAAACTTAAATAATTAAACGAACTTCTGCATCGACCAACTACATCTGACGATGAGATTTCGGCACTAATTATAAATTTAAAGTAAACAACCTCATAAAACAGCAAAATAATTTTCTTGGCGTCTGCGCACCTACAAAATAGAATTAGTGAAAGGTTATATAGATAACTAACTGTCACTGCTTTACAGTAGTGTCCTTAAAATCGCCAATTGTTACTTAACTTGGAAGCCATGCTCGTTATACTGCTGACTTTGGTTACTATTGTACTGACGTGGTGGTATGTAAATATGTGGAAATGGAATAAATATTTGGGAGAATATGGGGGACCATTTCCTTTTCCCATTATTGGCAGTGTTTACAAATTTGGAAGCCTCATAGGTCAGTAATCAACAATTGATATTTTTATAAGTTATAGTTAATTAAAGGTTGTTTTCTTTTTGTTAATATTAATAGTTATTTTTGTTTGCGTTTTCTGAGTACCGTAATGTGGGTCTACTTGCAACAGTGGCATAACTTGCAATAATATTTACCGACTGTAAATATAGTGTTTCTACTACCCTATGTTCAGTCGTGTCTTAACCACGAGCGTGTTTATGTTTAGTACGGACCAATCGCTTCATGTGTGAACATCTACATGGTAGCAAAATATAAAATTTGTAAAATTTGGCGGGGTTCACCGTTATCGCCGGTAAGTACTCTAAATTATTGTTATATAACTTTTCCTACCCAGAGCTTATTTAAAATAGGATTTGTATTAAATTTGGATATGATTTACTTAGATGCTTAAACTAAAACTTCAAGTATCGAGTTTTGTGTTTAGTTTAAAAGATTTTATTACAATTTTTTAATTGCATGTCCAAAAGTGGGCAACTTGCAACACGCTACGAAAATACAAGAAACAATTAGTGTGTAGACCTTACCAAAATGATTGCGTCAAAACATTACAAAATGCATTGGGGTTGTGAAAGATGGAGCGGCAATTTAGAAAGCATCTAGGAAATACGGAATTCATCCGTCAACGCTTTCAAGAAAAAGAAGAAAAATATGTTTCCCCTAAATCCTGGGGGCAGCCCGTATTTCCTAAGAAAGAGGATAAAACATTTGTTAACATTCTTTTGACTGCACAGTGGGGGTTTCCATTAACCCCATATGATATACGATTAACAGTAAAATATTACTTGGGTCGCAAAGGTGTTCAGGAGAAGTGTTTTGGAAAAAACAGTATGCTGGGATTGTGCAAGAAATTTTTTAAATAGACACAAATCTAAGGTAGGTTTAAACTAGCCAATTATTATAATAATTCGGTCAAATTTGACAAAAAATAAAAAATGTATCGTAAAGAAGTTTAAAATATTGTAAGTAGACCCACCTTACGATAACAAAAAATAAATAATTTTTTATAATTAATACATTCTCTGTATTTCAGTAAGTTTATCTATTAAATATATTTTTTCGAAGATTTTAATAGTTTGCATTTGTCTTTCAAAGCGTAAATACGTTCGGGTTACCGCTCTGACCGCAAGAAAATACGAATAAGGGTATTCTTATCGGGCGCATTAAAAACGAAACCCATTCGTTTCGCAACCAATGTTACTGCAACAAACACATCCGCAACAAACAACATATTACAGCCAGCCACAACAAATTATAAGCCAATGCTTAGCCTTAATTAACCCAACACAACAAGAAAACGAATAGTAAGTAACAACAAGAAAAAAGAATTAGAAGCCCAGAAATATCTTCAAAACTACACCAATAAAAACAATAACAAAAAAGATTACTATAAAAATTTTTTTGATACTATCGTAAATAGAGTTATAGCGAGGGGCGATTCTAATGCCAATAACACATAATGGGGTTCAAGAGTAACAACCACAAAAGGTAGAAAATTGTTTTCTGCAATGCAAGAAGATAATTTAAAGCATATTTCAACAAGGCAGCCGATATACTCGCCCACAAATAGAAGAAAATGCCGAATCTGTTAAACTTTTATGTCACAAAAGGTATAAATAGCATCTATGCGAAAGCTGAATCCAGTCTAGATTTCTCATCGGATCGAACACCCATTATAATTACTATGTACTCTGACAAACTGCAAATCTCCAGACAACTAACTCTGTAAGAACAAAACAAAATTGAGAAATATATAAAAAACAAATTGATGAATTTTTAGAACTAAATGTTGTACTCAGAACAATGCGTAGAACGATGGCGTAGATATGAACTAATTAAATCCATACAAGCTGCAGCTTGGAAAGCCACACCAGAGCAAACATATCGTCAGATACGAAATGAGATTTCTGTCATACTGAAGCAACAAATAGCAGAAAAACGTTGATTAAGAAAGCGATGGCAACCAACTAGGCTGGAAGCTGATACGAAAAACTTAAACAAGACAAAAAGGAGGATTAAAGAGACCACAGCAGCACATTCCGCCAATAAAAGGGAGAAACGGAAAATGGGCCAGAAGCAATGAACGAAAGGCTACCGTATTTTCGGAACACCTCGTATTTCAACCAATAACTACGGAATCATCTCTGGAACATCAGAATAACATTTGGCAATCTCTAGACGTATCTAATCAAATTTAGCTTCCAATGAAGAAAATAACGTTTTGTGTAATTAAAAACATAATAAAACGGGAAATTAAGCCTACGAAAGCACCTGTGTTCCACATGATATCAGGTAAAATATTGAAACAAATAACCGACAAAGACCCAAAATCCATAACGCAAATATTCAACGCTGCAATTAGACTAGTATATATATTCCGAAAGTGGTCCAAATAATAATGTTGCCTAAATTGGTAAAAAAGTTAATAAAGTATCCTCATACGGACCCATAAGTTTATTACCAGTATTGTCAAAGGTATTCGAAAAAATCATATCAAACAGATTGAATATAATAATAAAAGATAAAAAACTGATTTGCTACCATTAGTTTGGTTTTCGTAGTAATCATGGAACAATAGAACGAATACACAGATAGGTTAAAAAATCAACAATAAACTCGAAAGGAAATAGTACTCCCCTGCAGTATTTATTGAAGTTAGTCAAGCTTTCGATAAGGTATGGCTTTATAAGCTCAAAAAAGTTTACTTCTTGTCTACTACAACCTAATGAAATCATATTTAACTAGAAGGCATTTTGTAATCAAACAATAAGAAGTGGTAACTAATCTTCAGGCCATAAAATCTGGAGTGATGCGGGAGAGTGTTCTAAACCCAATATTCTATCTGCTTTTTACTTATGACCTATCAAAAACTAGAATGACAACAACTGCATTGTTTATTGGTGATACTAATATACTCTTCTCCCATCCAAATTCTAGAATAGCTTTGAAAAACTTACAAACTGATACAAACAAAGTGAAAGAATATTTATAAAACTGCCAGCTGAAAGCAAATGCAGAAAAGTCTGTGCATATATAACTTTCACCATGATGAAAGATAATTACCTGCCGCTAATGTTCAATGGAAACCAATTAAAACATTGTGAACAGGTAAAATATCTAGGCTTATACCTAAATTTAAGACTTACATGGCGTACACATATATTCACTAATTGTAAGAGAAAACAATTAAGTCTAATATTCAGGCAGCTCTTCTGGTTACTTTTGTTACATTTGTATGTGCCGGCTGTAAAAGACGAAATAAACAAATACAATGAAAAATGTAGTGCTTATGTAATTACGCATATCAATAAGTTAATCGATCAGTTAATGGACCAGAACAAAGAACTAAGGCGCTTAAAAAGACTCAAACCGTCATATCTACCTAATAGGTGTAACTAACTATTACCTGTTAAGATTTATAAGAATTTGTTATAGATAGCGTCAAACAATAATTAAGGTTAATTAATAAGGGAATGCGCTCACAGTAGTGTTTTTTGCAAGTCCGTATCAATAACTGTACATAACAAGAAGTTATTGTCTAGTTAAGGCAAATTGTTCATTATAAAGAAGATAATTAAAAAAAAGATTTTAAACTTTTTATTTAGCTAAATGGCATTGTTTATTGTGCTTAATATGAATTTAGCCCATTCTGATTACTTACTCTAATTATAATTAACCTTAATAATTGTTTTGATTTCTTTGTAATCTGCTTATTTTTGAATACATTGAAAAATATATTTTATGTACGCGTTTTTGCTTTAGTTGATAATATTGTCAATCTGCTGTCGAAGTCAAGATTTCTTGAATAATACAGTTTGTGGGTTTAATTGTTTTCTAAATTATTATTTTTATTGTTTGTAACGCAGTAGGAGGTAAAGTCAAACATAAATATATATTATTTTTAGTATTAAGTTCAGTACCTTACTTCTACATTTCTTCTTCTTCAAGTGCCATCTCCGCTTCGGAGGTTGGCAATCATATTGGCTATTCTAATTTTTGATATTGCTACTCGAAACAGTTGACCAGAGCTGCAGCCAAACCATTCTCGTAGATTGCCCAGCCATAACATTCGTCTTCTACCAACGCTTCTTTTTCCCATGATCTTGTCCTGTATTATAAGTCGTAGTATGTTGTATTGTTCTCCACGCACGATATGTCCCAGATATTGGAGTTTTCTTTCTTTGACTGTATTTGTAATTTCCTTCCCCTTTCCCATTCTTCTCAGTACCTCCAGATTTGTCATTCTATCCGTCCACGATACTCTTAAAATCCTCCGGTAAGTCCACATCTCGAAGGAGTCAAGTTTGTTTAATGCGGCTTGATTTAACGTCCACGCTTCCATACCATACAAAAGTACACTAAACACATAGCATCTGAGCAGTCGTATTTTTAATGGTAACGACAGATTCTTACTACAGAAGACGTTTCTCATTTTTAGAAAATTAGCTCTTGCCTTTTCTACTCTTGATCTTATTTCTGCCGTGTAGTCGTTGTTTTCTGTAATTAGACTTCCTAAGTAAGTGTATTTCTCGACTCTTTCTATCTGTTCTCCTCTAATTCTTAAGCTGTCGTTGTTGTTATTGTTTTACTGATCTTCATAAACTTCGTCTTTTGATATTGAGTGATAAGCCGTATTCCTCACTATAGTCAATTATTTTATTCATTACCCTTTCTAGATCTTCTAAGTTTTCAGTAATAATTAAGGTATCATCTGCATATCTTAGGTTGTTTATTGGTCTTCCATTTACCTTTATTCCCGCAGTTTCAGATTCCAGGGCTTTTTTCATTATTTCCTCTGAGTAGGGGTTAAATAGACTGGGTGACAGAACACAACCCTGCCTGACACCTCTTTGAATTTCAGTTGCTTCTGATGTTTCGTTTCCTATTTGTACTGTAGCCTTCTGGCTGTAATATAAGTTTGATATTAGTCTTATATCTTGATAATCTAATTTCTTATTTTTGAGAGTTTCTATGAGCGCGTCGTGTCTAACTCTATCAAATGCTTTATTATAGTCTATAAAGCATAGATATACATTTTGGTTAACATCCAAGCATCTCTGAATAAGCACGTTGAATGCAAATAATGCTTCTCTTGTCCCCACTCCATTTTGAAAACCAACTGTGTTTCACTGATATCTGCTTCTAGTTTCTGGTGTATCCTAGAGTGAATGATTTTTAAGAGAATTTTTAGTGTGTGAGACATAAGACTTATAGTGCGGTAATCACAGCATTATTTGGCATTAGCTTTCTTTGGTATACATACAAACGTTGAGATTAACATTTCTTGAGGTATAATTCCGGTTTTATATATTATGTTGAATAGATTTACCAGTATATCTAGATTTTCTTCGTCAATTAGTTGTAGGAGTTCACTTGGTATTTCATCTGGGCCTGGGGCTTTACGATTTTTCATTCTTTTCATTGTATGTATTATTTCGCTTTTTATTATGTCTGGTCCTATATCTTGGTTGGGTGTGTGTATGTTCGGGTTTTCTTCTCTCTGATCTCTGAATAATTCTTCTATATATTCTTTCCACCTACACAATTTCATAGCATTTTCTGTTATTATATTTCTCTCCTTGTTTAATAGTATGTTGGCATTCTTTTTACGTGTTGTACCAGCTATTTCCTTTACTTTTTTATGTAGGTTAAACATGTCATGCTTAATATGAAGGTTTTCTATTTCTTTACATTTTTCAGCGTAATACTGTTCTTTTGCTGCTCTTATTTTGCTTCGTATTTCCTTCTGTAGATTTTGGTATATGTTTTTATTTCGATTTTTGTATCTTCTTCTTTGTTCCATTAAGTTTAAAATCTCGTCTGTTATCCACTCTTCCCTTTTATACCTTGTTTCTTTCAGTAGCTCTTTGCTAGGTTTTAGGATTGATTCTTTGAAGGATACCCATCGTTGTTCTACTTTGTTTCCTGCTTCAAGTTCAGTATTAATTTTTGATAAATTTTTGTTGATCTTTTGTTTTAGCACTTGTTGTAGGTCTGTTGTCTTGAGGAGTTCTACATTAAGTTTATTTTCGTTATTTCTTATATTAACCTTTTTTAAGGTGAGATGAAATTTGGCAACTAGGGGGTTATGATCGGAAGATACGTCCGCTCCCGGATATGTTTTCACAGATCTAACTGCGTTTCTGTATCGTTCATTTATTAATATGTAGTCGATCTGATTTCGAACAATATTGTCTTCGTTGTCTGCAGGAGATTTCCATGTGTATAGCCGTCGTTTAGGCAGTTTGTAAAATGTGTTTAGTACTATGAACTTGTTTTCTTGGCAAAACTCGACTAGACGATCTCCTCTTTCATTGCGAGTACCAAGTCTATAGTGTGCAACAATTGTTTCAACTTTCCCTTCCCCAATTTTGGCATTTATATCACCCATGACCATTGTTATATCTCATGTTGTTGTACATTTAAGTACCTTTTGTATTTCAGCATAAAAGTTTTCAATTTAATTGTCTTGTTTATCTGCCGTGGGTGCATAAATTTGTATTATATTAAGTTTTCCATGACAAGTTAGTAGCTGTAGCAAAATAATTCTTTCTGAAACAGGTGTAAAACCGATAACTGATTTATTTGTTTCTTTATCGACCATTATTGCAACTCCGTGTCTATGCTGCCTATCGTTGCTTCCTGAGTAGTAGATCTTTCCTTTCCTGATTGCATGTTCTCCTGTGTTGGGCCATCTGGATTCCAAAATTCCCAAAATGTTTATCTTCATCCTACTCATCTCTTGTTCGACATTTTGTGTTTTACCAGGTTCATACATGCTGTTAACGTTCCAAGTAGCGATCTTTATTTCTGTCTTGTATATATTGATAGGTGTAGTTGTAGTCGTCGTCGTCGCGTGGGGGTTTTGCTGGATGACGACCTGGGAAGCCCCACTATTTTTTTATACTATTTCTTCCCCTGTCGGGTCTTGGCATCCGAAAACCATGATCAGTAATCTTTATTCTTCCACCGTCCATAGCCATATAGATTAACTAGGAAGAATAATGTGGTGGTCATTCCAAGGCCTTCCACATCGCAGTTTCCCAACCATACCGCTGTTCCAGCTCTGCTTGTGAATATCTAATTCTAAGCCCAGCCAACATCATTTGTCTTCGGCCTTAGATTAGTTTTGGTAAAGCTGCTCCCCTTTACCAGCGTTATCCAATTAGCCGCCCACTATGGATCAGACGCTATGATCTAGTTTTGGTCCACCCCGGGTATTTTATTTCCCCGGTACCCGCTATATCTAGCGAGCATCCCCCTGTCCGCCACCTGGGGAGGCGCCCAGTAGGGGACCTAGCAACCCCCCTGGGTTTTGTTTTCTACATTTATCTTAAGTCAAATACTGTTTTTGCAAAACGCTGTTGCAAAACAAGTTGTTCAATAAACTAATATAGTTATTTTATTACAGGATTTGTTCCCACAGCTTTTAAGTTACTTAAAAAGCATGGCTCACCAATGAAAGTATTCTTGGGTTCGTCACCTAGGCTACTAATTACAGATCCAGAACACATTCAAAAAATACTTACATCTACCACTCATATAACCAAAGGACATGAATATACTTTCACGCATAACTGGATAGGAACAGGTTTAATAACCAGCACAGGTACTGTCTTATTTTCAGAAAAAAATGGCTCGGATTTTTTAACTTTAAATGCAATAATAGTATACTAAAAATTCCAGCCAGCAACACTTGGCTACTATAGAGAATGGAAATGTTAATGGCATAGCACACGTTCGGGGCCACGCGGAATTACACGAACGATTGTTGCTATATATTTCGTAACGTCAACATAACGTTAAACCCACTAGAGCGAGACGGAATTCGTGACGGTTAAACATTACCGCGGTCACGATAGAAATTTGCCGGTGAGCAGCTGCCACAGCGAACGAATTCTTGCCAGGGACCAAATATTTAACTTTTAACTCGTGAAAGCTGACTGAAGGAATAGTTGTAGAAATGTGATTATGTGCATGCCAGTGCTTTCGGTATTCTTTGGATCAAACGAAATTTTTTAATCGCTTCTGTTTTCGTAAATCTATTTTTTGTCACCACTACTATCTACTTTATCTATGCGTAAGATGCGAAAAAAAAAATTTAACAGGAAAGTGTCCCCTTTTAAGCCCCATAAATTGCTAAAGGAGCCATTTTCATATCTCTTGCCGTTTATCATTTATTCTTTAAGACGCAAATCTATATGTTTGTTTTTTTTTATATAGGTTTTTCCAAATTAGTTTTAGTCGGGATGGATTCCAAGATATTTTATATTTGTTGATACTGGAATTTGCATGTTGATAGATACTGGAGAACATTGTTGCGCCCGTAAAGTATACATATAGAGATTTTCTTTAATAAATAATTTTCTATTAGTTTGACCACGCTTGATACAGGTGGTGTGATCAAGGTGGTAGATCAAGGTGGCTTTGCAGGTATGTGGGCATCCTTAGAAAATTTTGTCTGTTACTATCAGGGTTCGAGGACAGTTGTTTAAATTCGGTAAAAAGTAAAAGTTTCGCCATTTATTCCAGTTCTGATATTTTCTAAAATTTCGATTCTCAAGATACAGTGTGCGTATTTATATCTGCGCCGCCCATGTAACGACGCGGTTTGAAGGAGCGCAGTAAGGATAGGTTTTTCCACTGCTCTTTGAAGATATAGCACCATGGAGGTGTACCCGGGAGATCATCGCCGTTTTTGCGGACGCGCTTATTATCGCAATGGTGATTCGATAGCCACAGCTCAACGTTTATATCGTGCAGAATTTAAGGTACGGAATGCACCGAAGGACGATACCATCAGAAAATAGATTCGAATGTTTGAAAATACCGGTTCGACTGTAAAAATTCTCAATTAAGGTCCCCGCGCTCTGTTCGAAGCCAACAAACGATCGAAGAAGTGAGAGTTTCAATCAGTTCGCAAACGCAGTCAAGAATGTAACATTAAAAAATCGTCGTTGCACAAGATTCTGAAGCAAGATTTACAACTTACAGCATACAAAATTTAATTTGTTCAAAACCTGAACGTTACCGACTATCCTCTCCGGATGAATTTTGCAAATGAAATGCTTCAACTTTTCTCAACGTTCGAAAACATTCCGTTTAGTGACGAAGCCAACTTTCACTTAAATGGTCACGTAAACAAATACAACTGCCGCTGCTAGGCCAACAAAAATCCAAGACAAATACTTAAACGATTATTACATTCCTCTAAAGTTATTGTGTGGGCTACCATGTGTGGTGAAGGCATTATTGGGCGTTATTTTTTTGAAGATCGGCGAGGGCGAGCACTTACGGTAAACAATAAACGGTACTGCAACATGTTAAGAAACTTTTTGGTTCCATAACTGCAGGAGTTTGAAGGTTTAATGTGGAAACATGATTACAACAAGATGGAATCACTTGCCACACCTCAAACCATTCACTTGAGGTTATCAGTAAGCTTTTCCGGGAAAAAGTGATGTCTCGTCGAGGCACCATCAACTGACCTCTGAGAAACCCTTGATTATTTCGTTTGGGGATACCTTAAAGGGAAAGTGTATGCAAACAAACCACGAACTCTATTGCAATTGAAGCACAATATCGTCACTGAAATCGCCGCCGTTTCCAGAGAGATGTGTAGACGCATGTCGGCTAATTTCCGTGTTCGGTTAGAATGCCAGCAGCGCGAGGGTCAATATTTGGACAACATACTTTTGGCACTTAATTTTCCAAAACTTTATCTAAAGATTACAAATAAAAAAATATTTTTCTGACTTGTAGTGTTTTCTATTGAATTTACAAATACCCCATACCCTTAATTAGTAAAGCTCCGAGAGTGTTTTAAACGAAAACCTAAATCGACGATTTAAAATTATGTTTTGTAAAAGTCTGACACAGTAGCAGTTGTTCTAATAGTTTTGAAATAGTTCATAGTGCTTTATACGAATTTACATTATTTGGGCCTTTCTCAGGTTTTGATATTAAAATTAATTCTGAAGATCTCAGTTTTTGTGGTTAGTATTAAAGTCTGATTAATACGTCACTTGTATGAATCAGCATAACTAGTTCTTTTTTTTAAGTTCTTGGAGCATTTTGAGGTACTCTCCTAATATAAAAAAGTTTTATATGTCGCAGAAATTTTGTAAAAATTTAGTATGGTTATTTAATAACCGCATTGCGTACATTAAACTTCTTCTTCTTCTTTGTCTATCCCTTATACCCTAAGGTGTCGGGTCCTCTATCCATTTTCGAAATCTCTTCCTGTCCCTAGCGATTTGTTTAGCTTCTGCCATGCTTTTCCCCCTCCTTTCCACTTCCTTCCTGATAGTTTCCATCCATGTTTGCCTTGGCCTTCCTCTTCCTCTTTTTCCTTCTCTTCTTGTCTCTAATACCCTTCTTGGCAGCCTTTCTTCGCCCATTAGTGTCACGTGCCCAAACCACAATAGTTGTCTTTTCTGTAGTGTTTCCACTAGCGGTTCTAGATCTAACTCCTCTCTTGTTGTGATGTTCCTCACTCTGTCGCTCTTTGTTCTTCCGACTATACGTCGCAGGTACTTCATTTCCGCAGCCGTTAATTTACTTTTGCTCTTGTCTTGTAGCGGTATGCTTTCTATTCCGTATGTTAATGTAGGTAAGTATATTGTTTTATACAGGTGGAGCTTAGTCTCTTTGCTCAGCTCTTTCTTGTTGATTAATGTTGAGTTGATCTGATAGTATACTCTAGTCGCCTTGGAGGTTCGGTTCCTTAATTCATTTGTTACTGTTCCGTCTTGACTTATTATTCTTCACATCTTACGTTCAGGTTTCTTTGTTCTTCATCTGTGTTCTTACTTATTCTCATTATTTTGCTTTTCTTCGCATTTATTGTCATTCCTTTTATTTTAATTTCGTTGTTCCAATTATTTATTGCTTGTTGTAGTTTCCTTTGGCTATCGGCTATGAGTAGTATATCATCTGCGAAGACGAGGCTTTGTATATTGATTGCTCCCATGTTCCAGTGTCCTAGTTTAGTGTTCAGGTTTGGGTTCCTGCTGTTCTTAACTATTTCATTCATCATGATAATGAATAGTAGTGGACTGAGGAGTCTCCCTGTTTTATCCCCTCTCCATCAAGAATTTCCCCGATTCTTGTCCTTGTATTCTTACTATTCCTTTCGTTCTTCCGTATAGTCGTTTTGTGGCTTCTACAAGTTTTCTCAGGACGTCAATTCTTTCCATTGAATTCCACAGGGTTGCTCTTGGTATCGTGTCGAAGGCTGCTAGGAGGTCTATGAATGCCAGGTGTAGCTCTTTGTTTCCTTCAAGTGTCTTTTCTATTACTGTGCGAAGCGTAAATATGTGGCCTTGAGTCTGTCTGCCTTTTCTGTATGCAGCTTGTTCCTCTAATAGCTCGTCTTCTATGTGATGCCTTATCTTTTTCTAGTATCCTGGTGTAGATCTTTTGTACGCAGGATGCCAGGCATATTGCTCTGTAGTTTCCACAGTCGTTTGTGTTACCTTTTTGTGGATTGGTACTATTATGTTTTCTTCCCAATCCCTCGGTATTCCTTCTCCTTCGTATACTTGCTGGCATATCTTTGTGTCCATTTCTTTATACACTCCTCGTATTTGATTAGTTCAGGGCTTATTCCGTCTTTTCCTGCAGATTTTCCTACTTTCATGTGTGCTATTGCTTCTTCTGTTTCTTCCAAACTTATTGTTTCGTTTTCTGTCTCTTCTTGTTCTTCTTGTTCTACTCTGATGGGGTTGTATTGTTTTGTATGTTTGGTGCTTTGAATTTTGTGCTGTAATGTCTCTTCCATGTTTCTAATATTTGTGCAGTTCTGTAACGACTTCTCCTTCTTCGTTCCTAATGCTCCACACCTTTTGTTTGTGCATTCCCTTAGGCCTTTAACTGTTTTCCAGAAGTCCTTTTGTTGTTTTTGTTGTCTTTGAATTTCTGCTCCATCTCTCTACTAAACTCTTCCCAAGCTTCCTCTTTGGCCCTCTTCACTTCCTCTTTTGCCTCATTTCTCCTTGTTATATAATGTTGCCTGTCTTCTTCTCTATTGGTCTGTAGGTATCTCTTCCATTCTTTTCCATTACTATCCTTTTTACTTCCTCATTCCACCATTTCGTGCGTTGGTATCGAGGTGATATTTTGCTTTTCCCACAGATTGTTGTTGCTGTCTCAAGTATTACTTCCTTAAGTCTTGTCCATCTCTCTTCCACGTTCCATTCTACCTCCTGATGGTGCTCTTGTTGTTCGTGTTCTAGTAATCTGCGCTCTACTTCTTGTGCGTATTCTGTTTTTTCTCGGGCTTTCTTAGTTCAGTTATTTTTTATTTTCTCGTAGCCTTTCTTCGCTGCTTCCTTTCTTACGTAGAATCTCGTGTCCGCTATTACTAGTTTGTGATTTGAGTGGATTTCTGTCCCCCGGATGACCTTCACGTCTAATACTCCGTACTTTGCTCCCTTTGTGTATGTGAAGTAGCCTATTTCACTTTTGGCCTCTCTGTTTTCTGCAATGAAAGTTATTTAATGTATTAGTTTGTGATTGAAGAAACTATTTCCTATTAGCATTTCGTTACTTATGCAGAAGTCAATCATCCTATTGCCATTGTCGTTTAACACTCTGTCTGTACAGCATCTTCGTAGAACTCCATGTCCTTTGTCTGGGTTGTTTCCCACTCGGGCGTTCCGGTCTACAAGTATAAATGTGTGTCTGCTTCTGTCGCTAGCTTTGTCGAGCACGTGTTGTAGGCTTGTGTAGAACTCTTCTTTTTCCAGTATGTTGTCATTTTCTGTTGGTGCATAAATCTGTATGAATGTAGTTCTTTCTTCTAGCTTGACATCTATTGTCATTATTCTTGAACTGATACTGATACCTTTCCGGTTAGGTCTTCGCTAATTATCACTCCTACTCCCTCCTTTGCTCTTGTTCCTAACTGAACTCCAGAGTAGAACAATTTGTATCCTTTTTCGAGTGTTTGTTCTTTGATTCCTTTATTTTTGATTTCTGAAAGTCCTAGGATTTTAACTTTATATCTCTCCATTTCTTCAACTAACTCTATCTCTTTCCCATTTAGTCCTGTCACGTTCCATATTCCAATTCTTGTCCTTTGTGCACGCTTAGGTCGTTTTCCATCTTTCCGTCCATGTCCGAGGCTTTCTGTATTTCTCTGAATCTGTGTATGGGTGATTAGCCCGACGACGAGGGCCCCGTTACCTCGGGACAACTGGTATCAGGTTATACCCCCCGATGCTGGGTCGTCAGAGCCCCGTTCGTTTTCTAGCAGAGGGTACCACGTGCAGGTGGGGTTGACATTTGGGTGACTGGATGTTGGCGCCACCCCTTACCCTCCGCATACATTAAACGATGTAGTATAAAGTATAAACAAAATCATACTTTCTCAAAAATTGTTCCTAAATCTAGAATAAAACTTAATCATATTTAATAAAAATATATAGTAATATAATTATGCAGGTTTAAAATATATATTTTTTCTTAAGCTGCTATCAATACATTAAAGTATATAATTTAATTAAAAATTAAAAATACATTAGAATATAAAAAATACTATAAAAATGTTATTTCACTATAAGAATTGTTTTTACTTTACAATAATATACTCACAATATCGGCTTAGCGATTACACTCAATTCGCAGAGCATAATTTTTTCTTCATGTATTTTACTAATATTAATTATTGCAGAATAAAATTTGACTCATTGTCTGCTCTTCCACATGCGATTCAGTTGCGCCAAGAAATTATTTTGTTAATAAGATTCTTATTAGCGATATTATTTTTTGCCATGTTGGATGTTAGTAGCGTTCTTGTCATATCTTGCTGATTCACATATTTAGTTTTCGACTAACTGATTGCTGTTGCTTTTGTGACATTTGTAATTAAGGTAGATAAAAGGTAATCGTAGGTACGAACAATATTTCAGAATCAGGGTATACAATAGTGCTATTTTTATTTATTTAACATCTTTTTCTTTAGCCCCCTTTTTTCCACTTTCAGGTGTCGGATTTGAATTTGTTGTCCTTTCCTTCGTTCACCTACTTCTTCAATTCCTTTCTGGACCTTGCCCTAATTTTTTGCCCTTTGTCTTCTCACTCATATTATTTGCTGTATCTTTTTTCTTAGTTTTCCCCTTCTTCTTTCTGCGATATTTTGCTCTCTATGTTTATCCTTGCCAAGTGATCGTACCAATTTTGTTGTCTCCTTTTTATATATACATTATTTGTTCTTTCTTAATCGTTTTCCTTATTAATTTGTTGGTGACTGTATCCCATTTCGTCTTGCTACCAATTTTTTTAGCAGTTTCATTTATTTATTTTCATCTATTTTCCAATGTATTTTTTCTGTATTATCCAAATTTTCGCTTGTGTAAATTAGTGTTGGTAAGATTATGGCATTATAGATTTTTAGTTTGGTTTTCTTATTCAGTTCCTTTTCCCCAACATTCCTTTTAGTGCACAGTACAATATGTTTCATTTTCTATCATTTATTGTCATACTTCCTAGATAATCGAATAATACTATTCTCTCATATATATATATATATATATATATATATATATATATATATATATATATATATATATATATATATATATATATATTGTATGTATGTATGTCTTGGTTGTACATATTTAAGTATATTAAAGTCGTACCTATAATTCACATTTAACTATTGTTCTATTAAAGGAGCCAAATGGAAAAGTCACAGAAAAATAATTGCACCCACTTTTTATATACAACTACTAGAGAAATTTATAGATGTATTTAACAAGCAGAGTGCAATCTTAGTAGAAATAATTCGCAACGCACCAAAAGAGTTTGATATACATCCATACGCCGCAAGGTGCTCTCTTGATGTCATTTGCGGTAAGTATTATTTAGTTTAAAGATCTTATTGTCTTATTACAATTATGCAGAAACAGCAATGGGTACATGCGTAAATGCACAGACTCACACCGACTCCGAATACGTTAACAGTGTAAAGGGAATGAGTACAATAATAATGGAAAGAACATTCAACCCGCTTAAAATATGGGATTGCCTATATAAACTCACCAATGACTATCGACTAGAACAAAAGTACTTAAAAGTCTTACATGGCTACAGTAACTCAGTTATCCAAAGTAAAAAGAAAGCTCTGTGTACGTCTAATATTGAAACTGCTAATGACGAATATTACGGAAACACAAAGAAATTCGCTCTCTTAGACGCGCTTCTGCAAGCTCGCATTGATGGAAAACCACTATCAGATGAAAACATTAGAGAGGAAGTAGATACATTTTTGCTCGGGGTAAATATGATTATGTAAATATTTGAAATGATTTTTAATTCCTTTGCATTATATATTAAGGGTTATGATACTACAGCATCAGGTTTAAGTTTCACTCTCTATTGTTTGGCTAATAATCCAGAGGTGCAGGTAATAAATATAATATTAATCATATTATAGTATCGTATATTTATTTATCCGCTAATTTAGGAAAAGGTAGTATCTGAATTAAAAGATATATATCACGATGATCCTTATAGAGACTCCACTTATCAAGATCTGCAAGATATGAAATATTTGGATATGGTAATTAAAGAAACCATGCGATTATACCCTCCAATTCCTTATATTAGTCGTCAACTAGAGGAAGACGCAAAATATGGTTAGTGAAGCTTATAAAGTCTACTAAATAGCTGATATGTCAACTATCAACAAAATAATTTGCAGGCAACTTAGTGTTGCCAAAAGGCTTGCAGATGTCTTTATTAATTATTGGACTACATAGACGAGAAGAATTGTATCCTGACCCCTTAAAATTCGACCCACAAAGATTTTCAACGGAAAACTCAATAAACAGACCAACATTCGACTATATCCCTTTTAGTGCAGGTCCCAGGAGTTGCATTGGTATGTTTATAATTAATATTATTATCAACTAGCATAAAAATACTATAAAAAATTTGTTTTAATATTCAGTAAATATAAAAATATTGCAGATAACCTTAAAAAGTTAAATTGAACGTTATGCAATATTGTTAACAACGAATTATTTTCACAACACTTTATGAGTCGCTGTTTCCGTTAGTTGATCTTAAAAGGTATACATCATAAGTTGTGAAAATGGAAATTTGCTGATTATTATTAAAAGTCCCGTAGTTGTTAATGAAGACAATTGTTTTAGATTCTGGAGCTAACAGTTTCTTATTCTACCTGGGCTTCTTTTTTTGTATATTTTGACTTGAAAGATTAGTTGTAAATGTTGCCGCATTTCCATCGTTTTTTTTTTAGTTTTTTATTTAACTACAATCTGTCTGATGTGACATTCAGTAGTTGGTTTGGCATACATAAATAATTAACAATTGAAAGACATGAAGACGAAGCATCCATTAATGTTTCGTCTATATTATTCTAACCTAGTTTTAACATATATACAATTGCTCTATAGTTATACAACACAACTTACTAATAAATTACAAAAATCTGTCTGTTAGATCTAATGGTTTGAACCTTTTTAAACGTGGCTGTTCTACAGCGTCATCTAGTAAGCACTCCACTAGAGGATTAGGGTGAACATTAATGCGATTACGGTAGCGCGCACTAAACTTTTTTATTTCTTCATTAATAGTTGGAATTGCTAGATCACGACGTATAGTTTCATTGGTAACATACCATGGGGCGTTTACAATGGATCTGAGCACTTTTGACTGAAAACGTCGCAGTATTTCGATGTTAGATGTTTTGCTGTACCCATAGTTGTATACATAAGTCCATATGGGTTTAATCATGGCTTTATATAGCAGTAACTTACTTTCCAAGGATAGCTGTGACTTTCGCCCTATCAGCCAGTACATTTTGTACTTTTAATCCCAATTGTTTACGCTTTGTCCATATGTGCGTCTTCCATGTCAACTTCTTGTCTAAGTGTATTCCAAGGTATTTGATGTCAGCTTGTGGAATTTCTTGATTATTCAGGGTCACTGGTGGGCAGATGCCTCTTGTTAGTGTAAACGACACGTTCACTGACTTGCTTTCCATTTATTTTTATACGCCACTTGGTACACCAGCTCTGTATTTTATTCAGGTGAGTTTGTAATTGTTGAAGATGCCACATTTGGGTCGGTATGAGATGTAAGAACTGCCGTATCATCGGCAAAAAGCGACCATGTTTCCTGTTGTTGTCAGGTCCGCCGTGAATAGTAGGTATAGAACTGGGCCCAGCACGCTACCCTGGGGAACACCTGAACCGATGGGGTATAAGAGTTATCTCACTGCCATATCTGACTTGGAAGTGCCGTTTGGTTAAGTACGACTTTAGGATTTCATAGAAGTCTGACGGTAGAGTTTTTACAGAGCAGCCTCATGCCATACCTTATCAAAGGCCTGAGTGACGTCCAAGAATACTGCAGCACAGTATTTCCTTCGAAATCTTTAGTGATTTTATCAACTACTCTGTGGACTTGTTCAATTGTTGCGTGGTTGTTTCGAAAACCAAACTGGTGGTCAGGTATGAGATGATTGTCCAGAAGTATTGGATATAATTTCTCTAGTATCATTTTTCGAACTCCTTTGACAACACTGGCAGCAGACTAGGTCTGTATGATGCAGGTTATGTTCTTTGGGTTTGCCTGGCTTAGGAATTAAGATTATTACAGCTATTTTTCCACATATTGGGAAACTGTCGGAGCCTTAAAATTGCGTTGAATAAGTGCGTGATGAATTCATAGCCTTTCTGCGGTAGTTCTTTGAGGATATAGCCACTAATTAAATCCAGACCTGGGGCTTTGTGCGGGTTTACTTTACTGCGAATGGTGTTTTCAACTTGATTGGTTTTAAACTTTTTAATAGGCAGGCTCATTTGATACGGCATTTCTAGAATGTTTCGTATTTCTTCTGACGTATCTTGTTCCGCCGGGAACGGTTGGAATACATTAGCAAGATGTTGTGCAAAGGTAGACGCCTTCTCACTATCACTTTTTGCCCAGCTATTATTAGTGGTACGAATTGGTGTATGGTGTTGTTTTGGTTGCTTTAGGTATCTTGTGGCTTTCCAAAGCGAGTAGTCGTCTGCTTCTAACGGTGACAGATGTTTTAAGTAAGCTTGTACATTCTGATTTTTTATGTCCGAGATTAAATTTTTAAGTTCGGCAGTAGCATGATTTAAAGGTCTTTTATCATTGGGGTATCTAGTGGTTTGCCATATCCTACGTAGTCTACGCTTTTCTGCGATTTTTTGTTTGACTATAATAGGGCAGTTTAATGAGCTGATGTGTTGCTTGTTACGGGTTTGTTCAGGTGTAGCCTGTCGAGCTGCTTCTTGAATCACCTGATTAAAATGTGTCACTGCTGCATCTAGATCATTTGCGGATTTTAGTGGAATATCCATGAGCAAGGATTCTTCAATTAGGTCTCTAAAGAAATTCCAGTTTGTGTGTTTATTGGTGAGAGCTGGCGTTCTCTCTTTGATTATTACATTTGTGCCCAAAGTCACTAGTAGTGGTGAATGATCAGTTGAGAGGTCAAGGCAAGATTTAATACTTAGTAAATTTATGTTTATCCCTTTAACGAAGCACAAGTCAAGTAAATCAGGCTGTTTTCTGAGGTCCGTAGGCCAGTATGTAGGTTCGCCTGTGGACAAAGATTGTAGATTCATATTATTTGCAGCTTTCAACATTTCTCTACCTTTTGTGGTAGTTATTCGAGAACCCCAGTGAACATGTTTTGCGTTGTAGTCACCTGCCGAGATAAATCTGTGACCTAGAGTTTGAAAATAGTGTTCGTATAATTCTTGTTTATTGTTATGCCTTGGTGGGCAGTAGGCAGCAGATATCGTAAGTGGCCCTAGCCAATCTTCGACTACTATCGTTGTAGCTTGAAGATATGGTTCACTGTATTTGGGGAGTTCATGATGCTTGATTGAGTTGTTGATAATTATAGCAGTGCCAGCATGAGCAGTACCATCTGGGTGTTTTGTTGCGTAAACTGTAAAACGCGGGATATTAAAATAGCTGCGGTCAGTAAAGTGCGCTTCGGATATTAACACAATATCTAGGCAGTGGTTTGCAATGAATGATATAAGTTCTTATTTATGTTGTAGCAGCCCGTTGGCATTCCATACTGATAATTTAAGGTGTTGAGCCATTGTGTGTTCTAGTTACTATCGTGGTTAGCAGGTTCAGCATTGCGCTCATCTGCTCCATTAATTGCTTCATCATCTGCTTTAATTCGGCCATGTCGTTTGAGGGACCTAACGGGCTCAGAATTTGTGGCTGGGGAACATTTGTGGCGTTGTTGGATAATATTTGGGCATGAGTGAGGCCAGGTTGATATAATCGTGTGGTTGGCAGTGACTTTACCCTCAGGGGAGGAAACATTCTTTGCTGTAATTCCTTATATGTAGGGCAACCTTTATAACTTGCTGGGTGATTCCCATTGCAGTTTACACACTTGATCTCCTTGTATTTTTCTTTGTGTTCGCATTGAGATGTAGCGTGAGTGCCAGTACATTTAACGCAACGAGGTGTTCTATTGCAAAATTTTTGTATGCCCATGTTTTTGGCACCTGGAGCATTGAGGTATACTTCGTTTGACGCGTGGGGTTCAAATTTTATTACGGAGTGCATGAGTCTGTTGATATTGTATACGTCTTTATTATTGTCAGATGGCTTTAATTCTACAACAAAAGAGGTAGCTCTTTTTCGTAACGGCTTGTTTCACGTTCCATATATTCATTGCTGTGTGTCCAAGCGATTTTAGTTCATCTTTTATTCCATTTATGCTAGTGGATGGATGTAGGTTTCTAAGAAAGACTCGGAAGCTACGCTCCTGTTTCACCTGATAGGTATGGAAATCAGTGTTTTTCTATCAGGCCTTTGGTTATTACTCTATATTTTTCGGGTGTGTTTATGAGTATTTTGATTTCGTCATTGGTGAGAGCTTTGAGGGTATACTCATCTTTAGCTACCGTTTCCAAATAAGTAATTAATGGTTCAGTGCTTTTAACTCCGGAACCAAATATCGGTGGGGTCTCGGTTCAGTGTTTTAGAAGTACTAGTCTCTTGATCTAAATCAGTAAGCGGTTCAAAGCGGTTAGTGGGGTTTAGCCAGTAACTTGTAGTTTTAGATTGTTTAACCTGATCGATTTGTTTGTCTGTGTTGTCTTGTCGCCCACGTTTATTACTTTTGTTAACAACAGTTTGCCATTCTGAATCGTGTGACACCAGCGGTGCTTGTTGCTGTTGGTAGGTAGGAAGAAATTGAAGTGGTGCAATGGTATGGGACTGACGTAAATCCTGAACGGGGAACTGCGTGAATGTGTTATTTATATTTGGAGGCTGAGTGTATTGATAGTTTTGTTGAGCAAATTGTGTTTGTTGGGCCTGGTCTATCTGCATTGGAATAAATTGTTGAGTGGCCGGCGCCGTTGTAAGTTGATTTTGGTAATAGTAGGCCATTACAGCCGCAAATGTAAAATTTCAAAACGAACAAAGGTAGTGCAAATTAAATTCAATTCAAAATAAAGTGTAATCTTACGGTTCGTGACCGCAGGGTCACTCGCGTGTCTTGCCGCCTGACTCCAGCCGCGATTGAGCACAACCTTGCACTTAAATAGCACAAGCAGCGTCGAATGCCTCAGGTACCAATATCTCGGAGCGCACAACGTCTGCCGCCTTCAAAACTTAAAGCAATGATTCCTCGTGGGGAGCAGGTAGCGGGCCGAAGCGACTGTAGCAGCTGCCAATATGGCTTCTGTGTCCTGAAGGCCTCCAGGATGACCGGCCTGAAGATGCTCTCGCTGGGGGAAGGCCCCGGTTGCTGGCCGGAGAGGGCCGGCTCGCAGGTGCCGTTGAAGCCCTGGTCGCCGCCGTAGAGTTCACCCTCCGTGCGGGCGCACTCCTGGCAGCACTTGAGGATGCGTTCGCTGGGCCCTGAGGAATAAGGAATGCAGGCTATTAGATAGCTTTGTAGTTAGCTGCGTTGCACTGATAACGGAGCGTACACGTAGTGCTCGCACCGTTTCACTGCTCGCGCGCGAATCCTCCATCGCTTTTAAATGTATTTTCTATGTATTCCATCCATATATCTATAGTGTATTTGTCAATAATCACGTTTCCGTTGTTACCCGTTAAGCCTGTTGGCTTCTTTAGTCTGAAAAGTCCTATTGCTTGTATGCCTTTTTTAGGAAGATTACGGTAATCATGTTTATTTTCTAGGTTTTCTATTTCTAGACATTGATTTTGAAACCATTGGGTTTTTGCTTTCTTAATAGCTTTCTGTATTTCCGTATCAATTCTATTATACACCACTTTATCTTTTTTCTTTGCTTTTCTTCTCCTTTCCGTAATTTCCAGTATTTTATTGGTCATCTACATTTTTCTTTTCACCGTCTCTGATCGCAAATATTTTTTGATTGTTTCTTCGATTTTTGTAATATCTTCTTCTGGGTCAGTCTCTATTTTGTTATTGGTTGTTTGATATGTTGATGGTTTATTTTTTGGTAAACTAAGTTTTATTCCAATTCAATCTCTTTCATTTTTACTTCCCAGTTCGACTCTGGGTGCAATAAATGAGTACCTGGAGGCCATACTCTGGGTCTACATAGGCTCTAGACCTATCCTGTTACGACCACATAGGCCTTCGTGGCCTGTTACGGGGAACTATTATTATAAACTAAGTTTTATTGTGCCAATGACCGGGTTATGGTCCGATTTAATATCAGCTCCAGGATATATCCTGATTGATAGTAATGCATTTCTAAATCGTCTGTCTATCATACTATAGTCTATTTGGTTTCTTCTGAGACGTTCTGGTGTGTCTTGTGGTGAATTCCATGTGTATATTCGTCTCTCGGAAAGGCTGAAGTAGCTGTTAATAACTACTAATTATTCGTCTACTGCAAATTATGTAGTTGATCGCCGCGTTTATTGTGTTCGCCCAGACCGAACGGGCCTACTATAGCTCCACCCCTATCCTTACCGATTTTGGCGTCAAAGTCTTCCATGATTAATGTTATGTCTTTTTGGGGAATCTTCCATAATACATTTATTCGGTCACGATAGAATAGTTCAATAATTTCTTCTGACTGTTCGCTAGTAGGTGCTTAAACCTAAATAATATGATTTTTACGGGAGTACAATTTAAATGAATAAGAATTATTCGCTTTGAAATTGGAGTAAATTTAGTAACCTCTTTGGCTATATGTTTACGATAATTTCAACGATACCTACACCATTTTTGTGACCTCTATTTATATTTTCTGAGTAATGTATGTGATGATTCATTAATCAGAATTTTATTGCTATCATTGTAAAGTACAGACTCAGCAGTTACGTATGAAATATCATGTCGACCAAATGCCCTACACAACTTTGATGGCTACAAAGTTTTTCTTATGTGTACCTATAAATGCAGCTCTACTTTAGAAATTATACGCCTGATGTTCTCTATTAGATCTGGAATCATAGCAAGTTTGTTTACATACCCTTTCCTTCAAGCAGGCTCAGTGGGAAAAGGATTTGATTACAATTTGATCACTGCACTGTAATATAACTTGACTAGAAAATTTGGTTTGAAGTAAAGTGAGCGTTTCACGTGCTCTGTGGCTTGTGACTCTATTTAGTTGAAGATGTCATTTATATTCGAATTGTTGGTTTTACTGAAAAAAATGACATGCATTAATGACAGCTTCAGAATCGGAAAAATACGAGCCATTAATTCCTCCAGTACACAATGCACACCAACTAGTGCATTTTTGTGGATGCATTGTTTTTTCGTATGTAGTACGTGTATGGTCACTACCCTATATGTGACAATTTTAACTATTTATAAAGCAATTTAAAGGAAAATGAGCTTCATTGCTCAATATGAGTTTTACTTTGCAAAAATCAGTATCAATTTTGGTGTCCTCACAAATCTACAAATGTACGGAGTTTCTAATGACATCATAATGACTTCGATGTGTGTTTAGATTATAAAAAATGCAAACTTTCAAAGCAAAAGGCCAAATTTAAATACTAAGATTTAATTTGAATCACTCTATAAATATTACTCTATTACACAAGCAAAATAGTTACGCTTTTGTGTTTCTTGGCTTGACCTATAATTATATCAATATACCGATATCGACATTTAAAATTGGTAAATTTCTAAAATTTATTCTAAGAGTTTGAAAGTTTGGAAATAATCATAACTGCGATATATTTAAAATATATATCTACAGAGGAGTGCTAAAATAACTAAAACAGATAGCATTGTTGAAATTAAATGAAGAGGAGAAAATTGAAATATTTTACATAGTGCTATAAAATATAATGAATATCAGCATCACAAATCATACCATAGGGTAAGATAAAAGACAAATTCAAAAGAAAAGGCTTGCTGTACAACAAATTCTGTTAGTTTTTGTAGTAGACAATTTAAAGAAAGAGTAATACGTAAAATTGCTACTGCACATTACATTCTACATTCTACATACTCTGAACATGAACATCTAAAATTTTATCTGTAATGGCCTCCACTAAAAAGTGTACATAAACATGCATCACATATGCACAACTGTCATACTAGTGTAAATATGCACACAATGTTTTCGTATAAAAACTTAATGAATTGGATACTTGCAAATAAATTAAAAGGTTGTTGAGATAAATCCGGAAAACACATACACCGTTTCTATTTGCTTGTCATTTACGCATTTGTCGCTCTCTCATTCTGAAAATTTATAAAGGTATTGCCAAAGAGTTGTTCTTTCGATTTGTATAAATATTACTATGAAAAGTTGTGGCAACCACTGTAAATAAATTTTATTATAATTAGGACTGTATATAAGTAGCCAAACAATTCCCATTTTTTGTTTTAATATTTTGAAAGGTATTATCATTTTTGCAAATGGTGTTTCATGTCGTCGCGACTTTGACACTTGTAAAGTAAATAGAAGCAGACTACGCGTAGACAAATCATTAATTTATATACTTCTCAAGAACGCGGAATATTTGTGTCAATGTTTTTGAAAAACAATCGGTCAGTGGTTTTAGCTCAAAGTGAATTTCATCGTCAAATCCTTGGCACCAACTGGACAAATACTGCTGTTTTTCGCCACTCGTCTCGAGAAGACCCGCTGAACACGAGAAAGTAGCAGACTTGGCCGGCTCTTGAGCAGCCGTTCGCTCGAGAATATCGCTGCTGTAGCTGCAGATGTCAAAGCCATACGACAGGCCATGCAATTGGGTATCAATATATGATCTATACAGTAAATTTTCGTGAAAGACTTGAATATGTTCCCGTACAAACAGTGCATCAGTTATTGCGTGCAGACCGCCAGTTGTGTGTAAATTTCAGCCACGTCCTCCTAAACCTCGACCGTGATAAGGATGATCTTTCATTGAGAATTATCATGAGCTACGAGTCGCATTTCCACCTATGCAGATACGTGAATAAGCAAAACTATTGCTTGTGGGGCACTGAAAATCTGCGTGTAATATAAGAAGAGCCATTACATCTTCTCAAAGTCACTAGTTGATGCGGCCTTCAAATAGGAAAGGTGATCGGTCCATACATTTTTGAACAGCGTTGGCAACACTGTTACTGTGACTGATGAGCGCTACACAAGTGCCGCAAAATGACTAATTGGATTTGAAAAATATGTAGCTTTAGCAGAATGGTGCAACCACCCACACTACATAAGCGACAGTGGATATTCTAAAGCAAGTGTTCGCCGGCCGCTTAATCTTTTGTTTTGGCGATTTACACTGGCCTGCATGATCATTCGATTTCACAGTTACAGTTATTTTTTTTTTTTTTTTGAAGTAACGGGTTTATACTAACAGCCCTTGGTGGCCCTAAAGAAAAACATCCGACAAAAAGTGGGAAATTTATTGCAAGAAATTTTGGTATACGCCATGAAAAATGCTATGAAACGAGCTCGAATGTGCATTAACCGTGGCGGCGGCCACTTGACCATTATTATGTTTGCAATTTAATGTGAAAAATTCAAACGTTGAGATAAATATAATTAACAAACAAAACCAATTATTTGTATTTACAAATTAAAATACTGCCTTATGAAACCAAGTGATGAATTTTGCGCCACCTATTATTCATTAAAACTTTTCAAATCTTCTTCTTCTTCTATATGTGCCATATCCTCAATGGACGTTGGCGATTATTATAGCCCATCTAATTCTGTTGCCTGCAGCACGGAATAACTCTATTGATGTCATACTGGACCATAGTATTAAATTCCGTAGCCTCGATGTTCTTCGTCTTCTCGGTCCTCTCCTTCCGTCAAACTTTCCCTGCATGACAAGCTGCAGCAATTGATATTTACTATTACCCATTATATGTCCAAAGTATGAAAATTTCGGTTGTTTAATAATCTCCATTATTTCTCTGTTTTTGTTCATTCGGTGTAGCACAGCTTCATTTGTTATATGGTAAGTCAAGAGATCTTCGGCATGCGTCGGTAGCACCACATTTCAAATGCTTCTAGTCGCCTACATGCACTACTGGTTAGGGTCCAAGCTTCCACGCCGTATAATAGTATCGATAAGACGTAACATTTTAGGGTGCGGATACGAAGTTGGAGATTAAGGTTGATATTACATAACACATTTCTCATGCTATTAAAGGCGGCTCTGGCTTTTTCTACCCGGACTTTAATTTCTTGGATCTGATCCCATTTGTTATTTAAACTCGTACCTAAGTATTTAATTGTTGGAGCTATTTGCAGCTGGGAACCATGTACATAAAACTGGCCAGTGACATTCTCGTTTTTGCACACTATCATTACTTTGGTTTTATCTATGTTTAGTCGCATGTTGTATGATTCGCTTACAGTCGCTACCTTTATTATCAATTGTTGCAGTCCTATTGCGGAGTCAGCGAGCAAAACGGTGTCATCCGCATACCGTAAGTTGGTAATTAGTACTCCATTTAATCTGATTCCTTCCTGTACATCGTCCAATGCCTCCTTAAATAGCCTCTCAGAATAAGCATTAACAACTAATGGAGAGATCACACACCCTTGTCGAACTCCTTGAAGAACTTAAATTCTTCAGATGTCTTATTTTCTACCTGTACAACTGCCTTTTGCTGTCGGTATAAATTGGTGATTATACGAATATCTTTGCCATCTAATTTTGCTAGGTGAAGCGTTTCGATTGATTTGTTGTGGTTAACTCGATCGAATGCTTCCTTGAAATCAATAAAACAAGCGAAAATGTTGCAGTTTACATCGCGCGCCGTCTGCACTACGACATTAAGGCTAAACAATGCTTCTCTAGTGCCAAAACCGTTCCTAAATCCGGATTGCGTCTCGCTAATGTTCTTCTCGAGTTTGGAGTAAATACGTTCATGCATTACTTTTAGGAATACTTTTAAAATGTGGCTCATGAAGCTTATCGATCTATAGTGTTCACACTTTTTTGCGTTGGCTGTTTTTGGTATAGGAATAGAAGTTAATCGAAGCCAATCTTTTGGAATTAGCCCTCTTTCATAAACATGATTAAATAGGTTTACAAATACGTCTAAGTTATCTTCTTCGATAAGCTTGATTATGTCACCGCACACTTCGTCTGGTCCGTTTGCAAATCTATTTGATAAATTCTGATCAATACAAGCAACATTTTAGTGCAAAAAATTAATAACGGCTTGTAGCTTTCGTTCCACTTAGTTATAAAAAGTTTAAGATGGTGGCTTAAGGTAGCTTATGCCAAGTTTGTTTCCATCTTAATCTGCAGAGTGTTTGAAATATCGAAGTATAACAAATGACGTCACATAATCGTATGCCAAAAATGTAAATCAGGAAAGAAAAATGTATTTATTTTGATTTTTAAAGAAAGACAGCGCATATGCATACAGTTACCTTTATTACAATATTCTGTAAGAAACTTTCTGTACAAAGGGATGTATTTCTACTTAGATTACTTCAACGATATAGTAGAAATAAAAAATGGTTATGTAACTTTACAGTAAACGTAACAATATTTGATAATGCATGATTCCTCAGATTACAAACCATTAGATTTGGTAATATTCTAATGGAAATCCGTAGATCGTCGACGTGTACAACAATAATTTGACAAGACACCTTGTTATACGGGTTTGACTGTGATGTGTTGGAAAAGTAGGTAAAGCTCATATTGTGTTACCCGATGGTGAACAGTGTGTATAAAAGATTGTTGTACTGATACCCGAACAAGAATTTTTATAACATCAGACCAGCTTCAAAAATAGAGGTTAATAATTGGGACTGACCAAAACCTAAATGTCCAGTGTTTTTGCTCTGCTAATTGATACTACGTACAATCTTTGCAAAATTTTGAAAACCTTTATGTCTATTTCATAGGTTTACAATTTGACATCGTTAAAACTCGGATACTTACATAGCGTTCGTTCTTACGAAACATTATATTATCTTTTACACTACCCTAAGGTATTTCAATTCTTAATATAATGATATACCTTCTATTAAGGTGTGTATTAAATGTTCCTATTTTACTTGCTCATAAATTCTAAAAGAGTTGGTTACTAATGTATTTGTAATCATAATTATTTTTCACAGTTTGTTGATATCTATATTTTGCCCTATTTTGTACTCGAACGCTGTGTGCTTCCCAAATTTTGTAATTTTTCGCTAATGTTATTTTTACAATAAAAATTACAGAAGTGTTTAATTACAAAATTAATAATATAAAATTACATACACAAATTTTCACTACAGGTATTCACGAAATTGCGACCTTCAAGAACCATCCACCTAAAGTACTCTATTTGGACTTAAAAAACTAAAAGCGCTATTTTTAAAAGTGACAAAAAAATCAATTCTATTTAATTATTATTTAGATTTAAAACTAACTTGTTTGAAGCAAGACTAAATTTTATCAGTTAACTCTACTCTTTTCAAGTAATCATTAAACTGCATCTATAATGTCACTTTTGTTGCAGGCCAACGATATGCTGTGTTGGAATTAAAAGCAACTCTGTCTAAAGTGCTGCGACACTTTGAAGTTTTGCCAGTGCCAGGGCATACTCCAATTTTAATTTCTCAACTAATTTTAAAATCGGCTAATGGACTACTTATAAGTTTAAAAGAAAGAAATATTAGTGTTTGAAAGCGTAAGAAATGTTAAAATGAATGCTCTTTCTATTAGTGGTGTAATGTGCAAATTAATAAATATAGAGATATGGTGACTTATTGATAAACTTATTTTTATATTACGTCTTTTACGCTTTATTAGTTGAAAATAACGAAAAAATACATTCAGGTATGTAATAATTATTGTAACAATATCTGACTTAACTGTAGTATATATCTGAGTTTAAAAAACACTACTTTATGATACAAAGGAGTTATGCAGTAACAATTTTAATAAATCAAGTTAAACAATGACCATCTCAACAATTTCTTAAATTATGATTGTTAAACTCCTAAAGGTCTATTACAATAGCAAAGGCATTATCTAAAAGATCTTATAGAAACTATAATTTTCTTTGCAATTCTATAAGTGAAGAATATTAGAAATGCGTGTGCTTCTTTATATTATTATAATTATTTATAACTTGTTAATACTAGAGACACAAAGTGCGCTGTGTATAGCGTGTAGAAATAAATATTGTTTAACCTGTGAGAGAGCAAATGCAATAAATTTGAAATTCATGACACACAAAGCTGGACTAGTACATCAATATAAATGTCCAAATAATTTTAGAAGTTACTAAATATATTTTACAAGTATGTGTATACATACAATGCTCATAAATACTGTTACACAGTGTTTAGAACGACAAAGTAACACGACTGACTGTTTTTTGTATAATATTTCAGGATTTATTAAATGGTTATTGCAAATTATAATTACAACGAACGTATTTAAAATGGTCGCCCTTAGTCTATACACAAGTTCTATAACGAACGTGCCACTCGTTTATGGCAGCACCCACGATATCCATTGGAAATGTATTGACTGCGGCCGTCAGGTTTGCTAAAAAAAATCAATATTAGGATACATTTTTGAGAAAAATATGCTCTATAAAACAGTTTATAATTCTTAAATTAATAGATTAAAATAAAGGTTATCAAAAGGCTAATCCTCTACTGTTAGAAAATGAGGCACATTATTGCTTAGTCAAGTTTAAGTTAACCGTGTCATGTGGACAGGTGCTTAGTCTTGCTGAAAGATCCAAGGCTTCCGTCGTAAAACCCTGTGATTTGGAGGTTTTATTACGCCTTCCAAAACATTCTGTCGTTACAGCGGCCGACGTTTTGACTTCCTTTTTACAAAAATGAATATCCATAATCCCATTATAACACACTTCCCATCAGACTATTACGGTTGCTGGATGATAGCCACTCTGAACCTTTGGCACTAGTTGAAATGCTTCTTTGGACGGCCTAGCGTATGCCTTGTAACCTCCACGACAATACAAATTTATCTATCGCCCTCTTTTAGGCTTCTATACCTGAAAGGGAGGCCTAATTAAATCGGTACAGACGTCTGTCTGTCCGTCGCGACTTTCAACTCGAGAACTACTGAACCTAAAGACATAAGACCAAGGCAGCTTCCAAGCTGGAGACCAGCTTCTATTTCTGTCATTTTGACATCTGTCACGGCTTATTTTTTGATCTGTGACAGAGATATATCGTTTTCAGTATTAAACAAAGGACCGTAAGTCAAGTCCAGACTCCAAAAATCAGCCTGATCGTAAAATCTCGAGACCCGTTTGACCGGAAGTGGCCGCAAATTTTTGTTTATGTATGGAAGCCCCGATCATTAGTGGAAAAGGAGTTCCACGTCCGTACTTGTTAATTGATGGCATATATGTTCTTCTATTTAGGTATCTTTTCTCTATCAAAAAGAAGAAGAATATACAATTCTTAATTATTGCTTTAAGTAAGTGTTTTCTACCAGTCAAAAATTTATACTTTGAATAACAAAGTTTTTTGGCTTAATGGTCGTGCATAGGCAAATATATTATTATGGTTTATTATTGCTGTACGTTTTTTTTTTTTGGGGTGCACTTCTAGTGCTATGGCCTAAGGGATTTATTGTGCTTATCAATATGCAATATAAGTATTATCACGTCCAGCGGGAATCAAACTCTCTCGCGCGTTAGGTCTCCGGAAAGATGAGCATTGACTTACCACTAAGCCGCAGGAGCGGATTATCTGCTACCTTAGTTAGTTTTAGCTTAAATGTAAAAGGTTTTAAAAGGCTTTAATTAATATTAATCTTACTGATAGTTGTGCTGTTGAGTTAGTTTTCATAGTTTATACGTATAATTGTATTGTTATTCTGCACATTTGTAAGTTTATTGTAAATAATTAAATAAAAACTAAAAAAGTTAACTTGTAACCTGGGTAAACGAATTTTTAAAGGCCCACTGGATTTCGTTATAAACCCGTTGTAAAAATTATAAAGAATTACAAAATTACATGAACCACTAGAAGGGATTTCTATGTTCATATTATATCAAATGTCAAACAAATAAGTGCATAGTACATATATGGCTTGATAAAACGATTTGTTAATCAGTCTTTCTGAAAAGTTATTTTTTGGGGTTTTATTGTTTATAAATGCAACCGTATTTTTAAGTGTTTTCATAGTGGGTTGTTAAGCAAAGATATTTTTGATGCGCTTAATTTTATTACCATACTATCCTAATTTAATATACTAATATTGTGGATAGGTATTTTTATTTGAAGTTATAGGAAAATTAAAATATTTATATGGTGATATTTTTTAGAGTCCAAAATTGTCATATCTGACGAAAATCAGAAAAAAACAAAAAAAAATATTTTGCTATCAAACAAAATTACAATTTTAAATCAATTACAAGATTTAGAAAAACGATCAGCTATTGAAAAATTATTAAGTATAAGTGATGCTACAATTAGAAAAATAGAATGGTGGTTCCAAATTGTACAGATGCAGAAGGACTACATATAAGTCTCTCAAGGTCTACCGTAGTATGATTCACAATAAGGAGAAACCCACTCTTAGGCTGAAAGATGTAGAAATAAAGTTATCGGGCAAGGCAAAGTAACTTGGAGTTGTTTCAAACTCAAAACTCACATGGAATCAACATATCAAAAAATTTTAATCAGACAAGCTCGTGAAAAAGCGTAGGGCCTAAAATCAAAAATGATGTATTGAATATATATCAAACATATGAGTATTATATGCAGCTTTAGTATGGTGGACAAAAAAGCTGGATAACCATAACCATTCTTTAGGTAGTTGCTTCGATAGTTTTTCCTAGTTCCTTAGCGTTCTATGTCAATAATTTTTTAAATAGCTGTATTTTTGATATGTGTCGCAGTTAGAGCATCAAGTCAGTAAACTAAGGTTTCTGTTTTTTATGTTTATGTTGTAATTTAGAATGGTTACGTTTTGCTCTATATGAAAGCACTTATATGGGCCATTGTTAAAATTGACGTTTCGTTTATGTTGCTATTGCGGGAGAATTTGTTGGTATTCACAAGGATTTAGCTATTGATCAGCTATTATTAATGTCATAGATTAGTGACAAAACATTAATTCTGCATACCAGACAAATAGTTGAATAAACTAGTTACGTACTTGATCTGATGCATATCAAAATAAAAATTTAGAAGGTTATCGGCTGACCTCTAATTGGTTATTACTCGCCAGCCAGGTACACAAAGCCACACACCACGTTAAAGTACGCAAGTCAAATCACAACTACCTCGAAAAATAATAAGTTGTTATGAATAGGACTATAAAACATTTAACGTGAGATTTAAACTAATTTAATAAAGGAGATCTTAAGAACAATATCTAAGAGGAAAGAGTAAAAACATTTATGATAAAGAAAAACTAATGGAAAAGACATGTTAAAAAACTAAGCCCAATATATTATTAAATTATTATGTTTATATACGTTAAACAAAACTAAGATAACAAAGGACAAACAACAGATTAAAAAGTAATATGTAATGTAAGTAAATTATCAGGTAATGGTTGGGAACTAAATGTTTTGTATATGAATACTTTCCTAATAAACAATATTTTTAACTTAAAAAAAGCCTATAATATAAAACCTCACATTTCTTCAATATAACTTCAGTTTTTTGAATTATTTTCAAGCTTGCCGTATACAAGATTTTTTTTAACTTATCGTAATAATGACGTAAGATGTATTGGAGACCTAACAAAAACATCCAACTCACATTTAAAAATATTTCCAAACCAATACGCATTTGATTTTACAAGTGCAAAAACATGTTCGTATATCGCTTTGTTATCATTTTGGTCAGGCGTTCGCGGCCACCTCTGATGATATCAAGTTCACATCCGCCCTAATTATCAAGTAAGTTTATATACTATCAAAACTATTAAGGATAACTACAAAATGCCAGGGAGCAGCGATGGTTACGTTGTTAACTAGAGTACTTTCTATTACAATAATCCATAAAATAATTTAGGCGTGCAACCTCAACAACCGCAAGACATAAACATGCAACTCTCTTTCCAACAAAACTGTTAGCTCCACAAGGTATCATAATTACACAACAATAAATGTACTTAGCACTATGTACACTCGTACGCAACCATGAGAGTTACAAGGTTATCGACAAAAAGCAGAGTTGCAACATAATCCTCTAGGGCTATTCCATACACAAGGACAACCACTCAACATCCAGACGCCCGGTTATCAATCAACGTAATCAACGTCGCAGTTAAACCATTACACATTAGCCAAGCTCACACTGCCATAATTAACACTCAACATAGCAAACCCATACGAGAAAAATATGTCAACCAATAGAAACAATAAAGAAGTTATCATGCTAAATGACTTCTAAGAAGTAAGACCAAATAACAAGAGAAAAATCAAACACCCAAAATATATAAACCATTATCTGTGCAATGTCAACTCAAAATAAATTCCAATATTTACCAAATACAATTAATAAGAACTGCAATTTAGAAAATGAGAAAATTCCTCAATTTTTTCTAGACTACGTTACATCATTAAACCTGGTACTTGAAATAATTGAAAAAACTACTTAGAATTATCGAAACTAAGTGTCCTTTTTCAAAAAGGAACTCACGCAGGTTACGGGTTTGCTTTCTTTTTATTTATTTATTAATTTAAAAAAATAACTTACAGCTATTGATTACAAATTTATTAACAAAATTTTTACATGGAAATTTAGAAGCGTATTTGTAGGAACTAACTAAGGAGATCTAACTAACAAAGTAATAGAAAACTAACTAACAAGGTGATTGAAAACTTACTAATAAAATAGTAGACAGATAATTAACTTGGAAGAAGCCTTCCAGATGCTTTTATAGTTACTTGATAATTTATAGAAAGTTGCTAACTAATTAATAGGAAATTACGTCGCACATAACACAATAATTCGAGATTTGCGGCTCATAGAAGAGTCAAATTAGTAAGAAAAACACTAAAAGCTCGAAATTTTCAGCGGATACACGTATCGAGGCGTTCCAAGGCGCATTCGATTCGTAAAAGCATCAGAAAAAATAAACCACATATTTTTTTGTTATAATGCGAAAGTGCATATTTGCACCCCAAAAAATGCATTTATTTGATGAGCTTTTTGCAGACCCAAACGAATATTCTATTTCTCGCTTAATATTGACCAAAATAAACTTATTCCCGTTACTTGGAAGTTTTTGGGGTCGCTGATCACGAATATGATGCACTTGGGGGCATAACTCTGGGGATGGGGGTGATTTTAAAGAATTACCTCAAACTTGTTTGTTTTCCGAGTTTAAACTGTCTGAATAAAAGTTTTGGGGTCGCTTGTTTGATAATTAAGCACAGTTAAAAGTAACCCAATGAAAAAAATAGAAAATAAAACAAAACAGATCTGTGTAAACTGTAAATATATATATATATATATATATATATATATATATATATATATATATATATATATATATATATATATATATATATATATATATATATAATAATATAAATATAAATTAATAACAAAGTAACAATAAATTAAGCAAAACAAAGAAATTGAGGAAAAACAAAAAACAATACAACTATGACTAAATAATTCCAAGTACGGGTGGGCGGCAGGTCAGTTGTGCACTCTTCAGACTGCGGGAAAAAGTGCTGTTGGGAACAAATGCACGACGGAACAACTAAAACGCAAGTAACGTTGTCTGGCAGCCTGGGCGGCGGATGTCTGCGTGCTTTGCTTGGCGGCTTCAACCCGGGAGTGGGTTTTCCTTGGCCAGATGTACTGGGGCACCACGGACGGGGCGGAACGTACAAAAGGCAATCGACTGCGCTCAAGCACAGCGCAATAATACAGCGCCTGGTCGGCTGGCTGGCAGCTCCGTCGCTCACGAGGGTTCAAATCGGAATGCCGGGCGGCGGTAAAAATTCTGGTTAGTTGTGACTAGAGTGGGTTAACGGACAGAATCAAGGTTGCAAGTAGAGATGGGATTCGTGATCAGGGGGTTTAGAGATGTGCACCAAACATCGCTGATAACGAATATGATGTATAAAAAGTGCCCCAATTCACTTAGATGGAGGTAATTTTAGAAAATTACCTCAAATTTGTTTGTTTTCCGAGTTTAAACTGTCTATATAAGAGTTTTTAGGTTTGGTAATCACAAATATGATGATTAGAAAGTGCTCAGATGCACTTAGGAGGCATAATTCTGGAGATAGGGGTGATATTAGGAAACCAGCTCAAAGTTGGTTGTTTTTCGAGGTTAAACTGTCTGGATAAGGGTTTTTGGGGTCCTCAGCAGCAGCCTGTTGAAATGGTCCGTATACGCAATTCTTTATAAATGATGTAATACAACCACCAAACAATCCAATTTCAAATCCATCTGGACAAAATGGCTTAATCTACCAGCAGTTGCAAGCACCACCCTCTAGCTCAAAATCTAAATGGCAAATAATAAATAGTAAAAAACGCAATCATAAAGAAGCTAGCAATAAAATGCATTTCCAGACCAAGCAAACAAGAACCACAAACTATTGGTTAAATCCTACCAATTTTTATGCCGTGTTAGATAACACTAATGCAGATAAAGACGACACTGAAAACTCGGTACCGGCAAAGGTCGCTCCTAAACCCCCAGCGATTTTAAATCAGCCATCATAACAATTGAACCCTTAATTAAACTACTAAAAACAATTGGCAAAAATGAATAGAAAAGTAAGGTACTCCACAATGATGAGGTTAAAATACAGCTTAAGATGTCTGAAACATACATGAATATAACTAAAGCACTAGCAGAGAAAAACACGTAATTTCATACTTATCAAAGATAACATAAACGTACTTTTAGAGTAGTCGTTAAACACCTACACCCAACTATTAACATAAACGATATAAGAAAATAATTTATGGCACATGAGCACAAGACCACTAATATCTGTAATATCAAGCAGAGAAATACTAAGAAAGAATTTCCATTATTCTTGGTCGAAGTAATGCCAGCAAATAACAACAAAGATATTTACAAGATTGACAGACTAGTACACTTCGTGGTCACAAAAAACCCCTTACGTAAAACGCCAAATACCCCACTGTGCTAAATGTCAGCGATTTGGCCATACTAATAACTTTTGCAATAGAAGCTCACGCTGTGTTAAATGTACTGGAAATCACATGACATCTGAATGCTCACGGAAAGACAGAAGATATGACGCAATGCGCCAACTGCAATGGAAAACACCCAGCTAACTATAATGGGTGTTCTGTGTACAAAGAGCTGCAACAAAAAATGTTCTCTCCACTATGAAAGAAGTAACTTGGAGTTTTACCACATAATTTAACACACCAACCTTAACATATATTCCCAGGAAGTGAGAAGTAATTTTCCCATGACTTCCAACAACACATTTCAACCACAACAAAGTTCATCAAACAACCCGTATGACGATATAAGGGAACTGAAAAGAATGATAAAAAAGCTAATAAAACAAATAGGAATTTGAGGACAGTATAACGAATATACCTTAGATGTAGCTTTTATTTACAGACGCTTTTTTACATTATTTACAACATAGATATAATAATGATTTCAGAAACTCATTTTACCGGTCGCAGTTATTAAAAATACCAAATTACTCAATCTATGATACTAAGCATCCAAATCGAACTGCTCGTAGAGGTACTGCAATTATCACCAAAATTCAATAAAACACCACGAAACAAGCAAATACTCTGAAGTTTTACTACAAGCAACCAGTGTATTAGTTGACGACTGGATTGGCCCTCTTACTATCTCATCAATATACTGTCCTTCAAGGTACGCTATCAAGAAGGAACATTTTTAACAGTTTAATAATACACTAGGTAATCGTATTCTTGCAGGAGGTGATTATAACGCAAAGAACACACAGTGGGGCTCCAGATGAACAATCCCAAAAGGAAGAAAGCTTATGAAGGCTATTGAAATCAATAATTTAAATTGCTTATTTACTGGTTAACCTACTTACTGGCCGACAGATACAAACAAGGTACCTGACCACATAGATTTTTGTGTAATAAAAGGCATACCTCTTAATAACATACAAGCAGAATCTTGCTTGGATTTATCTTCAGACCATTCGCCTATCATAATAAAGATAACCACCGGTATAATAAAAAGAGCAAAACAACCGTCACTAAATAGTAAGCGCATTAACTGGGAGAATACAAACGATTGGTGGACTCCCACATAGACCTAAAGATACCTTTAAAAGACAGTAATGACATCGAAGAAGCAGTAGAGCAGTTCAATCAGGTAGTACAATAAGCAGCCTGCAAATCAACACCACCAACAACCTATGACAAGGAAAAATTGAAAGACTATCTCATGATAATAAAGCAAACCATCCCTGAAAAAAATCAGAAGACAATGGCAAAACAGAAAACGCCTAAAATAAAAGACTCCTTAACAGAGCAACACGACATCTCAAAGAATTGATAAATAATAATAAAAACCAAGAAATACAAGGCTAACTTGAACACCAACTGAAGCTAGCGACCACTCGCTGTGGAAAGCTACAAGAAAGCTAAAACAACCAAAGGAAATATTACCACCAATCAGAACGTCCCAAAACGAATGGGCCAGAAGCAATAAAAAAAATGCAATAACCTTTGCTGAACATCTAACTAAAGTTTTTCTACTTAACCCGCCGGAACTCGGCCAGGACGATAACAAAGAAATCCAACAGCATTTGGAATCACCTTGCCAGGTTGAATATCCTAATAAACCTTTTAAAATCAAGGAAATAGAAAAGATCATTAGAACCAATCTAAACCCTAAAAAAGCCCCTGGTTACGATCTGATCACCGGCAAAATATTAAAAGAACTTCCACAAAAGGAATCAAAAGCATCACGCAAATGTTCAACGCAATTCTGCGCACTGCTCACTTCCCAGACCAATGGAAGGTTGCCTTAATGATACTTATCTCAAAGCTGGGAAGCCACTAGAAGAGCCAACATTGTACAGGCGCATCAGCCTATTACCTGTCCTCTCAAAAGTTTTTTAAAAGCTATTATTAGAAAAATTAAAGCCATACTTGAACGAAAACCATGTCATCCCCGATCAGCAGTTTGTATTCAGTCCAAAACACGCGACAACTGAATGGGTCCACAGAGTTACGAAGAAGATAATACAGAATCTGGAAGACCACAAATACTGCTCGGCCGCTTTTATTGATGTTACACAGGCTCTTGACGAAGTGTGGCATACTGGGCTACTGTTGAAACTACAAAAAATATTTCCTCTCAACTATTTCATTATCCTTTAATCATATCTGCAAAATCGACACTTCCTTGTTAAACAGCAAGATGAACACAAAAAACTGTACGCAATTACTTCTGGTGTCCCTCAAGGTAGTGTCCTGGGCCCCATCTTGTACTTATATACACCGCCGATCTTCCTACCACGCAAGCTTTACTGACGGCAACGTTTTCTGACGATACTGCTATACTAGCTTTGCATACAAACCCGCAATTGGCATCCTAAACTCTCCAAAATAGCTTGGATGAAATACAACACTGGCTAGCTAAGTGGAGAATAAAAACCAATACAGTTAAGTCAGTTCATATTCAAATTACAACTAGAAAAGAAACGTGTCCACCGGTCCACCTAAACAATCGCCAACTACCACAAGTAAACGAAGTCAAATACTTAGAGATACATCTAGACAGAAAGCTAAATTGGCGCAACCACATATTTACTAAAAGGAAACAACTAGGTCTAAAATTGGACAAAACTATACTGGATAATAGGCAGAAAATCCAAACTGACACTTAAAAACAAACTGTTATTCTATAAAACCATTCTGAAGCCTATATGGACGTACGGCATTCAAATGTGGGGAGCAGCCCCAAATTCAAACATTGAAATACGATTTCAATCAAAAGTGCTACGCGTAATAACCGAACAAACAACGTTTTTAGAAGTGATCTCAACATATCCACAGGTAAGGATGAAATAAGACAATTTAGTGTTAAATATAGTGCCAGATTAAACTCACATCCAAATACACTAGCAATAGATCTTATGAACCAATTAGAAATAGGAGGCTTAAACGCTTCACGCCAAACGACCCAGTAGATAGGTACTGAGTTACTGTAACTAGTATACAAGATAGTTAAGGATAAATATAAGTTACTTACTCCTTGTCAACACAACTAAGCAATTGCTTATTATACAAGGGGGATTACTAATGAGTGGTCTCCAGCATATCAATATTTTATATAAACCCCAACACTTTTGATTATTGTATACAAATGTACAGATTTCAAAATAAACAGGAGTTAAACTAAAAAACAAAACATTTTAAGGCAGAATATTGATCTTTTTTACTGGTTTATACTTTCACAGGCATGTAGCCGACAGCCGGCAGATATTGGTTGCAGATTACTGAAAGTTTACTTTTCGTTTTCTTCCGTTTGCTGCAGTCTATTATGGCTACAGTCAGAGGACGTGACTTGAACATGGCAATAGCGACGTTTTTGCGAATATGTGGTATTCAACATCAGTACATCTCTCAAACCTTATCACCCAAAAAATAATAATTAAAATGATAGAACTATATTTACTATGCCTGGCAGTAGTTAAATGACATTTGTGGTTAAAGTAATATGAGAAAAACACATTTGAACGTTTCTTTTCTTCAAATAAAATAAACATTTGCAGTAATGTAGAAACCGAGAGTGTTGAAATCAGTGATATTGTGTACTAATGACTTGTTTAAAGTAAAGTAATCTTACAAAAACCTAATAATAACTCAACAGTAGCAACCGTTGCAATTAAGAGTGAAAATTGGCGCTTAGGCGAATAAAAACGTCAGTAGCAGTTTCATTACTACTTCCTTCTAACCTTGCAACATTTAGTTTATTCAAAAAATGTTTGTAGGTTACTCAATTGTAATTTGGTTTGTAGGTCATTCGTTTGAGTATAAATTTAGCCAATATCTCCACAAAATAAATGTGTCTGCAACATTTAATTGAAAAACGATAACAGTCTGCTTTAAACTTTTACAGAGTATGGACGTGTAGCGTAGTGTCTAATGTACCCCAACGAACCTTGAACGGCCTAACGTTGCTTCACTTCGACTATCACAGTGAGTTATAAGTTTTAAACTATTGCTGCATAACAGCCATAGGTAGCAATAATAACCGACCAAAACAGCCACGACGGTCTGTTGATGTTTCATCAAGCTTACAGAATAAAAACTTATCAATAGCTGCTCTCCTATCTTTGAGGTCAACTGAATGGTTATATACCACGGTTATTAACGGATAACCTAAATTTTAAATTTGTTTATTAATATTTTATAGATACAAACATTTATGTTGTGAAATGTTTCTGGTCGGGATTATATCCGGTGTATCCAAAAAAAAATTAAAATAATTAGATTATTCATGAATCGATCTACAATGCAAAATTAATTGCGGTCAAACTCAATCAAATATTTACCTACCTTAAATGTACCACAGATAAAGACACATTATATATCGTTAGGTGCATGAGTGTCAATTGCGAACATTTATGAGATATAAATTTTCATGCAAGTTGTAACTCATAAGGGGAATAGTAGATTGAGTTTTATGTTTAAGACATAAAATAGTCTTTAAGTGGGATAAATTAAATAATAACTTGCAAATAGTAAATGATAAATAGGCAAATAAAAGTATGTTTAACGTCTAAAGATAAGGATATCATCTCCGAAAGGCTGACTTGGATGATAACCCTTTTTAAATCGAAGGTTAAAATTAAAGTTATAAAATACAAATATGCATATATAATAATGTAAATAAATTCAACTAAATAAATTCAAGCAAAACTAAAGATAAATGAAACAGACAGAACTAATAAAATGCTTCAACAAATAGATGGGAACATAAACCAAATTAATGCAAAATTAGATATGGTAATCCAAGAAATGAAACAAGTGAGAAATAAAAATATCAAACTAACTGTGTTAGCAGGACAAGAAAGAAGAATAGCTAATCTAGAAAAAGAAATCTGGAAAAATAAAGTCATAACAAAAGGAGTAGTGGATGAAGAAAATGAAAACGAGGCAAAAAAAAATATTTACTGCAGAAAATGATCACAAACATAGATATGAGCAAAGATATAGATATAGTAACTTGTAAGTGTTGACCTTCTCTTGCTTCCTGTCCGTTTATCATTTTCATATATTTTGTTTCTTCAATGTTTACCTGCAACCCATATTCGTTTGCTTTTCTTTCTAAGTTTCTGAATACTGTTTTTAGTTCCTCCACTGATTTTCTGATTAACGCCACGTCATCTGCAAAGGCAATGCATTGGTGCCTACTTTGATATACAATCCCTGTTGTTTTAATCTGACTTTTCCTTATTATAGCTTCGAGTACTACATTGAAGAGTGTGATCGATAGTAAATCCCCTTGTCTCAGATCTAACTCCACTCCAAACTCTTTCAAAAGGGTTCCTCCTACTACTACTTTGTTTTTAGAATTATTCAGCGTCTTACAAAATAGTTGGATTATTTTCCCGGGAAGTTTTATTGTGTCATATATTTTTTTCCTTATAATTCTGCCGTGCGCTTGTCTAAAGTCAATAAACATAATGTGCAGCGGAAAACCTTGTTCGTAACTTGTCGCCTTTGTTACTTTTGCACAAAGATTTGATCTATTGTGAATTTTTCTTCTCTAAATCCCCCTTGGTACTCTCCAATGACTTCTGTGTATTCTTCTATTTTGCTTCTTATAGTCCTCGCCATAATTTTATGTTATGCCGAGTAATGCAATTTCTGAAGTTACTACATATGTTGGAATCACAATGTTAATTGCCCCCTTGTTGGGATATGCTCTTTACTTTTTCCTCTTTATCGTTCTTCTCGATTGGCGCATGGCTATATAGTTGAGTTATTTTACGATAGTCACCTCTTAACCTTAGTAGCCTCATTCTATCGGAGACCAGTTTAAAGTCAATGACTCTTTTTGCCCACATTTTGCTTACTATAAAATCTGTTCGAAAATATCTATTTTTCTCTTCCTCACTATTAAAGAATGAATATTCGCATAGATTATTAATTTACATATTCTTTATTTTTGTTTCTTGTAATGCTATTATTTGTATACCATATTTTTTTATAATCCTCATTAAATTTTTCAGTATACTTTGCTCACAGCAGCTTCTCACATTCCAAGTACTGATTCTTATGCCTTTTTTTTCTCATAATCCTTTTCGTTGCCGTTGTCGTCAGATGTTTTTCCTGTCGCCTATGAACTTTTCTTGTTAGTGTTATGCTTGTAAGTGCTACTTTCCATTACTTCCAGCCTTTCTGTGTTCATGTTTCACTTCTACAAGCTATTATTCATAAAAAAAATTTGGTAACCCACTTTGGCTGTTCTTCCTTTTCCTCTTTCTGATTTTGTTAAATCCTTTAAATTCTTTTGCATTTTTGCTTTAGTTTGCGATATATCACTGTCTACAAAATATTGTTTTATTTAGTTTCCGTTGTTTTTTATAATTGCTTCCTTTTGTTTCCAGATATCTAGTTTAGCCATTGCCGTTTGTAATTTTCCTTGTTTAACCTTTAATTTTTGCACCTCTTTTATTTTTTCATTCACTTCCAAATTTTCAGATAGAAATTTAGCAACTTTTTGTCGCCTTTCTATGTTTTTTATTTTCCTCTCTAAATCGTGTATTTTTCCTTTCATCATTGCATTCTCTTTTTTAATTCAGTTATTTCCTCTTGGTATTCTTTTTGATCTTTTCTTATTCCCTTAATATCTTTTCAAGGATGCTCTTTCTTATCTTTCACTAGGGTTATTCCTGTTTTTTGCTTTTCTTTAAAATATCGCTGTCCTTTTCCTTCTTATCCCTTATTTTTTTTGCTGTTTTTTGTGGATGACTCTTTGCTTTCATAGATTCTTGGCGTCTGTGGTAAAAGCAACTTGACCTTTCTGGTTTACTTAAGGTTGACTTTAGTTCTCCTTTAATTTCCTTTAACTGTCACTGCTGCTATTTATTAATTCTGCATACACCGCTAATTTGCTGCTTATGTTTATTTTAAAATACATTTGCGCTTATATTCTTCACCGCCCTAGTCAATTATTCAGTTAAATTCCTCGTAATAGAAATAAGTGGTCCTAAACAAATAATTTTTGTGCATAAAGATATATATTAGAGAATATATTTATAAATATTTTGAGAAAAACAACTTCTTTATTAAATATATAACAGATAACATAAAAATTAGTGTAATTTTTAGGTATTTGTTGAAATTTATATATATAATGTATTTAAATGACACAACAAAGATTAAGTTAATATATTTTGTTTTCCCTGCACACAATAATTTGTCACGCCTTAAACAGAATATGGCTTGATCACTCAAGTCGACCTTTCGGAAGTAATAAGCTTATCTGTAGTCGTTGCTGTTTCTCTATTTACTTGGTTACTTTCAATGTAGTATTTAGAACTTAATAATTAATTTAGCTTACTTACTGTATATTTTTCGGATTTACTTCTTGTTTTGTGTGTTACCCAATCACATATATCTCCTTGTAGTTGCTATCTTTCGTGTTATTTTGACCCGTGAATACCCGAAATTTGTGTTTATTTACAGAGCAGTTGTTACACACTCGTACGCACACCTAACAATTTTAGACAGCCATATTACTATTATTATTATGTAAATAAATGTAAAGAGCACAAAATTAATAAAAATTAAAGATTTATACATTACTTCCGTACAGTAACAAATGACTATCTTGTACTAGATGTTGAGATATTACCAACTCGAATATGATGAGTCACAAAAATAAATTGCCCTAACAATTCAAGTCAGTCGACAAGCAGGTCTTGTACAAATTTCACATATAAAATAGATTTGCAATTTGCAGTGCTTAAGATTCTTTATTTATTTGATTTTTCCAAATAATTTCAACATTTCAAAAATAAAACACTAACAACAAAAGAAATTGCTGACATAAAAGTATTCACATTTTTAAATATATACAAATTACAACTATGGATATTAATTATCCTCGGGTAATGAGGGAAATTTAATAATTTTTTAAGGCATTATCACTTAACTGTCGCACCATAAATTAAAAATTTATATTATTTGGAAAATATTAAAATATTCTAAATAAATATAAAAATATTTGGGACAACAAATTTTTGTCAACTAAACAACTTCTTATCGGATTTCAACATTTTGCACACAGACTTATTAGGCTAATATCTCGGTTACATTTGTTAACGAGAAAAATCGCCCAATAGAGTGGAAGGAAATAATCTTCAATGTTTATATATTTTTTATCAGATTGATATCAAATTAAGCTCTATGTTCCTTAGGCATATATCTACGTGCACTCCAAAATAGAAAGCAGCTACTTAATTTTTGAGGCTTTAGCTCAAGGGATTTTCGACTTTATTTGTAGGTATAAGTACCATTTCACTATGTTGGCAAAAGGTTAAAACTATAGAATACCAAAAATTAGCAAATATATGACAAAAACAACCAAATATGGCATATTGCCTAAAAATGTGTACACATCTTGTCATCAGCTTTGTAGCTGTAGTTTTTTTTAAGCGCCATCAGATTTTTAAATATTTTTTATTGGTCTATATTTTTAAGTTAATGGATTTCTTCATAATTTACTTACAACGCAAGTTTTTTTAAAATATTTATTGTTTGTAAAATAGCTTATAATATATTTATATTAAATCAGATAAATTTTAAAATAATAAAATTTATTCTTTTAATTTGATATTGACGTCAACCAATATGAAAATTTTTGTTGCCATAAATATTGTCACTTTTTATATGTTCTATTCTTAAAACAAACAGTAATAAAAAACGGTACCTAACACTTTGGAAAATAAAAATTGCAAGTACAACTAACAAAATTTCTTGTAGCAAGGCTTTCAAGAGCGTTGGGATAATAAAAAATAAGTAACATGTTTACCAAATTTGATCTAAATTCGGCGAATACTGCGGAAATTTAAAAATATTTGAAGTTTGTTTTCTCCATCCCCATTGACATCATGGAGGCATAAAATTTAAAAAAATCTACAGTAAAATCTTTAGGAATTTGTGACCTGAAAGCTTTTGCAATAGATAGTACTTCTGCAAATCTACGTAAAAGATGTAAAAAATGTATTATACAAATATTTATATATATTATCAGTTTAATAAATTTACGCAGCTATAAAAAATTATATTTAAATTACTTTGTTCGTTTTTTAAGTTACCTCTGTAATTAGTAAAATTATACTATTTATAGTTTAACCGTTAAATTGTTTACATTCTTTCCTTGTAGATATAGTGATATTTTATACAAGGAACACGGTGTAACAGAAATTGCGTTCTATTTAAAGTCAAAAAATTTATTAACTTATTTATTAATGATAAAGAAAAGACAGTGCATGTTGTTATTGATTAAAATGTTGCAAATAAAATGAAGATTGAACAGATGTCAAGCGTTTGGCGCCATTTTGCGCGCACTTCCCTAGAAATACCATTTTCGATCAAAAGATCACCCTTTTTCTGCTACTGTGTGACCATAGTTAATTCAGATCGCATTCAAAACTATAACTCGCACTAAAAAGCCCTCAACTATTAAAATCGGATGCTTTTTCCATTCACAGCGTGTGTTTTTCCTTGGCGCTATAATAATACGTATTAATATAACTATCACGATTGTAAAAATTTCTTCTTTAAAGCTGTACTAATATCCATTTAAACATATTGAATAATTTAATTTATTTAAAGTCCTAAAATACATCGGATTTCTTTAACTGGATAGGTTACACTTGCTGGATATTCACTTCTAATCAAAAATTATGATTTGATATAACAGTAGAAAAACCAGAATAAACTACTTAAGTGATGTTTCAATATACGTATGTTAAATAATTGAAAGAACTTTTGCATCAACAACTACATCTAACGATAAGATTTCATGGCTACTTTTTAATTTATAGCAAACATAAAACTGCAAAATAATTTTGTTGGCGTCTGCGCACCTAAAATAGAATTAGTAAAATGTTATATAGATTACTAACTGATAGTTCTTTACAGTAGTGTCTTTAAAATCGTCAAAGTGTTACCTAACATGGAAGCTATGCTTGTTATACTGCTTACTTTGATTGCTATTGTACTGACATGGTGGTATGTAAATATGTGGAAATGGAATAAATATTTGGGAGAATACGGAGGTCCATTTCCTTTCCTCATTATTGGAAGTGCTTACAAATTTGGAAGTCTCGTAGGTTAGTAATCGGCAATTGATAATTTTATAACATAGTCATAATTAATTAAGGCTTGTTTTCTTTACTGCTATTATTAAAAGTTATCTTTGCTTACGTTTTCGATTAACAAAAAGCAAATAATTTTTTGTATTTAATAAATTCTCTGTATTTTAAGTAAGATTATCTGTTACATATAATTTTTTAAAGTTTTTAATAGTTTTCATTTGACTTTCAAAGCGTAAAGACGTACGGGTTACCGCTTTGACCGCAAGAAAGTTCGAATTCCAGTGTTTCTATCGCATGCGATAACTTTGTATTGATAAAATTAATATACAAATATAAATTCAAAGAATATCTAAAAGTATACTATATACGTTTATATTAAAAAAAATAAACTATGCCATTATGGCCAATGCTTATAGTAATTATGCAGGCATTTCCCCAATAAACAAATGCTATGTTTTATGATCCAAACACGCACATGCATTACTCTGCTTCGCAACCAATGTTCCTCCAGTTATTACAGCCACAACAAATTATAAACTAAGGCTTAGCCCCAACTGAACTAAGCCGACAAAAAAAACGAATGGCACGTAATAACAAGTAAAAAAAATTAGAAGCTCAGAAATATCTCCAAAGCTACAGTAACAAAAACAAACTAAGATTAATCACTATTGGTTAGGTAATATATCAACAACAAGTAACAGATATTCCAAAAAAACGAAAACTATAATGAGCAGGATATCACGGAGGTTGAAGTAAATGAAACTAAATGAACCGAAACGACCATCAATTTTTGTCTTAGGAGCTAGAAAAATTACACCGCAGATATAACTATTGAACAACATTGCTACAGATAAGTACATTATAAAGGCTTTAAGCAATGATCAAGTCGAAATTCAACCTAAAAGATAGAAATGTACAAGCTGATTATTAAAGTACTAAATGAAACACAATTCCATACATATAAACCAAAACAAAACAAAAGTTTCCGTGCGGTTCTCAAAAATGTACACCTCACAACAGAAATAGAATTAACCATGCAAAACCTACAAATATTACGACATGAAGCCACAAATGTATGGAACATTAAACAGCGATTAACAAAAAAAGAATTGCCTACGTTTTTCACAGATTTAAAGCAACAAATAAATCCACAAAATAAAATTATTTACGAATTGCAAGGTAACCTTTGAACTACCACGGTTCAAACGAGAAGTAATACAGTGAATAAAATGCCAAATATTTGGACATATTAAAAACTCTTGTTTCCAAATATCAAGTTGTGTCAAATGCATAAAAATTCCATTAACGAAAAATTTCCAGGAAAAAGAAAAATACCAAAATGTAAAATACGCAAACTGTAAAGAAAACCATTCCCAAACTATGAAGACTGTAAAATGTATAAACAATTACAGCAGAAAATGTATCCACGGCTAAGAAATCAATCTACAACACGATCTCTACAACCTGAGGGAACTTACACACAAGCAACAACCATACAAATTGAACAAATGCAAAACAAATGCAAACAATATGAAATCAACAAATGATATAACAAAACTATTCTTTTTCTTAAAGGCCTTGCTCCCCGAGAACATTGGCGGTCAGTGACATGGTTTTTACTTTATCAACTACTGTTATAAATAATACCGTGGTCTTGGTTTATGCCACTGACTTAAATTTTAGAGACATGATATTTTGGGTCTTTCTAGGCCGCGTTTGCTTTCAATTTTTCATTGAATAATGATATGAAGTCATTTGTATTTATCATTCCTCATAACGTGGTCCAGAAACGTAAGTTTTTTTTATGGTATTAAGAATTTTACGTTGTTTGTTTATGCGTAGAAGTATTTCCTATTTGTGATCCTTTCCATCCATGAGATATTTAAGATCCTTCGATAGGTCTATATCTCAAAAGCTTCCAGTCTTTTGCACATTGCCTCCGTTAGCGTCCATGCTTCAACGCCATAAAAGAGGATACTGAAGACATAATATCTTAAGAATTGAATACATAAGGGAATGGACAAGGTTTTACAAGTCAAAGTAACAGAATTCAAGGACATGATAATGAATTTAATCACCTAAATGGGTATAATAATGAATCTCACTTCCAGCCCTTGTCAACAAAATTTTCTAATGGCTCAACTATTAAAAAGTGTGGAACGCCAATGGTTTGTGGCAACATAGTAAAAAAGTCCAGTCATTTATACAAATAAATAAATAATATTGATGTTACGTTAATCTCAGAGAGTCGTTTCATCCAAAAAAACTACCTAAAAATACCAAACTATGAGATGTATATAGCTGATCATCCAGATGAAAATGCGCACGCCCATACGGCCATTATAATTATAAATAGTACTAGCACCACAAACTTAATAAACATGAATATGACAATTTCCAAGCAACAATTATAGAGCCTGTTGTAAAAATTAACACACTAAAAATATCAGCAATATACTGCCCGCCTAAATACAATAACAGAAAAGATGACTATAGAAAATTATTTGAGATCCTCGGAAATAGATTTATAGCCGGCGGCGATTATATGTGGGGTTAAAGAGGAACAACCACAAAGAGTAAACTATTGATTGCTGCATTGCAAGAAAACAACAAAGCATATTTCAACAAGGCAACGACATACTGGTCCACAAATGAAAATAAAATACCGGTATTAATACAATCTATGCAAAAGCTGAATATAGTCTCTCTGATCGGATCGTACACCCATAATAATTACTATGTACTCTGACAAACTGAATCTCTACAGACAACTAACGCTTTGCAACAAAACAAACCGGGAAATATATAAAGAAAAATTTGACAAACTCATAGAACTAAATATTGCACTCAGAACAACCGATAACGCAGATAAAACAATATATAAACTAATTAAATCCATAAAAGCTGCAGCTAAGAAAGCCACACTAGAACAAACAAATCGTCAGTTAGAAAACGAGATTTCTCTGATAGTAAAGCAACAAATAAAAAAACATCAATTAAGAAATCGATGGCAACTAACTAGACTGAAAACTGATAAGAAATACTTCAATAAGCCAACAAAAAACCTAAAAAGATTATTAGTAGAAGTAAAAAAAAATATTTAAAAGACCTAACAGCAACAGAGGCGACAGACTTATTATTGTGGAAGGCGCCAAGGAAGATAAAGAGACCACAGCAGCACATTCTGCCAACAAAAGGGAAAACGGGAAATGGGCCGGAAGTAATGAAGAAAGGGCTACCGTATTGGCACATTTCAACCACTAAATGCGGAATCATCTTTGTAACATCACTATAACATTCGGAAATCAAATGGAGCCTCCTATGAAGAAAATGACATTTTGTAAAGTGCAAAACACAATGAAACGAGAAATTGACTCTATGAAAGCACCTGGGTTCGGCATGATAACAGGTAAAATATTGAAATAAATAACGTACAAAGGCATAAAATTAATAACGCAAATATTCAACGCTGCAATTAGACTAGGATATTTTCCATAAGCTTGGAAAGTGGCCCAAATAACAATGTTACCTATACCGTTAAAAAAGTTAATAAAGTATGCTCATATAGACCCATAATTTATTACCAGTATTTTCAAAGGTATTCAAAAAAATTGTATCAACAAATTGAAAATAATAATAAAAGGCAGAAACTGATTCCCGACTATCAGATTGGCTTCAGTAGTAGTCATAGAAATTATTCCATTGAGAGCAAATACACAGAATTAATTAAGAAAATGAACAATGAGCTTGAAAGAAAATGGTACTGCTTTGCAGTATTTATTGGCATTAATCAAGCTTTCGATGAGGCATGACATGAGGGCATACTTTATAAGCTCAAGAAAAATTTACCTCCTGACTACTACGGGCTAATGAAATTACATTTAATAGGCAGACATTTCGCAGTCAAACAAGATAAAGTGATAACTGATCTTCATATTATTATATCTGTAGTATCACAAGAGAGTATTCTGGGTCCAATATTGTATTTGCTTTTTACGTATGACCCACAAAAAACTAGAAAACAATTGCAACGTTAACCGATGACATGGCTATACTATCCTCCCATCCAAATTCTACAACTTTGAAAAACTAATATAAACAAAGTGGAAGAAGGGTTGAAAAACTAGCAGCTGAAAGCAAATGGCCAATAGTCCGTGCATTTATAACTATCTAGCCATATACTTAGATCGAAGATTTACATGACGTACACATATATTCATTAAAAATCAATAACTGTACATAACCAGAACTTTTTGTCTAGTTAAGGCAAATTGTTCATTATAAAGGTGTTAATAAAAAGAAAATTTTTAATATTTTCGCTTAGCTAAATGTTATTTTTTATTGTGCTTAGTTTGAAGTTAGGCCATTCTGATTATTCTAATTACAATTGACCATAATAAATGACATTTTTTTTTGAAATTATCTAATTAAATTTTTAATTCCGTATTAGTAAATTGGAAAAATGTATTTTATGTACACGTTTTTGGTTTAGTTGATAGATAATATTGTCAATCTACTGTCTGATTCAAGATTTTTTGAGTAATACAGTTTGTGAATTTTATTATTTAGTAAATTTTATTATTTTATTTTTTGTAATGCAGTAGGAGCTAAAGTCAAGTATAAATGTATATTACTTCTAGTATTAAGCTTAGTACTATACTTCTACAGTTATCTTCAGTCAAATAATTTTTTGCAAAACGCTGTTGCAAAATATGTTTAATAAACTAATATAACTATTTATTACAGGATTTCTTCCCACTGTTTTTAAGTTACTTAAAAAGCATGGCTCGCCAATGAAAATATTCTTGGGTTCGTCACCTAGGCTACTAATTACAGATCCAGAACACATTCAAAAAATACTTACATCTAGCACTCACATAACCAAAGGACATGAGTATACTTTCATGCATAACTGGGTCGGAACAGGTGTATTAACCAGCACAGGTACTGTCTTATTTACAAAAAAACGGTTTGTATTTTTAACTTTAAATGCAATTATAGTATACCAGCAAATCCAGCCAGCAACACTTGGCTGTAGGCCAGTCGGCAGAGAAAAAAACCAAATTTTTTGTCTCAATCCAATTTTCTGCAGAAATGTGTTAATCAATGTGCGTATTGTAATACCCTAAGTTTTTTGAAGTGAACTCCGTGCGCTTCATTTTTTTAAATTAACAAATAAGAAAAATAGTTTTTTAAATTTTTTCCCTTTTATCTCCTTTCACGTGCATTTTTTGATTATTAGACAACAATTTTGTAGAAGATTAAATTATGTAAAAAGTAAGCCCTGGCGTAACTCGGTAAGTGCAATTGATAACATGCAAATGACGTTTAAAGATAAAAAAGTGCGTTATTTTCGATATTTAATTACCCGAAAAGGACAATACGTAGGCGTGTAAAATTTTCAAGGCTTACAATTAGTTGACAATTGCGCAATTTTTTCTGTAATCAGCCAATTTAGATAAAATAGGGCTAGAACGATAAAAAAATTATTCAATCTTAAGATCTCGTTGAAAATTTTCAAAAATTATTATTTTGGACTATTTTATACCGTTTTCTAGGCAAAACAATGATCATATCTATTCTGATGAACAATGAATACAAAGAACTCAAATTTTAACTGAAAGCTTTGGTTTTGGTTTTTCAGCTGTTTTACATATAAATTTTATATTTAATTTTGTTTTTTCTTATGGCACATAATTTGCGTAATTAATACACATAAAACAGTTTTACTTGGAAAACTGTATAAAATAGGCCAAAATGATAGTTTTTGGAATTTTGCAATGAGATTTTAAAACTGAATAGTTTTCTTAACGTTCTAGCCCTGTTTCATCTAAATCCGCTGATTGCAAAAAATTGCCCAATTATCAGCTAAGCTTCAAAAAAACTTTGATCATTAATTATTTAAAAATTTAAAAAGTTATCTTGTTCAAATTTTGCTCACTTACTTGAATTAACGATAATATTTTCTGAAAGTATTTTTCTTTTTCAGTAATTAAATATCGAAGAAAACGCACTTTGTTAACTTTAAACGCCATTTGCATGTTAAGAATTGCACTTAGCGAGCTGCGTCAGGGCTTATTTTTTAGATGATTTAATTCTCTACAAACCTGCTGATCAGTAAAAGTATCAACAAATTCAACTGAAACTAGATATAAGGGAAAAAGTGAAAAAAACACATTTTTTTTCTTATGTGTTAATTTAAAAAATGAAGCGCGCGGAGTTCACTTTAGCAAACTTAGGGTATTATAATACGCACCTAGATTAACCCATTTCTGCAGAAAAACTGGATCGACACAAAAAGTACACTTTTTCATACTTTTTACGCTCTGCCAATTGGCCTACTACTATAGAGAACGGAAATGTTACGAACTGTAGACTGTTTACGGTATATGGTGTAGCATGTATTCTGGGCCACGCATAAATATACGAAAAATTGTTGCTATATATTTCGTAACGTCAACGACAGAGTGAGACGGAATTCGTGACGGACAAAACATTATCGCGGGCACGATCGGAATTTGCCGATGAACAGCTGCCGCAGCGAACGCATTCTTGGCAGGGGCCAAATTGTTAACTTTTAATCATCAAAAAATTAATTGACAGAATAGTTGTAGAGGTGTGATTTTATGCATGTCAGTGCTTTCTGATTCCCTTGCCATTATAGGTCAAACGAAATTTTTTTATCGTTTCCGGTTTGGGAAATGTACTTTTTTCGGTTACCCTGCATAGGATGCACAATAAATTTTTTTACCAAAAAGTGCCTTTAGACCTTATAACTTACTAAAGGAGCCGTTATGGGGACGTGTTGGCTCAGATAGTTCAACCAGTTGACTCTGTCCTCTAGCCGGCGCGCGCGAGTTCGAGTCACGCTCAACCCATGGGTATGTGTGCATGTTCTAGCATTGAAGTGCATGTTAGTGGGCACAATAAGCCCTTGAGGCTGCAGTGCCCCCCCCCCAAAATAGCCGTTTTCAAAATTGATTTTCTTAAAATTTGGGTTTCTTTTTGGCCAAGTAGACAAAGAGTAAAAGAGTACGTGATGGAACGTTTTCTGAACTAGTTTTATAGTTCTACAGCTTTGTCTTTACTATAAGTCGCTATCTGCCAAAATAGGTTTTATTAGAACCCCGATTGAGCCAGACACGGGCATGGACGTCCGTTTTAATTAAACTTTGCAGGAAGGAACTTTACTAGGGAGAGTCTACAATATCAGGAAAACTCTAACAGGGTTTCTCATCGTCGAACGACTAGCCATACAAACGAATGATAGGGTGGTCTTAAAGCACGTTTCTGGCACACCCATTATTTTTCTGCGGTCGAATCAATAACGCCGTTTTAGTAAATTAAATTGATTTAAATAGTACTGTAAACCGAATTTTGCTATTTGTTACCTTTCCGAGATCTCAAAATTTTTTATTCAACTTCTCCAATTGCTTTTTCAACAAACAAGTTAGAAAAAACAATAGATGTATGTCAACTAAAAAACCTCCAGGTTTCAGAAAAAATCACAATACGACGGAACACTCATACAATTAAACAAACAACTAAAAATTAACTGAATAAATAAGGCTTAATAACTTGAGATTTTCTGACGAGATTAGGATATTTGTATAAGAGAGAGAAAAAGAAAGAATCCTTTCAAAACTACAAGAAAAAGAAAGAAAAGTGAGTTGAAAGTGAACTTTACAAAACTCAAATCATCATCAATATTCTACGAAATGCATTGAAGTTATAACACCTCCGAATTTTTTTCTCAGGACTGGAGTAAAAAAAATATTTCAGAATACGCGTGCACTCTTTGTGAATGCGTGACAGAGATGGTAGCATTGCACGGCACACATAACTCTAGCGGCAGCGGCAAGAGTGAAGACTGTTTTTGATACTTAAAATGGCAACGTTTCCATTAAAATAACAGCGTGTCATCATCCGTTTTCTCCACTTACTTGGTGTGACACCAATTGAAATTTATTGCCAGTTGAGTGCGATATGTGGTGATGGTGTTATAGATGTGTCTAATGTGCGTTTGTGAGTGCGACAGTCCAAAGAGGGCAGAACGTAGTGTGACAACAAACGAAGACAACCTCGGCCTTGCACCAGCCGGTCTGACGACATGATTAAGTGAGTGGAGAACCGGTGAATGAGTGTAGAACAAAGTTGAATTTTCCGTGAGATCTGTGCATATAATCCTGCATGAAGATCTGAAAATGCAAAAAGTATGTTCCAGGTGGGTACCACAAATATTGACAACTTTAAAGTGATTAATGATGCTTCCTACTTTTGGCTGTTTCCGACACTGCCCGTGGTCGCAAACTCACTGATCGTGCTACTATTGCATTAAGCGATTTTCCAGTGGTCAAAGAAAAACTCCTAAGAAAGCGTTCGCAGCGGCCATGCAATTATAGCGTAAACGTTGTAAAAAATGTGTACCGTTGCATGGAGATTATGTGGAGAAGTGACAAAATTTTACAGTTTTCGTGATTAGTTTGTAAAAAAATTAAAAGTGTTATAAGTTGAATGTATCTCCTATATTATATAGACTGTTGATTGAAGACAGTGCAAAAAAGTGTTACATAAAAGTCGTTAGAGGTTAGCAGTAGTAACGATTGCTACAGAAAGCTCGTAACATTCCCATTCCCTATAGCAACCAAGTGTTGCTGGCTGGATTTTCTAGTACATATATTTATATAGACTGTTGACATGGCACACGTTCAGGGCCACGTGGAAACACACGAACGATCGTTACTATATATTTCGTGATGTCAACACCATGTGCATGCATGTGTATATATATATATAAAATATACCACAAATAAATGTTTATTTTGTACATATTTAAGTATATTTAAAGTCGTATCCATAATTTACATTTTAATATAATTCTATTAAAGGCGACAAATGGAAACAACACAAAAAAATAATTACACCCACTTTTTATAAACAAATACTAGAGAAATTTATAGATATATTTAACAAGCAGAGTGCAATCTTGGTAGAAAAAATTCGCAACGCACCAGAAAAGTTGGATATATATCCATATGCCGCAAGGTGCTCTCTTGATATAATATGTGGTAAGTAGTATTTAGTTTTATGCAAAAGTAATAGATAAACATTGTCTAATCACAATTATGCAGAAACAGCAATGGGTACATGCGTAAATGCACAGACTGACACCGACTCTGAATACGTTAAAAGTGTAAAGGGAATGAGTACAATAATAATGGAAAGAACATTTAACCCGCTTAAAATATGGGATTGTCTATATAAACTCACCAATGACTATCGACTAGAACAAAAGTACTTAAAAGTCTTACATGGGTACAGTAACTCAGTTATCCAAAATAAAAAGAAAGCTCTGTGTACGTCTAATATTGAAACTGCTAATGACGAATATTACGGGAACAAAAAGAATTTCGCTCTCTTAGATGCGCTTCTGCAAGCTCGCATTGATGGAAAGCCATTATCAGATGAACACATTAGAGAAGAAGTAGATACATTTTTGCTCGGGGTAAATACGATTAAGTAAATATTTAAAATGATTTAATTAATACACGTTATAAATTAAGGGTGATACTACAGCATCAGGTTTAAGTTTCACTCTCTATTGTTTGGCAAATAATCCAGAGGTGCAGGTAATCAATATGATGTTAATTATATTATGGTCCACTTATTTATTTATTAATTTAGGAAAAGGTAGTATCTGAATTAAAAGATATATATCACGGTGATGCCTACCGAGACTCAAATTTTCAAGATCTGCAAGATATGAAATATTTGGATATGGTAATTAAAGAAACCATGCGATTATACCCTCCAATTCCTTATATTAGTCGTCAACTAGAGGAAGACGCAAAATATGGTTAGTGAAGCTTATAAAGTCTACTAAATAGCTGATATGTCAACAATCAACAAAATAATTTGCAGGCGACTTGGTGCTGCCAAAAGGCTTGCAGATGTCTGTATTAATTATTGGTCTACATAGACGAGAAGAATTGTACCCTGACCCCTTAAAGTTCGATCCAGAAAGATTTTCAATGGAAAATTCAATGAAAAGGGCAACATTCGACTATATTCCTTTTAGTGCAGGTCCCAGGAGTTGCATTGGTATGTTTATAATTAATATTATTATTAACTAGCATAAAATACTATAAACTGTTCTGTTTTAACGTTCAGTCAGTATAAGAATATTGCAGATAACCATAAAAGTGCACGTTATGCAATATTGTTAACAACGAATTATTTTCACAACAATTTATGAGTCGCTGTTTCCGTTAGTTGAGTTTAAAAGGTATGCATCATAAGTTGTGAAAATGGAAATTTGCTTATTGCAAGCATTTTTTGTTTCCCGGTTATTACAAAATAATATGTTATGCATGGTCTTTCAATTACTCACGACGCGTATGCCTAGATTTTTATTAAAAAGCTAGCGCCAAGCAATAATATATATGTATAACGATTTTATTTATTTATTTAGTCAGAAATTGTATTTTGTAAGTTAATTTTATGCTATTCTGTGGTCGAATATTCTTCTCCTTGCGGTGCCTAACCGGTGCTGATTTTGACGACTAACGTGACTATTCTAACTTTATTAATTGCATCTCGAAAATCTCTGGTAATTGTTAATTAAAACCATTGTCTTAGATTCTGGAGTCAAGGTGTCTTCTTCCATTTGGGTCTCTTTTTCCGTGTATTTTATCTTGTAAGATTAATTGTAGTAAATTGTATCGTTGTTCGTTTCTTCTGATGTGACCTAGATAATCGAGCTTGCGCTGTATTACTTTGAAAAGAATTTCACAATCTTTATTAGTTTTCGTAAAACTTCGATACTGGAAATATATGGTCTACCTACGATATTCCCAGTACCCGTCTGTAGCACCACATTTCAGAAGCCTTTAGTATTTTCATTGTTGCTTCAGTTAGTGTCCATGATTAAACTTTATAGGTCCTGGTGCATTGATAAACTGGCCGTTGACTTTGCCACGCTTATTTATTTTTTGTCAGTTATGCTCCGCCTAACATTCTGATCGATATTCTCTTTTATTTCTCAGACGAATTCATCCATTTTCTTATGATCAGATCGCTTAATGCGAGTTTTTCTGTGAGCGGTTACCTCTCCTTTGTGGTCAGATTTCCTGTACTCTTGGCTAGGTCGTAAACTTGTGTCTTTTGTAGCCAAACTACGCAATAATTTGTGTTAATAATTTTTTTATGTAAATGGGTTTAATTATAGTAGCTCTGCGATTGTATTGTCGGCTAATTTTGTTGACAACGCAGAAACTTGATTATGTGAAACTAACTTGTGTTACCTAATAAGGGGTTGCTTAAGGCTGTAAGACGCCCTGAATATGCAATCGTAAGGAACGCATAGTAGGTGCTGGTTTCAAAAAAATAAAATGCGTTAGAAGAAAAATAGATAGAGAAAAGGCACACAAAGTCGTACTGTCCATTTATACTTATTGAAACTAGAACTGGCTATTCCTTACATAATCTAACTTGCAGCTAGGTTGTACCTGCGTTATCACAGGTAATAGGCGCAATATCTCACACGTTCTTGCTTCTCAAAGTTAAAATCGCATTTACGTATTCCTTTTCGCATCGACTCGTCTAATCATTCTGTGCGGAATCTGCTACCTCATTATAAAAACGCATTTTAATTTAAGTGTACCATTCCGCATTGACTTATCCACCCGCTCTTTAAGGGATCTGCCATTGCGTTATAAAACGGCATTTGCATTTAAGCATTTAATTTCGCATCCATTTGTTTGCTCACTCTGTTTTGGAACTGACATCTTGTTATAAAACCGTTTACATCCCGGATGGATTTATCGCATTTAAGTATTCCTTTTCGCAACGACTCGTCTAATCATTCTGTGCGGAATCTGCTACCTCATTGTAAAAACGCATTTTAATTTAAGTGTACCATTCCGCATTGACTTATCCACCCGCTCTGTAAGGGATCTGCCATCGCGTTATAAAACGGCATTTGGATTTAAGCATTTAATTCCGCATCGATTTGTTCGCTCACTCTGTTTTGGAACTGACATCTTGTTATAAAACCGTTTACATCCTGAATGGGCCTTTGACAAAGTCGCCCTTTTGTCTGTTGTCTCTGATCCTAAAATCACGACCAAGTAAGAACGCTTTCCACGAGTTGCCCCCAGATCTTCCCATATCTTTTCTCTATCAGCGGATACGTTTGTGGGAAATTGAGGGCACCATTAAGAAAAGCTGTGTTCGGAGGAGAGAAGGATAGAGAAAAGTGAATTTAAAAGTTATCTTACCTGGTAATGTATGTAAAGGGTCTTTCATTAAGCGCTTCCTATCTTTAAATTTAAATAAAACAAAGTGTGTGAGATATCATCGAAATTTTTTATTCGTTTGGAAAGCCTATCGATGCCATTATGTATGGTATATAACATTGACCGATGGAATGGGTTATGTTGGCTTTGAGGGCCGCTGTGGTTTGTGGCTTATTCGCATAGACCTGCGACTTAAGAAAACCCCACAAGAAAAAGTCTAACGGGGTCAAATCGCACGATCTCGGTGGCCAGTTCATATCAACTCCACGTAAGATAACCATGCTCTCAAATCGCTCGTGCAGAACGTCCAGTGTGGCATGAGCTGTGTGGCACGTAGCGCTGTCCTGTTGAAACCACATGTCGTTGGTATCCATATCATCCAATTCAGGCCAAAATAAGTTGGTAATTATCGACCTATAGCGCTCGCCGTTGACGGTGATGGCCTGGCCAACGTCGTTCTCAAAAAAATATGGACCGATGACGCCGCCAGCCCAAAATCAACATCAAACAGTGAGTTTTTTGCAACACATTGGATGCTCTTGGATCTCATGTGAATTGGAAACGTCCCAAATTCGACAATTTTGTTTGTTGACGTATCCATTCACGCAGAAATGAGCCTCACCGCTGAAAGATGATTTTTCGATGAAAATTAGGGTCAGTTTCCAACTGTCCCAGGGTCCATTCAGCGAACACACGTCGTTGTCTATGGTCGTTTACCTTCAGCTACTGGGTCAGTTGAATTTTGTATGGGTGCAGGCCCAAATCACAAAGCAAAATTTGCAAAATTCGTTGTGGTCTTAAAGGCCGAGTTCTTGTGAGCGACGCGAAATCGACTGCCTCGGATTCTCTTGCACACTCTCACGGACAGCGGCGATTTTTTCGGCAGATCTTGCGTTTCGTTATCCTACGAGTGCTGATTGTTTACGGAACCAGTGGACTCAAATTTATCCACCACACTGTGAATAGTCCTCTCGGTAGGGCGATTATGATGACCGTAAAATAGGCGAAGCGCGCGGAACTTTGCTAGAACAGAACACCCATTTTGATAAAACAATTTTATCATTTGCACATGTTGTTGAACGCTATATCCGTCCATGGTGATTTGGCAAAACAGACTGAATAAATGATAGCAAATTCGACAGATGTAGCTTCGACAATACGGCCGCTATTAGCTGTCAAAATTCTGAAGTCCTATTGGAAGACGCTTTATTTTCTAACACAGCGAGTAAAGTCATAATTAAAACTAAAATAGGAAGACGCAATTCGGATGCAACACAGTCTTTTGGTTTGCCAACAATAAATCTAAAACAAAATCCGTATTTACCTTAACGACCCTGTAGTGCAGATAACAGACTACATTAAGAGAGTGGACTGCAAATGTTTGAGAAAATGTTTGAAAACGGTAAAGTGTTTACCACCTACATGAAATTATTAGCAGGATATTTAACGACCAAATATAACAAAATATAGTATTTGCAACAAAATGTAGCAAAACGTAATTTTTGGAGAATTTTAAAATATTTGTGTCTTCTCCTCTCAATGGCGTTATTTTACACTAATATATATTCTTTTGTTGAGCATCTTAAAAATTGTGTATACCTATAGAATCTACCTACCTTATAAAATTTGTCCATTTACGTTCCTATTTAAGTTAACGTCTATTATGGTTAATATATTTTGCAGTTACCCTAAAACAATAAAACAGAAATTTTCAACAACCATTGCAACGAATGTTTTAGCAAAGCTCATTTAATATCTGTTTTACTTTGTTTTAATAGTTATGAAACGTACCATATACGTGATAAAATTAGAACTGTATAAAGGTAGGCAAATTATACCCACTATTTGTTTTAATAGTCTATTTATTATTTAAAAGTATTTTTTAAAATATTCTTAAGATCCTATAGTTTGTTATGCTATATTAAATGTGCTTACTTCTAATAATATGTGACATTTAAATTTTTTCTACACAAAAAGCACGGGTCTCTACAAACACTTTGAAGAAGAATACTTTGTAGTTTAAGGAATATAATAGGTAGGGCAAAAGTCGAAATATGCTACCGTTTTTGCAAATAGCGTCTCATGTTATCGCGTCTTTAACACTTGCAAAGTAAATAGAAGTAGAATGCACGTAGACAAATTACAAATCACTATATTTCTCAAGAACGCGGAGTAGGGGGTGTCAAAGTTTTTGACAAACCGGTCTGTAGTTTTGGCTCAACGTGAATTTCGTCGTCGATTTCTTGGTCGAGTGGCACAAACTGGACAAACACGGCGGCGCTGACAACATGGGATAGTAGCAGCCGTAGTCGACCCTGAAGCACCCGTTCGGCCGAGAACATCACTGTTGTCGCTGGAAATATTCAAGTTCTCTCTTTTTTTTTGAAACTACGGGTCTTTACGAACAAGATTCAGACCTTGGTGGCCCTAAAGAAAAACATCCGACAGGAATTGGGAAATTTATCGCCAGAAATTTTGAGAAACGCCATGGAAACTGATGTGAAACGAGTCTGAATATGCAGCAACTTTGGCGGTGGCTACTTGACCGATATTATCTTCGCGACTTAATGGGAAAAAATTTAAATGTTTGAGTAAATGTAATCAACAAACAGAACCAATTTTTTTTTATTTACAAACATAGTTACTCTCTTAGGAAATCAAACTAATTATTTTTGCGCCATCTATTATTCATTAAAATTTTTAAACCTATTTTATAAATTCTGATAGACATAAGCAATCTTTCAGTGCAAATAATTAATAACGGGTTATAGCATTCGTTTCGCATAGTCATAAAGGGTTTAAAATAATGGCTTAAGGTAGCTCATGCAAGTATTCTTACAGAATATTGTAATACAGTTATCTGTACAATTTACTAGATTACAAGATTCTGTAAGAAACTCTCTGTACAAAAGGATATATTTATATATACTTCAACGATATAGTAAAAATAAAAAGAGTTACGTAAATTTACAGTAAATCTGACTACACTTGATAATGGATGGGTTCTCTGATTATAAACCATTAGACTTGATAATATCTTAATGGTATTTCGTAGATCATGAACGTCCACAAAAATGCTTTGACGGGATAGGCATTTCACATGACTATGACTAAAATTGAGTTTCATGGTGCTTTGCTACATGGGTTTGAGTGTGATAAGTTGAAAAAGTAGGTAAAGCAAGGAACGATGCTATAGCTCACGTTGCGCTATACGATGGTGAACAGTATGTGGAGAAGTTTGTTGTACTGATCCAAACTAGAATTTGTTTAACAGAAAACCAGTTTAAAAAAATTGCTCACAAAAAAGTTTAATAATTGGAGCGGGCTAAAACTTAAACGAATAGTTTTTTTTGGTCGCTAATTGATACTACATATAATCTGTGTACAATTTTGAAAACCTTCATGCCTCTATTATAGGCTTACAATTTGATATTGTTAAAACTTGGATACTTGCATAGCGTTCGTTCTCACTTAATATATCTATATACATAATATACATTATATTATTTTTTACACTACCCTAGGGTAACTGAATTCCTAATTTAAATGTCTCCACTACATTTGTTTATGAATTTTCAAAAAGTGGTTACTAACATATTGTAATTATAATTATTTTTTACAATTTGTTTACGTTTATATTCTGATCCAATTTCACTACGTGCTTCCTGAATTTTGCTATTTTTGGCCATTGTTGTTCACACAATAAAAATTACAGAAGTGATAAAAAAATATATTTATGTTATCTTCACCTTACATCTGTACAGCCTAGTTGCAAAACTAAATAGTTAAAATTACATACATGAATGATTGCTACTGATATTCAGGAAATTGAGACATTCAAGTAGTAATATACTCATATCGTTTGATTTGAATCACCTACTTTCAAGTACTTTACTTGTAGTTAAAAAACTAAAAGTGGTATATTTAGAAGTAATAAAAGCAATCAATTCTATTTAATTATTATTTCAATTTAAGACTAACCTGTTGAAAGTAGAATTTTTATATTTAAACTTTATCTGCTATCTGTACTTTTTCCAAGTAATCAATGAACTGCATCTATAATGTCACTTTTGTTTCAGGTCAACTATATGCTATGTTGGAATTAAAAGCGACTCTGTCAAAGTATTGAGACACTTTGAAATTTTGCCAGTGCCAGGGCATACTCCTATTTTAATCTCTGAACTAATTTTAAAATCAGCTAATGGATTACTTATAAGTATAAAAGAAAGAGATATTACTGTTTGAAAGTGTAACAAATGTTAAAATAAATGCTTTCCCTACTAGTAGTGTAATGTGAAAATTGTATTACAAAAATTAATAAATATAGAACAATGGTGACTTATTTTTATATTACGTCTTTTACGCTTTATTAGGTGCGAATAACGAAAAAATACATTCAGCTATGTAATAATTATTGTAGCAATATCTAATTCAACTGCAGTAGATATGTGAGTTTAAAAAACACTACTTTATAGTACAAAGAAGTTATGCAGTAACAATTTTAGTAAAGCAAGTCGAACAACAACGATCCTAATACTTTCTTGAACCATGATTTTTAAACTCTTGAAGCTTTATTACAATATCAAAGGTATTATTCAAAAGATCTTACAGAATAAGCTATAATTTTCGTTTAAAATTCTATAATTAAAAAATATTAGGAATGTGTGCGCCTTCTTATAACTTGATATATGAAACCTTAATTACGAATTAAAAACGTTTAAAGTCAATGACATTCGATTGTGTATATATATATATATATATATATATATATATATATATATATATATATATATATATATATATATATATATATATATATACAAACAGTCATCTTAAATATATGTAATGATGTGATGATGTAATGATAATGATAATTATTTATTACTTCTTAGTGCTAGAGCCACAAAGTGCGCTGTGTGTAGCGTGTAGAAATAAAGATTGTTTAACATGTGAGAAAGCAAATGCAATACATTTGAAATCAATGACACATACATGCTTTTATAACTGGTCTAGTACATCAATATAAAAATAACAACAATGTATATAAATACTGTGCCCATAAATATTATTACACATAGATTAGAACGACAAAAAAAACGATTAACTGTTGTTACATAACATATTCAGGATTTATTAAATGGTTAGTGTTAAGTATAATTACAACGGATTTATTCAAAATGGTCGCCCTCATTCTTAGTCTCTACACAAGTTCCATAACGTACGGGCCACTCGTCTATGGCAGCACCCACTACGTCAATTGGAAAAGTATTGACTACAGCTGTCAGAGTTTGCTTAAGAAAATCTACACTAGGCTATCATTTTGAAAAAAAGATATGCCCTCTAAAATTGGCTATAATTTGTAATTTAATAGATTGAAATCTAGATCACCAGAAGGCCAAATATCTACTGTTATAAAATCAGATACATTGTTCTTAGCCAAGTTTGAGTTAACCATGCCATGTGGACGGGTGTAGAGTCTTGCTGAAAGATCGAAAGCTTTTCCGTACTCAGTGGCCTAAGTTTTGACTCCCTTTTCATAAAAATGAATATCGATTATTCTATTATAACATACCTCCCAGTAAACTATTACAGTTGCTGGATGATGGCTTTTCTGAACCTTTGACACTAGCTGAAATGCTTCTTTGGACGACCTAGCGTATACCTTGTCATTTTGTTTGTCGTAAAATTTCTCTACTGCAGTTTTTTTATCCGCAAATAAAATTTTTCTGTGCACATCATGCGCGTACTCAATCAACAACTCCTTTGTTTTCTTTCTTCCCTTTCTTTAAAACTTTTGTCAGCAAATGTTCCGTATGTCTTTTGTAACCAGCTAGACCTAAGTCTTGCTTAATAACAGGATACATCAAATTTGTGGAAATTTGAACCCTCCAAGACAATCTTCTGTTTACAAAGAAGGTTTTAAAACGTTTTAACTAATGTTAGTCTCACTGATTTTTAACCCCATTGACATAGGTACTTTGGTACTAATCAAGGACGAGCTATGTCCACCCCTAAAATGGCGCTTAGGAAGAATTTCCGAATTACATCCTGGTCGAGACGGCATTGCTCCTGTTGCCAATGTGCGTACGAACAATGGGTGTGTCAATCAACCCCCAGTTAAACTGCGTCCCTTACTGGCGCCATAGAAATCTTTATTAAGTCTTAGGTATATCTCACTCAGTAATTTTAGTTTATTTAATTTAAGTTACTTTAAGAAAATTATCTCATTGATAATTTTGGTCGGGATCATGTTTTGTGCACATCTCAAAGTCACCTTTGGCCTTAATTATATCTCTGCCCGCAACTTTGACTTGTCCGCTTGCCCACCCCTATTTACAGATAAAAAATATTTTACAAAGAAAAGGACCGTATGATCACCAACCCAGCATTCCAAGTTGAACCTTTTTGAGGCACAGAGCGTAGCTGACTGCCAGCCGAGGCTGACCAGATTTTTGTGTAAACCCAATATCACGCTTTGATTGCGTGTTGTCGGTTGCTTTTTTTGTGTGTTCTGCACCCGTCCGTAGTGCTCCAATGAGTATACATCTGGCCAAGTAAGAACCCACCCCCGGATTTGACGCCGCCAAGCCAAAGCACGTTAACATCCGAGGCCAAGCTACAAGAGAACGTCACATGTGGTAAGTCTTTTTTAGTTGTTCTGTAGTGAATTTGATCCAAACAGCACGTTTTTCCGTAGTCTGGAGAGTTCGCAGCTGACCTGCTGTCTACCGTATTTTCATTCAATTTAATTTGCTTATTCACGTTTTGTATTTATTTTCATTAATTTCTTTGTTGGTTTTCATTCCTTTTTATATTATTTTGTTATTAATATTTATTTGGATTAAATATGCAGTCTACACAGCTCTCTTTTTTTTTTTTTTGTTTTGTGTGCATTTGACTAAAATGTAATTGTGCTTAATATCAAACTGTAAGTTTAAATAAAAACTAAAGAAACTAACTCGTAACTTTGGTAAACGCATTCTTAAATGTCCACTGGATTCCGTTATAAACCCATTAGAAAAATTATAAAGCATTACGAAATTACATGAACATGAAGGGAATTCTATGTTCATGTTATATGAAATATCAAACAAATAAGTCCACAGTATATGGCATGATGAAAAGGTTTGTTTACCACAGTTTTTTTCTGCAAACCTATTCTGTTGGGGTTCTATTGTTCATAAATGCAAGCGTATTTTCAAGTGTTGTCATAGTGTACTGCGAGAGAAGGTTTTGTAAATTGTTAAGCAAGGATACTTTTGTTGGGCTTAATTTTATTACTGTCCTGATTAAAATACTAATATTTTGGGTAGGTATTTTTATTTGAGATTATTAGAAACAATAAAAATTTATATGGTGATTTTTTTGAACTTCCAGATTGTCATGTTTGACGAAAATAAGAAAAACAAAAAGAAAAAATTTACTTCACTGGCAGACAAAATTAAAATTTTATACCAATTAATTAAATTAGTTAAAAGATTTAGAAAAGCAATCAGTTGTTAAAAAATTATTGAATTGAAGTGAAGCTACATTTAGAAAGATATAATAAATGAAAGTAAAAGTAGAAGCCCTAATGGTTGCAAATTGTACTGATGCAGAAAGACTACGTATAAGTCTTTCAAAGTCCACCATAGTATCATTCACAAGAAGGAAAAACCTAAAAGCACTGGAACCTCTTAGGCTGCGAGATGTAGAATTAAAGTGAGGTAAAATAGGCTGGTGTTATTTTAGACTCAAAACAACAATTCAAGAATTTTTAGCCATACAAGCTCGTGGAAAAACATAGGATCGAAAATCAAAAATGATGTATTGAATATACCTATATCACGGCGGTTAAACCCATGACATTATTTGCAGCTTTGTTATGGTAAAAAAGCTCGATAATTTATACCATTCTCTAGGTGGTAGCCCCGATAGTCTTTTGTAGTTTTTTTATTGTATTTACCTTCTTCTTAGCGTTATATGTCAACAATTTTTTAAATAGTCGTATTTTTGTCATCTGTAGTAATTGGATTGGCACTTATGTGGCCGATTGTTTTGTATTTGCCGATTTTTTTGGTACTGTGGAAACATTTGTTGATATGTACAAGGATTTAATTGTTGTTCAGCTGTCATTAATGCCATATAATAGTTTTGGCACCTTAATTCCGCACACCACACAAATAGTTGAATAAGTTATTTACGTAATTGACCTGATGCACATCAAAATACAAATTTGAAAAGTTATTGGCTGATCTCTGATTTACTATCGCTCACCAGCCAGGTGCACAGAGCGATGCACCACGTTAAAGCACGAAATTCAAACTACAATTAACTCTAAAAATAATAAGTTGTCATAGATAGAACTATAAAACTTCTAATGTGTGATTTAAACAAATCTAAAAAGGGGAGATCTTAATAACATTATCTAAGGGAAGAGGTAAAACATTTATGATAAAGAAAAACTAATGCAGAAAACATTTAAAAAATTAAGCCCAATATATTATTAAATTATTATGTTCATATACGCTAAACAAAAATAAGATAACAAAGGACCAATAGCAAATTAAAAAAGTAATATGTAATGTTAAGTAAATTATCAAGTAATGGCACTTAATATATTTACTTATATTAATATAGTTTTAAAGGTACTACGTTTGTGGCTTTTACTTGCCATTCGCTTATTCAATACCATTTTCAATGTATTATATCTCAGTACAAAATTAAGTTAAAAATTCACTCTATCTAGTGAGTCTTCCATTAGAGACTTTTTTATTTAATAGCTGATTTTGACGATATATTAATTTGACATCTAAAATGAAGAAAGTTTGTCACAGATAAAATGTAGTATAATATGAAATAACATGTACAATTCGTTCAACTTTATTATAAAAATAGACAGGATTTTATAAATTACGCGTTATTTGAGATTATCATAATTGCCCAGCTGAAGACAAATTAGAAAGTGTAATTTAATGATTTGAAAAAACTAATAATGTAGTCGATATAAAGCATCAAAGACAAAAACGTCCAGCTCGTTCACAAGAAAATATTGCTATGGTTCATAGCAGTGCACAGAAAGATAGATAAATGTCGTTTCCAAGATCATGCAATTTACTCTAGATTTCTTTAGCTAAACCCTCCGACCGGCAACCGGGGTCTTCTCCCGACGAGGGCATCTTCAGGCCGGTCATCCTGGAGGGCTGCGGGGCACAGAAGCCCTACTGACAGCTGCTGCAGTCGTTTTGGCCCGCTACATGATCCTCAAGAAGAACCCTTGCTTCCAAAGGCCTCAACTCGTCATTTGTTGTCGTTCGGCTTTGTAAGTGTGAGGCTGTGTACACCCGCGGCCGGAGTCCGACGTTAAGATAAACGGTGACCCCGCGGTCACAAACAGTAAGATTACATTTTATTTTACATTTTATTTTATATTTCGTATTCAACTTCAACTCAGCGCTCGTATTATTATTAAATAAGTACCTGGAGCCATTATGGCCTTCCAGTACCAAAACCAATTCACAACGGCGCCAGTTGCCCAACAATTCATCCCTATGCACAGTGGGCCAGAATCCGCAAAAAGTGGACAAAAATCTGAAACTTTGGAAATATATCGGTGATCCAAATGTACGTCCATTCCTCAGTGCTTAGCCTCTTTCTTTAGATTCAAAAATGTCAAAAGCCCCTTTTACGTACGTAGGCGAAGTACTGAGGAATGGACCATATTGATACTTACACGAGATGGACATGCATTTGGAAAAATATTTAAATAAATACAATCTTTGAAAGGGGTGAATTTAAGGGGGTGAAACTTAAATAAATTACTAAAAAATCTATAATTTTGGGAATGTATTCAATTGCATAAACATCCTTTGGATAAATATTTAAAAATATCATGTTTGAAGAGGGTGAGTTTAAGGGTGAATCAAAAAGAAATTAATAAAAATCTAAAATGCGTTCAATTTTGGAGAGAGTATATGGACAGTTCCGCGCGAAAGGGGCACTTTTGTTTCTCTGGCTCCTGATGACCATATAAACGTGAATTAGAGAGATTAGTTTTTGAGCAATATTGTTCATATTCGCTGTCTTCAATTGCGGATACATTTATTTTCAAGTTATTGTCGGGAACAATCTAAGATTTATCATGTACATATATAGGTATATTCATTTAAATACTATATTTATACTATTATATTATTTATAGTACTATATTTAAACTATAAACTTATATTTATACTCTGATTTATACTATTGATAATACTTTACTCATTAAACGCAACATCGCTTTCGGTTTCTGATAAGAAATCATCATCATCACTTTCCTTAAATGTAGATTCTAAATTTGCCGGAGTAAAGAAGCTAGATGTCTCCTCGGATGAGGTTTCTATTGAAGGCTTTTCCAATAAAGATAAAACTTCATTATTGTAGAACTTTTTCTGGGGGGTAGTTGCCGGAATGAAGAAATACGCGGATCTGATGTAATAAGTAGCCTATTTAATAAATCCTGATTGGTGCATATTCTAGACCTTTTACGGGAATGAAAATCTCTAAAGTGCTTCAGGTCTTTATTTCTCGATTCTTGGGCTTCCTCTGACAATTGTCCAATGAGCAACACTGCTTTTTTAATTATGATTGCCCCATGAACCAATATTTTATGGACTGAGGCTGGCATATAATACCATGGGTATTTTTCAACATAGAGTCTTGCAGTTTGTAGGGCTTATTCGTTAAAAGCCTGTACATCAATTGCATACCCACAAGACAATGTACGTAGTACTATTCCAAATCTTTTAATAATGCCTTCATCTACCCCGGTAATTGAAGCTGATTGGGTGTTAGCAGTAAAAAACGTTCTTGCTGTGTTTCCATCGTTTGTGGTTCCGCTACCGCCACTGTTTGGGATATCAACGAGCAATTCCATTTTCTGTTGAAAATCCGCCTGAATTTTTCTTTTCTGTTCCTCAAAAATCGCCTTGTTTTGTTTCCCTCGTACTTGCCACGTCTTTATGTCTAATCTGTAAGAAATATGTAGCAAACACTCGAAAAACCTGATTAAGGCATGAAGAGAAGATAGTCCGATAGTACTTCTTCATTGATCGGTAGCTCGATAACTTTACTGATGACATTCATCTGCTTTGGGGTCGCCTTACAAATATAACATGTCTGTGAAGAAGAAGTCTCCGAAAGTGCATTGCATATCTTGCCATCTACCATTGTCATCATGCAAATACGTTGTACCGACAGGTTCTGATTCTGCTCTGTATTATATTTTGTTGGAATAAGGTTGTTGATTTGCTCTTCCACGAAAGTCGATTCTTGCATTGTTAATTCCGTCGTTTCCTTCTTAAACTGGAACCTTATCGGTCTACAAAATTTAGTAGAAGACGGTCTTGGATTTTGGTAAATTATTATTTTATCTCTAACCGGCTTTTCAGCATATAACTGTAAGGGAATTAGCGAAGTTAAGAACATATCGCCATCACCAAGTCCAAATTCCGAAAATGCTTGTTTATATTTGGAATGGCCTATACTTCCATCAAAACCCCATTTTACCAATAAAATTAGATTGCTTAATTCATCGTGCGTTAGGTTTTGTATAACTGGCTCTTGCACTTCTAGTATTCGGTGTGTAGTGTGATCAAGAAGATCCTGCAGGCGAAAACTGAAGTTTCAGTGATAATTTGGGCTCCCTTCCTTGGATATCAACGCGATTTGGCTGCGCTAATCTTGTGATAAGAAGGATAAATATCTGCGAATTGCTTTTTTGCTGTCAGTCTATGAATTAAATAAGAATGTTTGATGTCTTTCGCCTCCACCATCATTGACAAAGCATGCTCAGGTGTAAGTGGCACAACACTTTGGACTTTCTGACTTGAGCGCCAAAATTGTTGTATTCTGGAAGCTCTAGTGGGGGTAGTAAAAACCGCCTCCGAAATCAACTTTGAAGCTAAACCCTTTTCCTCTTGTTTCAGACCTTTCTTAGCGGCTAAGGTGATTTCCTCAACTGCGAACTTGTCCAAAGCTTATTAGTTCTTCTCCTCTTAGTCCTCGAACTACCCTCAGAGAAGCTTACTTCAGGGCGACCACGTGTACGTGCGCCGCCACTACCCGACGATTTACTTGGTTGTTTATGATCACTACTTTCTTCAGTCTTTTCGCCTTCGACCTTAAAATTAAAGGGCTGCTTGAGACAACTTTCATTTTGTTCCAAAAAGCGTTGAATTTTTTGGTTGTACTTATCAATCTTTAAATAAACTGCATGGCAGAATTTGTAATTAAACGTCTTCAGTCGTGCCATCATATTTTCATCATTTTGTATCCCGAAGTGTTTGATCAGGTAGTTATAAAGACTTTTCGTTCGAACAGAACGCCTTATCCCCTTCCTCACGAATAACATTTCGAAGACCTGTTTTCTTGTCAACATTGTACTTATAGTTGCAATTTGAATGATAACTAAAACAAAATAAGCAGTTAATTACCTGAATTAATAAATCATTTTGTTATAAATTATAATCATGAGTAAAAACTTCCAAAATAAACAATAAACACATATTTGATAAACAATTGATAACAATTGATAAGAATATTATAAAAATTAATAAGCATGCATTATTTAACAATTGATTCTGCATGCGGCAACCGAGCGCTTGTGCGGTCTGCCGATTCTAACCAGGAATAAGTGTCGCACTTTAAAAAATAAATAAATATTGAAAAGGCGGTTAAAAGCGGTTACAGTTTTTTTTTTGGTATCTTATAAAGAAAGGCTTAAGGTATTTTTAAAATATTTCTCAATACATGACTAAGTAAGACTTTTTTTGTTTCTCTACAGAAAACTAGATTGATTTGTAAAAACCCATAAATGTAATACTTTATTTCAACATTTCAATCCAAATTCATTTTCACAACATATATTAAAATAAAGTACATACCTCAAATAAGCTTCTAGAAACAATTAACACGTTTTCAATTCATAGCCCCTCTTCAAAAGTTAGTGACAAAATGAGCTGTAAACCCGGTCGATCGCTGCTAGCAGGTAGAGACTTCACCTAATGAGCTTGATATTCCAGGAAAAGATACAGTGACCTTCCTTTTTAACTATTCAGAAAATATAGAAACCATATGCGCAATTTGAAAAAAATGATTTTTGTCCACAAACGGATCAAATTCAACCATCGCAATTTACCCAACAAAACTACCAATACACTCAAATTCCAAATATAAACAACACATACACGCAGTTTCCCGCTATGAATACACGACAATTCCATTACACCGCATCGTATCCGTCTCAAATTGCCTCTCAATACCATCAAGATCCGCTAACAACTGATAATTCAGACTGACAACTAGTTAATAGAAAACATGGCCGCCAAGACATCACAGATAAACAAGCAGAACAAAATAAGCAATCCAAATCCGCATGCTACTGGCTAAATCCTACAAATCACTTCGACCCCCTTGCTAATGAGGTTAATCCACAAGAACAAGCTCCCTGCAATTCAAAACAAAACGTACCGAAACCTCCCCCGATATTCATCTCGGGTGTTAAAATTACCGAACCGTTAATTAAATACTTGGAAACCATAGCTAATGGGGAATATACACTAAAGGCTCTATCTAACGACAAAATAAAAATTCAACCAAATACATCGGAAAAATACACAAAAATAACTAAAGGATTAGCAGAAAAGCAAACAGAATTCCATACCTACAAAATTAAGGAGTATTCCTAAGGAACCTACATCAGTCAACTAGTACAGACGGAATTAAAAAAGAACTAGAAACACTTGGACACAAAGTAGTCAATATATGGAATGTTAAACAAGCCGTCATAAAAAAAGAACTGCCCCTTTTTGCGGTAGAACTAAAACCGGGTGACAACAATAAAGAGATATACAAAGTAGATAGACTTATGTACTCTGTGGTTAAATTTGAGTCACCACGCGTCAAACGAACAATACCACAATGCTCCAGGTGTCAGAAACATGGACTAAAAATTTTTGCAACAGAACCCCTCGCTGTGTTAAGTGCACTGGCTCACATAAAACTTCGGAATGTGAACACAAAGACAGATATCCCAACGTTACATATGTCAACTGCAATGGGAATCATCCCGCGAATTATAGGGGATGCCCAGCGTAGAAGGAACTACACCAAAGAATGTTTCGTCCGCTAAGAGCGAAAACTCTCCCAAGCACAAGATACTATCAACCAGGTCTCACCCATGAACAAGTATTAACAAATAACCCACATCAAACAATCCAAAAAACTCAACACCAAAATACCGAAACGACAAACCAGACAAACGATATGACAGAATTAAAACTAATGATGAAACAACTAATGGAACAGATGAGCACTATGTTAAACCTGTTAACAATGTTCGTTACTAAAACACATAATGGATAATATTTTTAAAATAGCGATATGGTACGCCAACGGGCTATTACACCACAAAGAAGAACTCAAAACCTTCATCACAAATCACTGTATAGACTTCGTTTTAATCGCAGAATCACGCTTTACAGAACGAAGTTACTTCAACATTCCAAGATATGACGTGTATGCAACACAACACCCAGACGACACCGCTGGTACAGCAATAATAATACGAAGTTTAATCAAGCATCATGAACTACTAAAATACAGTCAACCACAACTACAAGCTACAACAATAGTAATTGAAGATTGGCTAGGTCCAATTACAGTATCAGCAGTCTATTGTCCACCACGACATAACAATAAGCAGGAAACATACGAGCACTACTTCCATACACTAGGCCCTAGATTCATTTCGGGTGGAGACTTTAACGCCAAACACGAATACTGGGGTTTTAGACTAAGCATCACCAAAGGAAGAGAAATGATGAAAGCAATAAACAACTTAAGGTTACTACCTCTGTCCACAGGTGAGCCTACCTATTGGCCATCTGACCTCAGAAAACAACCTGATTTGCTAGATCTGTGTTTCGTGAGAAACATTAACCCGAACTTACTAAAAGCAAATTCCTGTCTCGACCTCTCGACGGACCATTCCCCAGCAATAGTGACATTAGGCGCAAACGTAAAGGTCAATGTCAGATCACCATCCCTCACCAATAAAATCACAAATTGGAATCTCTTCCAGGAACTAGTCAATAAATCCTTGCAAATGCAAATACCTTTAAAAACAGTAAAAGATCTTGAAGAAGCAACAGAACATTTTAATCAGGTTGTCCAAGATACGGCCCGTCAGGCTACACCAGAACTCATTCAGCACATCCAATCGGAAAATTGTCTTATCATAGTGAAGAAGAAAGTCGCAGAGAAACGCAGACTAAGAAGAATCTGGCACACAACAAGACATCCAAACGATAAAAGAGCGCTCAATCATGCTACCTCCGAGCTCAAAGACCTTCTGCGCAACATTAAAAATCAACACGTACAAAACTACTTGAAACACTTATCTCCAACAGAAACAAATGATTATTCTCTCTGGCGAGCTACAAAACACTTAAAACATCTGAAACAACACAAAGCACCAATTCGTGCCAAAAACAATACCTGGGCAAAAATTAACCGAGAAAAGGCGGAAACCTTCGCAAAACATCTAGAAAAAGTATTCGAGCCATTCCCGCCGATAGTAAACAACGAAGGAGAAGTCCACAGATCATTAGAAACGCCGTACCAGATGAGCCTGCCGATTAAAAAGTTCAACGCCTACCAGGTAGAGACTACTATACTTAAAAAAGTGAACTCCTATAAAGCTCCAGGTCAAGATCTAATAACTGGAAAAATACTAAAAGAACTACCAGATAAGGGATATCAGTTCATAACTTATCTATTCAACTCAGTCTTAAGACTACGCCATTTTCCTGACCAACGGAAGAATGCTACAGTTATTTTAATACAAAAGCCAGCTAAACATAGTGACCAACCTGCGTCCTACAAACCCATCAGTCTTCTACCGCTGTTATCCAAGGTTTTTTAGAAAATGCTCCTAGAAAAGCTATATCCGATTCTCCTAGACAAACATGTCATACCCGATCACCAATTCGGCTTCAGAAAAAAATATGCTACAATAGAGCAGGTACACAGGGTAGTGAATAAAATCTCCAAGGACTTCGAAGAGCGAAGATACTGCGCTGCGGTGTTCCTCGACATTACGCAGGCCCTTGACAAGGTCAGGCACCAAGGGCTGCTATACAAAGTTAAGGAAACCCTACCCACGGATTACTACGAAATATTCAAATGATACCTAACTAATAGGCATTACTCCGTCCAATATGGCAGCGAAATAACACCCCTCCGTCCTATCACATCAGGAGTACCCAAAGGCAGTGTTCTGGGCCCCATTTTGTAATTGATATTTACGCGAGACCTCCCAACATCTACAGGAGACATGGTTGCTAGCTTTGCCGATGACACGGTTATCCTTACATCGCACACAGATCCAAATCAAGCATCCCAAAAGCTTCAAGCTCACCTAGATAAAATACAAAATTGGTGTAATAAGTGGCGCATAAAAGTAAGTGATAGCAAATCTGTCCAGGTAACCTTCACACTCAGAAGAGGCAACTGTCCGCCGGTGCAGCTAAACAACCACCTGATCCCTCAAGCAGATACCGCTAAATACCTGGGCATCCACCTAGACACGAAACTAACCTGGAGACCACATATATGGGCAAAGCGTAAACAACTAGGACTTAAGCTACAAAAAATGTATTAGCTAATGGGGCGTAAATCGCAACTTTCTCTGGAAAGCAAAATACTTCTCTATAAAGCCATGCTTAAACCCATATGGTGTTATGGAATTCAGTTATGGGGCACTGCTAAAACTTCAAATATTGAAATACTGCGAAAATTTCAACCCAAAGTGTTAAGATCATTAGTTAATGCTGTTAAACCGTGGTACATTCCCAACGAAACCATAAGACGCGATCTTGGAGTTTCAACGGTTAACCAAGAGATACAAAAGTTTAGTGCGCGCTATTACGATCGTATCAGTGATCACCCAAACATTTTAGTGGAGTGCTTACTAGACAATGACGACGAAGTGCAACCACGTTTAAAAAGATTCAAACCCGCAGAGCTAATTGTCAGATTCGTGCAGTAATGTGTCGGTTAATCAACAGTTCCAACAGTGTATAGGATAAACTAGTTTAAGAGTAATAGAGGAGTGTCACCAGTGGATGCACTTCCTTCATGTTTATTATGTTCTTTAACCATATATGTCATATCAACTACTGAATGTCTAAAGACAGATTGTAGTCTAATAATAAATTTAAAAAAAAGTATATAATGTTCAGCCTGATCTATGTGCAAAAGTCATAGAAAATTTTAACAAAACTATGACCATATGTAGAGCAACAAGAGGTGGCCATTTGTAGGACATTATCTTTAAACATAAATTGCAAACCTTTATTTTTTTATATAAAAAATAAGCACTTTTCTAATAAACATTATTTTTAACTTAGAAAAAATCTTGTTACCAGGTCGGGCCCCGGGCGGTGGTAAATCGGGCGTCGGGACGGTACAACCGGCAACGCGTAACAAAATCGGGGCCAGGTAACATCAGCTCCGGCGAAACGGGACCAGGTAACAGTCTATAATATAAAACCTCATATTTCTTCAATATAACTTTTGTTTTTTGTATTAGTTCCAAGCTAGCTATTTATAATATTTTTTAACTTATCGTAATAATGACGTAAGATGTATTTGAGAGCTAACAAAAACATCCAAATCATATTTAAAAATATTTCCAAATTAGTACGCATTTTCTTTACAAGTGCAAAAAGCTGTTCGTATATCGCTCCGTTATCATTCTGGTCAGGCCTTCGCAGCGAGCTCTGATGGGGTCAGGTTCATATCCGCTCTAATTATCAAGTAAGTTATGTAATTTTAAAACTATTAAGGATAACTACAAAATACCAGAGAGCAGCGATGCTTACGTTGTTAATCCGAGTACTTTCTATTACAATAATCCATAAAATAGTTTAGGCGTACAACCACAACAACCGCAAGACACAAACATCCTACTCTTTTACAACAAAACGTAAAATGTACCAAACACTATGTACACTCGTACGCAACCATGACAGTTACAAGGTTATCAACAACAAGCAGAGTTGCAACATTATCCTCCAAAGGTATTCCATACACAAGGACAGCCACTCAACATCCAGACGCTCGGTTACCAATCAGCGTCATCAACGTCTCAATCAAACTATTACACAATAGTCAAGCCCCCACTGCTATAATTAACACTCAACATAGCAGACCCAAACGAAAGCAATATGTCAAGTAATAGCGACAATAAAGGAGTTATTGTGCTAAATAAATTTCTCCTCTTTTCCAAAAAGCAATAGAAAAATCAAACATCCAAAATACACAAATCATCATCTGTGCAACGTAAACTCAAAATAGATTCCAATTTTTAGCAAATTTAGAATAAAAACAACCAAATCAAGTCAACTGCAACTGAAAAAATGAAAAAAATTCCTTTATTTATTCTACATTACGTTACAGCATTAAACCTGTTCATCAAAATAGTTGAAATCCATATCAAAAAGGAAAACTAGTTAGAATTAACGAAACCTAATGTCGTATTAAAAAAAAAACTTACCCAGGATACGGGTTGGACTTCTTTTTTTATTTATTTATTAATAAAATAAAATAACTTAGTTGTTTATTACAAATTTATTAACACAATATTGCTATGGAAATTTATAAGCGTACTTGCAGGAACTAATCAAGGAGATCTAACTAATAAATTAATGGAGAACTAACTAAGAAAGTGATGGACGGCTAACTTACTAATAAAGTAATAGAGAGCTAACTAATTGTAAGAAGCCTGCCAAATATTTTTATAGTTAAGTGATCATTTCTAGAAGTCGCACACCCAGTCAAGCTTTTTAAGTAAAAGCTAACTAAGTAATAGAAAATTAGGTCATACATACAATACAATGATTCGAGTTTTGTGGCTCAAGCAGTGCGGAAGTGCAATATCAGGGTGTTTTCTGGGTTTTCCTCGTGGTATCGGCGACCGCCCACGTTATTGGTCCCAGCCGTACATCTGCGTAAAGATGCGTCCAAGTGCATCTGGCGTCAAACGACAAGATACAGTGTGACACTCTTGTCAAGAGCCTCAATAATCTGCACGAACGAGTTCCTAATTCCAACAAAAAGGTCAATATGACCTAATATTCACTCGCCACGGCAACGATCTAAACCAGCAATTTTGTCCTATGCAAGTCGACTAAAATTTTCAATCACCATATATTTCACAAATTATCAGTGCCCCCAGCAGCAGTCTGTTGGCAATGGTCCGTATACTTAGTTCCCTATAAATGATATTCTACAACTACCAAACAATCCAATTTTAAATTTAAGTGAGCTAAATGATTTAATCTACCAGCAGTTGAAACCACCACCCTCTTCAGCTTAAGACCTTGAATGGCAAGTGGTAGGTAGTAGAAAACGCAATCCTAAAGAAGCTAACGATAAAATGCTTTCACAGATTAAGCAAACAAAAACTTCAAACAGATGGTTAAATCCTACCAATCGCTATACCCTGTTAGATAACTCCAATGCAGATAAAGAGTCAACTGGAAACACGGCACCTGCAAAGGCGTATCCTAAGCCCCCACCGATTTTTGAATCAAGCGTTACAACTATTGCACCCTTGATTAAACTGCTAGAAATAATTACCAAAAATGGATATAAAGTCAAGGTAATATACAATGATAAGTTTAAAATACAGCCTAAGACGTCTGGAAAATACACGATTGTAACTAAAGCACTAGCAAAGAAAAATACAGAGTTTTATAATTATTAAGGAAAACAAAAGCGTACTTTTAGAGTGGTCGTTTGAAGCCTACACCCAACTACTAACAGATGAAATAAAAGAAGAATTGATGTGACATGTGCACCAGGCTACTAATATCTAGAATATTGAGCAGAGAATTACTAACAAGCATCACTTCCTAAACGATACACTCCGATTTCAATGAAACTTTTATCATTCAAAGTATTTTAAAATGAAGTGACAGAAAAACATTTCTAATGTTTTTACGATAACATGAAAACCTTTATAAATTTTATTTTAAATAATTTTTATTTATGCGACGTAATTATCACAATAATAATAATCAGAATAGAAATGCGTGAAACACAACGATTTTCTACACCAACCAAATGATAAAATGAACTTTATCACATTCTTGACATTCGGATCCATTACTTGAGAAACAAAATTTAGCCGGATTGTACAATCAATGAGCATATTTAATACATTCATTGGATTTATTTTAACCATTTTAATTGATTTAAAATTTAAACGTGTAAATAAAAACAAAGAAAACTCTTATAGTACAATGATTGACATGCGCAATGCAAAATTCAAATTTAATTCAAAATTAAAGTACCCCAATGTGCTAAATGTCAGCGATTTGGTCGTACTAAAAACCAACTATAGAGAATGTTTCGTTTACAAAGAGCTGCAACAAAGAATGTGCCCTCCACTAAGAAAAAAATTAGAATTATAGCACAGAATCTAACGCAATATTCATATACCCAGGTGGGATGTGAGAGGTAATTTTTCCATGACTTCCAACAGCACATTTCATCCACAATAAAGTTCATTAAACAACCCACATGACGATATAAGTGAACTGAAGAGAATGATAAAATTACTAGATGGAAAAAATAGGAACAATGTTAAATCTACTAACGATACTCGTGGCAAAAACTAGCAATGGTTCAAGACTTTAGAATTGCCTGGCCCAATACAGAGACGAATAATAACTTTTCTCGCAAACCAATATATCGATGTCATGCTCATATCCGAAGCACACTTCTCGGACAGAAGCTATTTAAGAATTCAACAGTTTATGTCACACAATATCCTGATGGTGGTGCACATCCCGGTGCAGCTATAATTGTTAAAACCTCGATAAATTACTACGTACTTGTAAGTATCAACACATTCAAGCACCTACAATTCTGATCGAAAACTGGACAGGACCACTAACAATATCGGCAGTATATTGTCCTCCGGGGCACAACAACAAGCATGGTCAATATGAGCACTACTTCTGTACTCTAAGAAACATATTTATATCGAGAGGTGATTTTAATGCCAAAAACGTACAATGGAGATCCCGATTAACAACAACTAAAGCTAAACAACTAATTAAAGCAATAAACAATATTAGTTTACAACGTCTATCGACAGGCGAACCAACATACTGGTCAACAGATCTTGCGAAATTACCAGACCTTGATTTTTGTGTATTTAAGAAGTTCAATAGGAATTATCTAAAGATCCGGGCCTGACTAGACTTGTTAGTAGATTTATTCGCCCATTATAGTAACAGTGGAAACATATGTGTTAATTACTGTTTAATAAGCACACTAATTAGGATTTATATACGGAATTAATGGACGAATCTCTGCTACTAAAAATTTCCATAAAGACTAAAGATAAACTAATTGAAGCAATAGAACTTTTCAGTCAAGTGGTACAACATCCCTCTTGGCAAGCAATTTCGCAAAATCAGCAGCATATCATAGCCTAGATTGTCCTACAATAGTGAAACAGAAAATTGCCGAAAAACGCAGACTTTGACGGAGATGGCAAACAACAAGACACCCGGCAGATAAACGCAGTCTAAATTAAGCAACCGTTCAACTCAAAAGACTCTTGTCTAGTATTAAGAATTGGTCTATACAAAACTATCTGATATTCCTACCTTCAACAGAAGTTACTGACTAATCGCTCTGGAAATCGACCAAAAAGCTGAAAAGCCCACAGCAACGTAAAACACCACTTCGGACTGACAATGAAAACTGGGCTCGAATTGACCAAGAAAAATAACAGATCTCTGCAAGTTACCTAACTTAGGTATTAAAGCCATTTTCATGGGAAATCTCAAATGAAGAAAAAAAATACAATTACTCGTGGACGCACCGTTTCAAATGTGTCTAGCTTTTAAAAATATTGCTATAAGTAAAAACAAGTTCCACAGATCTCCGGGGCTTCTATACAAAAACCAAAATTTGCGGCCACTTCCGGCCAAACCAGTCTCGAGATTTTCTGGCCAGGCTGAGTTTTGGCGTTTGGGCTTGACTTATGGTCTCTATCTATCACAAATCAAAAATTATAAGACTTGATGGATGTCAGAAATGACAAAAATAGAAACTTTTCTCCAGCTTGGAAGCTACCTTGATCAAAAGTTGAAAAATAAAAGGACGGACTGTCTGTTCAACATTACCCACAGACAGTACCCGGATACGATCTTATCACAGGAAAGTTCGTGAAAGAACTTCCGAGTAATGACTTTAGATTTCTTACATATCTATTTAGTGGAAAGTGGCCACCATTATTTTAATCCTCAAACCGGAAAAACCTATAGAAAATGTGTCATCGTACAGACCAATTAATCTGCTTCCGATATTATCTAAGGTCTTTGAAAAATTCCTATTAAAAAGAAATACACCTATGTTAATGGACAACCACCTAATTATAGACCACCAATTTGAGTTTAAGGAACAACATGCTACTATTGAACAAATATATAGAACCGTTAACAAAATATGCAAAGACTTTTGAATCCAAAAGATACTGTGCAGCTGTCTTTATGGATGTGCCACCAGTTTTTCGACGAAGTTTGATATGATAGCCTATTTTCCAAAATTAAGAAGAAATTGTCTCCGGACAGTTATCAGCTCATCAAATCATATCTAGCGGGGAGACACTTTCTAATCAAATTTAGAGGCTGTTATACAACATTATTCCACATCAGTTTAGGTGTCCTCCAAGACAGTGTACTAATACTTCCTGTATGCAGTAGATCTGCCCACCACACTAACAACAACGACGCCAACATTTCACGACGATACGGCAGTATTAGTATCGAATTCGGACATGAATATGCTATGCCCACCTGACTTTACTACAACTACGGTTCAGAAAATAACGCATCGTAATTAATGAAACAATATCAGTACACGAGATATTTGAAACGAAGAAGCACCTGCTTGCTGGTTACGCTTAATAACCAGCAAAAGTTGAGAGCGCTAATTACTTATGAATCTACCTGAACGGAAGACCAACGTGTAGGAAACACATATGGATGAAACGCAAACATCTGATAGAAATATATCGAAAAACAAACAAATAGCTCCAAAATCTCTTAGCTAAACGTGATGCAGATTATATACTGTAAGCAACCAAAAGTATCAAGCGAAAAATTCAGCCCATTCTATCCATGCAAAAAGAAGATAGTTCCCGGGCCAGATCAGACAAATAAAAAGCCGAAGTTTTGGCTACTTATCTTAAATTAGTATTTCAACCATACCAATGGCATTAACCCCTAAAGTGGAAAAAAATTAAAATAAATCTTCATGCGCCCTTTCAAATCTCACTACTTTTAGACTTATTTACAGTTAACAAAATTAAGGGTTACGGCACATGCTAACTCAATGGAACGTTTTGTAGGTGGTTCTAGTTGCAAAATTAGGGATACCACAAAACGAAGTCCTATAAGCCTACTACCTAAAACTAAAAAATCTCTTAGAAAACAGGCATTCCACAAGCGAGCATACAAGCCCAATGCTCTATCTACTATTCACAACAGACATTCCTTTACTGCAACCTTTGCCGATGATAAGGTAATATTAGAGAAACACAAAAATCTAATAGTCGCCGCTACTATCCTCCAACAAAACATAGACGAAATATCATAAATGAAAAATCAAAATAAATGAAGAGAAGTTCACGCCCATTACATTTATCACATCCAAACGCATACACGTCACTAGTCTTAATCAACAACTCGCCACTTACGCAGGTGCAAGAAGTCAATAACCTAGAGATGCATTTATTATTAGACGAAGGGTTAACGTGGAGAAGCCTTGCTTGGAAAGCACGAAAACAGCTGGGCCTCAAGTTCAGAAAACACCACTGGATGTTGGGACTTTACTTAAGTTAAGCCTTTCAAATAAACTACTAGCCTATAAAGCGACTTTCAGCTATTAGAACATAAGGTCTTCAACTCTAAGGTAGCATAGCCAACTCAACAATTCAAATAATAGAGAGGGTCTAAAAAAATGTTACGTAAATTAGTGATGCGCCTTATTTCGTTAGACACGCGGACATTTTAAGTGGTCTGAAAGCAAATTTAATAAAAGACGAAACACAAAAGTGCAGTGTCAACTAATTAAACAGATTATCAAATTACGCAAATGCCTACGGTGAATGTAATCAGTCTAAAAGGGCTAATAATTTCAATGATTTATACTACAAACAGGATAAAACTCGTAAATAAAGGATTAAAAGATTAAACAACTACAAATGTGCTTTTTGCTAAGAATAAGGTCTCTATGTTAAAAGGATTAACTTGTAAGATAACCGATTAAATAATAATTACATTTTAGATTAAAATAAAATCCTTTAAAGGACAAATATCTATATTATTTGTTGCATATAATATGTAAAATATATATAAATTACATTATTTGCTTTATAAAGAGCGACTTAAGATATTATTTATTTCAGAACAGTCAACATGCTTACAACCTCAGTTGCATTGCTAGTTATAATTGTACTAACATGGTGGTACACAAACTTACTAAAATGGAATAAGTGCTTAGGAAAGTACCGAGGACCCACTCCGTTACCTGTAATTGGAAACGCTCATAAATTTTCTAGCATCGCAGGTTAGTAATGTAAATTAAGAATTAATTAAAAACATTTTAGAACTGGCTGCTGTCATAGTTTTTAATAATCTTCGTACAACATGTTTATACTGCTAAAAACTTTGTTGCATTCAATGTTGTGGTAATTTGGTTAAATTTTCTTTTTGTGGATATGTAGCACGTTATGGCAGTAGCTAGGAAAACCAAACACTAATCAAAACTATTGCTTAATTCATTAGGTTTTTCTTTAAGAGTTTGTAAAGCTTCAAATTTAATACATTTATAAATAATTAATTACCCAACTTAATTACATCTGGTAACTATTTTCTTCTATTACAGGTTTTCTTTCTACAGTTTCCAATCTGCATAAGGAATATGGCAATATCGTAAAAGTATTTTTTGGTTTCTCACCTAGGCTAATAATTGCAGATCGGAAATTTATTGAAATATTCCTTGGATCAAATATTCATATAAATAAAGGCATGGAATACGTATATATGCACAACTGGTTAGGATCAGGCTTGCTAACTAGTTTTGGTAAGGATACAATTTAACTTCATAATAATGCCACGTTAATGAAATTACGCAAAATGATCGACTATCAATATATGCAAAAAATGATATTAGATAATTTGTTTCTCTGGAATTGAAACAAGTCTTTATTTATAATTTTTGCAAACTTTCAATTTAAAAATCTTACTAAACATGCCTCGAAGTGTTAAAAAATACAAAAAAAACCTTTTTAATAACGAAACAAATATTTCTAATAATCCACATGTCAGTGAATTAAATCAGAAGTTGCGATATTAATACGAAATTCTTATATTTATATCACAAATTAGCTTTTCTCTTAATAATATCAATTTTTGTTTTGAAAAACGGTATTGTTTTGAGGGCTAAATATAATAAGCAAACTTTGTTTTGGTGACATTCGTCTTATTCTTAAATGAAGTGATTTTTCAAATGATTTTTCCTATAAATAATATAAAAAATAAAATTTTTTGTTATATTTTGTTGTCCAAAAAATTCTTGCATATTTTTACCAGGTAGCTTGGGAAAATGTGCGAATACGTAACAGTTATAGATTTGTCTGTATATTTTTAAAGGTTTCTTAACCAGCAACGCTCGGATAAACTCTCCACAACTGATGATGAGCAAATTGAGATATTAGCTAAGAATAACCGGCGATACATAACAAGAGATTTAGCAGAGATATTGAAAATATTGAAAACCATAGTTAAAAAGCATTTAATAAAACTTGGTCACGTAAATCGCATAATTTGACCGGGAAAAATTTTGTAATGTATCGCATTTCTAACTGTGATCTGCTGTACAAACACATAAAAACATTTTTTTAAAGTAATAAATGACGAGCGACAAAAAATAAATTTTTAGAGTAATGCTGAGCAAATGAAGTTCGAGTTAAACGAAACGAACCACCATTAGCTACCCCCAAAACTGGTCTCGATCCAAACAAATTCGCGTATTTTATCTTGTAGGATTGGAAAAGTGCTTCTACCAAATGACCAATCGATAAAATCAAATCACTGGACGAATTAAAGAGAACGATTTAGGAAATACACCCAGAATTACCCAATAGAAAAGGCATCGCGTTTTATTAAGGTAATGCTAGACCTCGTGTCTTTTTGACTACTCGACAAAAATTGTTGGAGCTTGGTTGGGCTCATATCGATTCAATTTTTTTAATTCCTATTATATCAGTATTTTGCAAAGCATCATGTTTTTTTATCAATCATTTATACAACGCGTGAAACAGCTGTTAATTTAATATTAAGTATCCTTAAAAAATACAAACTGTCAAGTGCTATAAACAACAATATCCAGTTTCATTCAAGAAAAAATGTATTTGGTAATAATTTTTCCCGGATTTACTAAATCTTCACATTATGAAAGACATCACAAAATTATCTAAGTATTGAACAATGTCTTGACATGTCATGAGATCATTCTCCGATCATAGTCACTCTAACTTCACAAATAGTTTACAGGGAAAGACCAATAAGAGTGTAAACCTGGAAATATCTTTGATACCACAGATAAAATCAGTGAGGCACCTAAATCATAGCATACAAAGCCCAGAGTGGGGGCCCAACCCCTCTATTGTAAAAAAAGAGCAACAGCTGAAAAAAAACTTTGCAGAATCTGATAGAGCACTAGATTCCAAAATGACAAAAACAGATTAAACAATGCAACATAAAGTTTAAAAGAACTGCTTTAAAATTACAAAGGCCAAACTAGAATAGTCCTCTGGTCTATCGGCTACGATAATATCGAACTATTCACTATGGAAAGCTATGCGAAAATTAAAGCAGCCAGGAATACCCCCAAATTCGAAAACCTAATAAAACCTGGGCCAAAAGCTAACAAAAAAAGGTTGATATACAAATTTGCAAACCATTTAACAAATACTGTTAAACTACACTTTTTTAAATTATCTCCAGAAGAAGAAAATAAAGAGTTATTACTTAAAAGGATTGAACAAATTCTCGAGGAACAACCTTATACCAGAATATCAATTTGGACTTAGAGAAGAACAAGGTACCATCGCAAAAATCGGCATACTAGTAATTGTTCTGTTGCATTCTTGAACATATCGGGCATTTGACAAGGTCTGGCACGTAAGAATCCTCTTCAAAATAAAGACCTATACCAAATAAAGTCCGGAGTTTCGCAGGCAAGCGTATTAGAACATATTACAAATTATACAACTATTGCCACGTTTGTAGATGGTACTGCAATACTAGCGTTTGTAAAAACGCCGACAATGCATCAAAAAAAAACTACAAATTGTTCTCCGCTATATGTAGGATTGGATACGAAACAGATGCATCAAAGTTAATTAAACCAAGGCCACTCGTGTAACAGCATCCACATTCTGGAGACCAATATACCCAACAGTAATTCTGAACAATATACCACTCCTGCAAAGAGAAAACGTCAGATACCTTGGTATGCACCTTGGTCGACGATTCTTCCGGTGCCTTTACACTAACTGAAGTTGGCGAAAACTATAGCAAATGTTTCTGTTTCTCACATTTTTGATTATGTTTAAACTAGCCCAATCACTGATATTTTTCATCCAGGTTGTTCGTCTTCCTGGGCCGCGTCTACCTTCTATTCATCCCTTGGCCATTAGTTGAGACAATTTGTATTTTTTATTACATAGCATGTGGCTTAGATAATCTGTTTTTCACCTTTTGATAGATAAGATTAGTTCACAGTCTCTTTGTATTTTGCGCAATACCTCATTGTTGGTTATTCTATCAGTCTACGGAATTTTCAGTAGACGTTGGAGTACTCGCTTTTCAAATGCTTCTAATCGCTTTATAGTATTCACTTTCAGTGTCCACACCTACATTTTATACAGAATTTCAGAGTACACATAACACTTCACTATACAATACCTGAGTTATAGATTCAGTATACCACTACATAGAAATTTCTTCATGCTTTGAAAGATTGTTCTAACATGTTGTATTCTAGATCTTGTTTCTATCTCAGAATTAATATTGCCACTTATTTAGATGCTTGGATACTTAAATTTCTTAACTGTCTGCAGAATTTGTCCTTTTATTGTCACATTTGTTTGAAAATTGGACTGCTTGAAAAACACCAAAATTTTGGTTTTTTTATGTCAATATTTAGACCGCATTCGCCTTCTTATCAGCAGTTGCTACAGATCTTCTTTTCTATTAGAAATTATCACGGTATCATCAGGGTACTTTAAGTTGTTCACAATTTTACTATTCGTTTTGACGCTTTGATAAACCGCTTTTAGTACCTTAGAAAATATTTTTTCTAAATAGAAATTAAACAGAAGCGGGGAAAGTACACATTCCTGTTTTACACATCTTTTTATAGCGACTTGTTCAGTGAGCCCCGCTTCTTTTTTCACTACTGCGTTCAGCTTACAGTACAGCTTTTTGATAATGTTAAAGTCGTTTTCATCTAAACCCTTTCTCATGAAACATTTTATAAATATTGTGTGTTTAATAATAATGGTAAGGCTCTACGCCCCGCGTGGGAGCACGGCCTGCGAACTGATAGGTTAAGCCTCTCATACGTTCGTTCTCTCTGTCCGGTTGTCGCGCACCATCTCTGATGCGGGGCGATGTGGCAAGCACCGCGCCTAAGACGATCGCCATTATTGCCCCTTATTCGAATGAACACAGGTACTCAATTATTTTTAGTGACTGAGTAGGCCACCCGCCAGGCATCAGAGAGCACCGGGAATTTAACCCGGGTCCGTCAGCATTGCAGCCCGTCCCTCAACCACGGGACTATTGTGTGTTTAACTTTATCGAATTTTTTTGGCATGAGTGTAATGAAACTAAATAATTTTTCTTTGTGCTCAAAACCATTACGAATCCAAACTGTTGGTATTCGATATTTGTGTCTCATTTTTCATATTTTCTGACATGTATTACTTTATGGAATATTTTTATTACATAGGACATTAAGTTTATGAGCCTGCCGTTACCACAGGTTTTATATATTCTATTAAAGAGTATCGTTATTAGTTTAAGATTATCTTCGTCAATAATTTTTAAAAGTTCTATGTGAATCTTGCCTAAACCTGGAGCTTTTCCTATTGTAGCGGTCTTTATAGCATGTCCTACTTCAGATTTTAAGAGTGACGATCCGTTTTGTTCTTTAGTCTGTTGGTTCGGTTCTATTACCACCAAATAAATCATTGATATAGTTTGACCACACTTATTTTACTTTCTCTTCACTATTTATTATTTTACTTTAATCGTTTAGTAGTCTGTTATAAGTTTTATTTTTAAACAAATTAACCGTTTCCGTTATCTTTTTGCGCGTAGTGTGGTCGTCACATCTTCAATAAACGTAAATAACTGGACCTAAAGTTTTCCAAGTTAAACTGGGTATTACAGCGCAAATCCAAACTAACCCTAAGCAACAAGCTCCTAATATAAAAAACCGTTTTAAAACCAATAAGGACCACCTATGGTGTCCAACCGTGAAAAACCACAAGAAATTTAAACCTAGAGATCATACAAAAGTTTTATTCAAAAATTTTATGGGCAATGGTAGACGCGCCTTATTACATGAAAAACAAACTTATCCTTGGTGACCTTAAAGTGAAAACAATGAAAGATATAATAAAGTGCGTGAGTAAAAAATATCTTCTACGTTTCGAAGATAACACTCGTTGTAAACCTATTAGACAACAGCTACACAACGCTTTAGTTGGATTGTCATGAAATGTTTTAATCATTTGCATTATACACTGCTGTACTGTAGAAATATTGCCCAATTGTTATTTTTGTGATATACCATTTGATATTAGTAATCATGCACAGCACTTTATCTTAGAGGACTTGCAGTTGGAGGTGGCGCTCGAGTCATTACATTCATAAGCCAACATAGGACTTATTATTAATTTGTTAATATTAATTATCCTTCTAATCGATAAATACTATTACAATTAGATCGTGAATAAGCCTACTAGAGAAACTGTCTGCTTAAGCAGTTTTTATTATTTCTTCCTCATTAGAGTTTTGCGAGAAGTTGATTATAAGAGCAAATGACTCGATTCCGTTTGTTTTTAAAAAGTGGTTATATCAACTAGTAGACCAAACCCTTCAGTTCGTAATTTGTCTGACAATGTTCAACTTATATTCATCATTTTTCTATTAGTAAACTTTCCGAATAAAGAGCAAACCATATAACTTATCAATCATCAACGTATATGCGGCAACAGAAATGGCAGAAGAAAATGAGAAATACTCGTTTTATAACAAACTTAAGGAAACTATTTAAAAAGTACTAAAACATGATGTAATATTAATTGGAGAATATTGCCTAAAAGAAGTAGCATGGAAACAAACTACATATGAAAACGAATAACAACGAACAAATGTTATGCAACCTAGAAAGAGTACCAAAATTAGAAGAAGTAAAAGAACATATGACATAGATGAAAAGCGGAAAGCGACAATATATGTGCTGAAAACTACAGTAAATAATTTATAAATTAATAGAAAACACTTAGACGAAAGAATAGATGCCAGAAGAATGGAGAATCAGGTTAATAACACCTATACCAAAAAAGTAGCCAAGTTCAAATGTGCAAACTACAGAGCAATTACATTACTAAACATTACGTACAAGATTGTAACGATGATAATGAAGAGCAGACTCGCAAAACATGCAGAAACATTCTTAGTAGATTACCAACTAGGATACAGAAACAATAAATCAACAACAGACGCCATCCACACACTCAGACTGAGGAAGGAATCGCCAGCTTCAGTAGTACTCAGTCAAGGAACAACAGGGGACTTTGAAGTAAACAGAGGTGTGGGACAAGGTGATGACCTATCAGCGCTGCTCTTTATCATAACTTTGGATGGAATCATTAAACAAACAAAGCAAAATGGCATAATTAACAACAAATAAGTACAAATATTAGCCTATGCAAACGACATCGCAATAATAGCAAAAAAGAAAGAGGAACTAGTGAATACATTCAACACAATAAAAAAAGCATTAAAAGAAAAAGGCATTAAAATTAACGAAAATAAAACAAAATACATGCCTTGCAACAGGAAACAAAAAATATTGAGAGAATTAAAAATCGATAACTACCAGTTTGAAGAAGTAGAAACATATAAACATCTTGTTTTCCTGATACATAGAAGAAATGAAAGAGATGAACACAAAATATAGAATTCAGCAGGGCTAAAAAGCACTATATACAAGGAAAGGTTACTGAAGTACAAAAAGCCTAGTAGAAGAATACAAGTATGCAAGACAACGATACGACCAGTTGTAATGTATGCAGCAGAAACGGTAAGCCTGACAAGAATGAAGCAAAACAATTAGACATTTTTGAAAGAAAAATTATTAGAACAATCATGGGGCCAAAAAAAGAACAGTAAGTTGAGATAAGACCACTAATGAATCACGAGATTGAAAAAATACTAAATGGAGAAAACATAGTAAGAGCACATTTATGCAGAAAACAAGAAACATCTCCACAGAGAATAATCATGGAATGGACACCATTACACACAAGACCGAAAGGAAGACCCAAATTAAGATGCAAAAAACAAATAGAAGCAGATATCAAAAAAATGAAAATAACGAATTGGAAAAAAATTATAGAAAACAGGAAAGAATGGAGAAAAGTCGTATTAAATGCAAGAACGCACCCAAATCTACAAGAAAGCAAAAGTAAAAGAAAACGTGGATTAATCCACCACAATAAAAAAATTCAAGAATTTGCAAAAACAGCTCAAATTTCTTCGGAAATATATAGCTCATTATTATAAACTTTTCAGTGGTTCATGTTAATAAGTTCACTCATGTCTCTTCTGTTGAGCACTGGTGGTTAAATCTAGGTTGTGAGCAAACAATAAGATATTCCCGATGACTCGCTCAATTTTAAAGATTTTTCAAAACGCCGTTGACTTAGAGATTCAAAGCGCACCAATAAGTTATTTAATATACTATATAGCTTACAGTCGTATGGGACGTCGAACGAATAGAAAAAAGAAAAACTAATTTCTTCCATAGGTGCTTATAAAATAATTTCGAAAAGTAGCTTTCAGGCAGCACATCCAGACAAATTTTATATCATTTTAATCAAAATCAAATATAAATTTACGTATATGTAATATTAATGGCATAAGTCTCAAAGAATTATTCGATGGGAGCGTATTATATCTTCTTTTAAATCAACCCACTAATAGCTGTAGCTCCTTGGCTGACCAATAAAATTTTTTCTTAATGATCATAAGTATTAAATACTCATGAGGTTGCTTAACAATAATTTTAGCCTAATAGGATTAATTTTTTGATTTTTTTTAGTAAAACGTTCTATTTTATTTTTAAATTTATATACACTTATTATATTATTTTATTATTACATTTGGTGTTTTTAGAAATGTATTTGATGATTATTACAATGCATCTTGAAATACACCACAACATTGAAATTATGAATACAAATTCGAGTATTGTTATTTTTTGCGTTTAACCCGCAGCTACTACCGGGCAGTTATGGTTTAGCATTTACTACAGAGGACCCATAAAATAATTATGTATACTAAGTTGATACAAAAAACATTAAAGTTTAACTTTACTATAAAACTTGTTTAATACATTTTTAGTGTTAGAAAAATATAAATATAATCTTTCAAAACATTTTAGATACAGTTTCTTACAACATTCATTGCAAATGGGTATTTTGCAGGCACTGCATGTTGTAGCTGTTTTTCGGCTCTTGCTAGTAGGGCATATAGCACACCTCTTTCGTTTGCTTTTCAGCATAGGTTGAACAAGTACTTCAAAAGTATTATTATTGGACATTCGTAAACGTAAGTGTTCTATCAACCGTCAAATTATTTCATCTTCTAAAGTAAATTGATAGATAACGAGGAAATTAACACCTGTAATATTTAAAATAGCATCGAAAATTGCCATTGGCTATCTATTTGTACGCCTAGATGTTCAATATAATGCACATTTTGCAACTAAAGCATCCACACCTAATTTTCTGTCGTTATACATTATAATAATTTCTGTTTTTTTGTTGCTATTGTCAATTGATGGGCTGTACTAAATACCAATATGATACTTTTTCCTTTCTTGGGCACATAGGACACTATCTTATTAGCAGAAGTAAATCCAAAAATCGACGACTGGACAGGTAGTATCTCTCTTTCATTGTTTTTTTTTATAATTCCAACACAAGTGAGATTTTTATTTCTCAGTTTATCGAGAAGTTTTATAGAGGTGTGCCAGTTATTCCCTGTTACGTTTCTGCTGAACCCTTCAATGCAATCGCCTAATTGCAATACAATTTTTGTTGGGTTCAAAAATTTATTTTTAGAAGGAAGGACATTTATCTCGGCATCAACATAGATTTCCGCATTCACCATAGTGAATCTTTGCATCGGCCAAAATTTGCATTTTAATGCCATACTTGGCTGACTTATTGGAAATGTACATACAAAATGCACATCTTCCCCGAAACGGAATTAGCACTTTGTCAATTGTTGTATAACACCCACGAAAATAGAAAGATTTGGATCGGGAAACAAACTCGTCAAGTATATTTGAGATGGCAGCGAGCTTATTAGTTTTGACTCTGTGTTTTTGAGTATTAATATCGTCAAACCGAATACAACTAAGTAAAGAAGAAAATCGGGCAAGGCTCATCGTACTCCGAAAAATAGGCCTTTCTGTACCATTAGTGGCCCACAGCGACCGAATATCTTCGTGACTAGATTTAAAAATGTCTTGTAAATATAAAAGCCCTAGAAAGGCTTTAATTTTAGCTAAATTTGTATTGTCCGCAAAGGTAGGTTTGCACTTTACCTTGGCATAAGGAAATTTTCATAATTTTGCATTTTTTTCTCTGCACAACGATATTTTTTTATTTGTACAGTCAACAATTGTTTCTAACATTTCGTTTCTACACAGCAAATTCTAGGCCTCAACAGGTGTCCTTGGAGAATGATCTCGAACAAAACCCTTTAGAGAAGGTAATACAGTTACTCAATTATGTGCTGGAGTTCGTCTCCTAAGCACTTGTGTTTTTCTCGCATTTAGTATTATCCTTTCCATAACACGCGTTCTAGCGACAGGGTCTCCCACTCGCTCTTCCTCAGAATCAAAGTGTTCCTGTTCGCTTGATGTTTCATGATTACTAAGTAGTTCATTATCTTCACCTTTGTTATCAGTTTGTTCCGCAAAATTCAAAATTTTAATCAATGTGACAGTTCTCCTATTTAATAAAGTTTCAATTTCTTTACCATATTTGTTTTCTATTGATTCACTCGTTTCATTATTTTCCCAAAATTCGTCAGACTCCAATATTTGCTGTAATTGTTGGTCTGATAAATATGTTGACCAAAATTACATTTTTTGCTAAAACCTGTATATAAGTAACTACGTAAACTCTTTTAATACAGTTAACAAATAAAAATTGACACGTGTTTACTATTGATAGGTTTTAGGGACCCACTTAACACTCTAGAACAACCACCTCAGAACTAACCACAGATTAAAAATATCCTCAAATTTAGGAGAGTATAGGAGCGCCCAAGCGTCAACGGTCTGAACTAAAAATTTCATAGAGATTATAAAATTATCTCGGGTCCTCATGGCCCATCAGTAGTAGTTGCAACAGATAATATAAAAACTACTTTACGTATGTAAATAGAAATGCAGGTACTAAATATTATCACGTATGTTAAAAAAAAGAATCAACCAACTTTAAATGAATACACTTATATAATTATTTCTTGTAATACAGCCAATTATGTGGCATTGAGTATTAAATAGTTACTCTGTATTCAACTAACCCTTGCATCCGTTTGAAATTACTCCGACAGGTTTGTATGTTTACTTCGTCAAACAAGGTCAAATTAATCTTGGCATATAGAACAAGAAATTATTTTTATAAATTCTATTAGAATAAATTATGCTATTACATACATATTTTATAATAACATTTGTAAAATTTGCACGTTTGAAAATTACTACCTAAAATTAGGGATAGTTTGAAAGTTTTGCGATATATTTGTAAAGTTAACTCGGTAGAAATTTTTTATTTTAGTACTTATGCTCATTATCTTATTGCAAAAGCGACTATTTATTTAAATCTACTTATAAATAAGCATCGATTAAACGAATTAATTTAACGTTCTTTTGAGGAAGTAAATGGAAAGCGCAAAGGAAAATGCTTACACCATCTTTTCACTTTAAAATATTAGAACAATTTGTAGAAGTATTTAATAACCACAGTAATGTTTTGGTAGAACAGTTTCGCAAAGAAAATAATGAAAGATTTGATATATTTCCGTACGTGGGACGATGTACACTTGACATTATGTGTGGTAAGTATAAATTAATTTTACATATCTCATATTCAGTTTTACATTACAACATAGAAACATCAATGGGTACATGTGTAAATGCACAGCACTTTCCGAATTCCGACTATGTGAATAGTATACATAACATGGGTAGGGTAATAATGGAGAGAACATTTAATATTTCTAAAATGTGGAAATATTCATATAAGTTTAGCAAATTATGTCAATTGGAAAAGAAATCCTTGAACATAATAGATGGTTTTACAAATTCAATTATTCAAAGTAGAAAAAAGGAATTATCCTCTTCTTCAAATTCCTTTGAATTTACCAAGGAAGATGACTTGGGAAGGAAAAAAGATTGGTTTTTCTAGATCTGCTTCTGCAGATTCAAATTAATGGAGAGCCTCTATCGCACAAGGAAATTAGGGATCAAGTTAATACGTTTTCATTTGCGGTATGTAAATTTAAGACTTTTATTTAACAACTAAAGTCACATATTTTAAGGGTCACGACACAACTTCAAGTGCAATCAGTTTTGTTCTTTATTGTTTAGCCATCTATCCAGAAATACAGGTAAGCGGTAGTTATCACTCTTTGCATAATATATAATTATAGACATTTACAAAAACAGGAAAAGAATGTCAGAGAACTGAAGAATATATTTTCTGACGATGTACATAGAGAACCTACGTATCAAGATTTACAAGAAATGAATTATTTAGAAATGACAATTAAAGAAAGTATGCGACTGTACCCTCCGGTGCCTATTTTTGGTCGTTACCTAACGGAAAAGGCTAAATTAGGTTAGTAGTAACAAATAAAAAGATTAAATCAAATTTATCAAAATGATAAAAGGTAAGCACCAACAAATGCCAAAATTAATGCAGACGATTTGTAGGCGACTTGGAATTACCCGAAGGTTTACACATATCGTTTTTTGTATTTGGACTCCATAGACAAGAAGATATATATCCCGATCCTTTAAAATTTGACCCAGATAGATTTTCGCCCAAAAATTCAGCAAAAAGGTCAATATACAGTTACATTCCCTTTAGCGCAGGGTCCAGAAATTGTATTGGTAAGTATGTTTTAAGTATTATTTAATAATGTAATTTGTATTTCATAAAAATAAGTAACAAAGAATTTATGTAGTTATTAAGAATTTGTACATAAAAATGAATTGATTGCAAAATTTATGTTTAATAAATTAACGTATTTCTACGAGGGAAATTTGGAAATAAACCTTTGTTTTCACAAACGCAAGAAATAGGTGGGAATAACAATGCCTCTGCTGTAGCAGTAGCACTATGCAGTGCGGAGTGGAATAAGCTTATGTTGCAGTTTACCATACTCGTACGCAAGATTATTTTAAAATGAACACTGTCTGGAGAGGCAGACGTGTAAATAGCCGCTCTCGTGGTGCGGTGTGGGATACGTAGTACGGTCCGTATTAGAACGTCAACCGATAAGGCTCAAATCGTCCCTTAAACGGCCGTCGCGAAAGCGGATGGGGGCGGCTACCGATATCAACCAACGAGTATTGCCAAATCGCTCACCTGAATCGGCTTCGGCTTCGTCGGCGATGGTTCCACGGTGGCAACCTTGATGCGCTGTCTTCTCGTATATTGCGGGTTGATAAGACACGACCGAATTGGCCGCGCTGCGGAGAGCGAATGTGCGGGTGTTAAGACACGACCGAATTAGCCGCGCTGCGGTTTGCGAATGTATGCGGGTTAAGACACGACCGAACTGGCCGCGCTGCGGAATGCTAATGTTGCCGGGCTTCGCGCCTGGCTTGGCGGTAGGTCTTTGCGGACAATTTTCATTCGACAGCACCTTTCATATCAAAAGGTGCCGCGGACGGCGTATGCAGACTTGTCGGCTGAGCAAAAGCCCATATGCCGTTTTGTGTGCGATGGCAAAACGTAGCAGATATCAAAGGCCCGCATGCCGCCGCGATATAAAGCGGTTCAAGGGCGAAAAGGCCGCCACACCATACTCCCCGCCTTGAAAGGTCCTGAACTTTCAAAAAAATTACTACTTTATCAAGGAGCTATTAACAGCGGTTTGAAACAATATTGTCATTAAATTCCTGAAATTAACTATTATATTTCAGGTGCGTTAAATTGCGGTTAGATTTATATCGTAACAAACTAGATATAAATGCCCTATTAATACACTATCTATATATACATGAGTCAGCTAGAATATTGTTTATTGGGTTGGCAAAGGATATAGCTTGGTGACAGGACGTTTGTATGTACCTGACCCGGTTTTTACTGAATTTAATTTGTTAGAAAAGTGAATACTCTGAACTATTCGAATAACAAAATTTTCAGCGGTTTGAATATCTTTAACGGATTGGTCACCATTACGTTTTTTGCTCGCAAATTTGAGAATGTACATGAATATGCGCAACAGTTTATTCCACGAACAAACACAGGTGACTATAGAGTCAAAAACACGTGGTTCGAAATTCGCGGCTTTAACAGCAAACGCTCTCGATTTGAACTCCGGTAGAGTTTCACACCAGTTGGAATGAATTTTAAAGGCCATTCGCTATTTGACTGATGAAGCCAAGCAGGGCCATTCCACCACAGCGCGGGTTTAATTAAATCAGAAGGCAGCATGCCGCGTGAAAGGCAATCGCTGGGATTCTCTTTCCCGGACACATGATTAAAGCAAGCGGCAGGTAAATTATCGTGTATTTTAGCAATACAATTGCTGACAAAAATAGACCACCTACGTGGCGATGAGTGGATCCACGAAAGCGCTATTGTAGAATCCGAGAAGGCGTAAACACCTGTAATAGGTAAACGAGCGGAAAGTTTATCGCGGACTACGCGAACAAGCTTAGACAACAGCAAAGCGGCGACAAGTTCTAATCGAGCTAGCGTTGTTATTTTAATTGGAGAAACCTTTGACTTTGCACATAAAAGCCGGACGGTGATATTACCTTCAGGATCAGTGATGTAAAATAAACACAACAACCGTAACCACTGAAGCTCGCGTCACAAAAGGCTACGATGTTCACTACAGCTTTTCCACAATGCCAATATGGCGCGGAATTTTTAGAGAAGAGTGCGGAAAATCGCGTGCAAAAGCTGAAAAGCGACTGATGATGGATTCCGAGGAACCTCATCCCATTCTATTTAGCTAGCCATAGTTCCTTAATAAGAATTTTGGCGTACAGCACAACTGGAGCTACAACGCCAAGTACGTCGAATAAGCGGGCAACTAGCGATAGAATCGTGCGCTTTGTGCATTTATCTTCTACAGCGGTTGTTGTTAAAGAAAAGTAATCGTCAACAGGATCCCAGGTTAAACCAAGTATTTTAAAATTGTAAATATCGTTACCCATGCCAGAAAAATTTACTGGTGAGCGGTGAGACTCGGGAAGAACCTCCAATAAAGCGGGTAAATTAGTGGCCCATTTGACAAGGTCGAAAGAGCCTAATTTAAATAAATCGATTAATTCGCGAGACAATCGCATGGCAGTCTGTTCACCGGGAACCGAATCGACATAATCATCCATGTAAAACTGAGTTTCTACCAGTTTAGAAGCCTCAGGGAAGCGGTCACTATGCTCGCACGCTAAGTTGCGTAACGTACGCATAGCTAGGTAAGGGCTAGGCTTTAGCCCGAAGGGTACGCGGTCAAAATTGTAAGTGCGAATAGGTTCGTTCCTACTGAAACGAAATAAAATTCGTAAGTATTTACGATGGTGCTCGTTTACTCCGATGCGCAAAAACATTTGTTTTATATCAGCGGTCATTGCTATTGGGAATGTACGAAAGTCGAGTAACAACGAGAACAAGTCGGCCTGCAAATTAGGTCCGACATGCAAAATGTCATTAAGTGACAGCCCTGAGTGCGTTTTAGCATTAGCGTCTAAAACGATACGGATGCTGTCCTTATCTGGTCTGACAACGGTGTGATGCGGTATGTAGTAACCCTCCTCTGTCAATTCAGAGTCAGGCACCTGGGACAAATACCCCTGCGTTATATAATCGGCGATAGTTTTATTATAATTTTCTCGTAGGGTTGGCACGCAATCGAATTTACGCTCGAGCGCAAGTAGACGATGGTGAGCCAGACAGCGTGAATTACCCAACTCCGAGGGGTTTCGTGACAAGGGTAAATCAACAAAATATCTGCCGTCTTTAAATAAAGTCGAAGAGTTAAAGTTATTTTCGCAATCTAATTCATCTGGACTAATAAAACGTTGAGATGGAATTTCCTCTAACTCAAAGAACTTCCGTAAACTTAGCTCAATGTCAACGTTAGCAAGCGCGGTAAACGAAGATGTAGTACTATGTAGGCAGGTTGCATCATAATGACATGCAATATCTCCCATAAGTACGTAACCAAAGCTGGTTAATATAGCGGGTGGTGCGCGATTACCAGAATCGACCCTATCTCCCAAATAAATATAAGGAAACAGTTGAGCACCAAGAACAACGTCAATTTCTCCCGGTACATTCCAGGATACATCGGCAAGCGGTAAATTATTTAAATATGACATATCTTCATTTAATGTAATGAAATTTGCGGGAAGTTTGTCTGTAATACAGTCAACTAAAACACGAATGTAATATTTGTTGTTAGGATTAATTCGTGATTCTATTGCGAAATTAATGAAACCGTGTACAGGTCGCGAGGTCATACCAACACCTTGGAAAGATGAATTGCGTAATTTAATTATGGGAATGTTCAAGCGTTTACAACAATCCATAGTAATTAAATTATTATGCGACCCGTTGTCTATTAAACACCTGACGACGAGCGTATTTCCGTTTTTACCATGTGCATAGATCTATGCGGTCGATAACAATATAGCCGAACTCGAAACCGCCGCACTAAGCGATACAGAAGACGTGTCGTGAGGTTGCGATACTGAATGCGCTGACTCAGCTATTATGGGTGCACGATTACCTGCTTGCGGTCCAGCCGCCAAAGACAGCTTAATTCGGCGATCATCCTTTAAGTTCGAAAAATGCAGTAAAGAATGATGCTGTTTTTTACAAGTTTTACAAACGTTCCGTGATTTACATTTAGTTAACGAGTGAGATAGACTTAAACAGTTTATACAGCCCCGTTTCGCTTTAGTTAACTCGAAACGCGCTTGCGGTGATTTCATATTTTTAAATTCAAGGCAGCGAAACAGCTGGTGTCCTCTGTCGCATAGCGGGCAACGCGTATTAAAAATCTGTTCACTCGACACAAACGACTTGCAGGCACCTTGTGCGCCACGGCCAAGGCTGTGATAAGGTAAACTGGAATCTGCGGGCGGCTTGGTCTGCGAATTATTAACATGCGAGCGCTCGAGTACTTTGACATAATCTTGCGTAAATGAAATAAATTGTTTACAGGAGGGTAATTCTATTCCGCTCACCCTATTTTCGAATTGTTGAAGCATTTGGGGATCAAGTTTTCTTAAACCACAATGTAACAAGACAAAATCTAATAGGTCGGGAATGTCTAACTGTTTTAATGCGGCGATGGACGCGGAATATTTTTCTATATATGTATTCAAACCAACAGCATTACCGACGCATCCTTTGATGTCCAGAATGTTATTTAGATAATGACTGCCTAAACTACGTTTATCTTGATACTTTTTAACAAGACTATCCCATATAATATTATAAGTATCCCCTGTAGGAATAATACCTGCGGTTAATTTTAAAGCGTCATGAGTTAATTTACTAATCAAATACTGCACACGCTGCGCGTCAGTCAAATTTGTATTTAAATGCACATTGCTACGAAATATTTCGTAAAATATTGGCCAGCTCTCAGTCTTGCCATCGAAAGAAGGTAGTTCAATTGGCGGTAATTTTACGATACCTCTTTTTTGATCTAATGTAAATGTTTTGCTGTTTGACAATATAAGGTTGCGTTTATATTTAATACTCGAATATAAATCTTCAATAGAATTTAAACATGAGTAGTCTGGAGGAGTCTGATCAATTTCAAACTGCAAATTGTTAATTTCTTCAATTATTGTTTCAAACCTGCTGTATAATTCACTAATAGCTTCAGTTTGAGATAAAAATAATTCGTTTGAGCGTAATTCATAATTTGAAAGATTAGTTGACGTATTGTATAAACGATTAAATCGTTCGAAAATCGCCTCTTTTTTTTGGCAGTTAACTGAACTAATTTTAATTCAAGCTTATCCATTATAAGGGTACCTTACTTGAATAAAGCGTAATAAATATGTATGTAATTTATGGCGGTCACCTTACCAAAAACCTACGTAAGTCTCTGACGACGCCAAGTTATCAAGCGGTTTCTACAAGTATTGTAGCTGATACCGATACGGCTCGTAATGACCAAAAAATGGAGAGGCAGGCGTGTAAATAGCCGCTCTCGTGGTGCGGTGTGGGATACGTAGTACGGTCCGTATTAGAACGTCAACCGATAAGGCTCAAGTCGTCCCTTAAACGGCCGTCGCGAAAGCGGATGGGGGCGGCTACCGACATCAACCAACGAGTATTGCCAAATCGCTCACCTGAATCGGCTTCGGCTTCGTCGGCGATGGTTCCACGGTGGCCACCTTGATGCGCTGTCTTCTCGTATATTGCGGGTTGATAAGACACTACCGAATTGGCCGCGCTGCGGAGATGAATGTGCGGGTGTTAAGACACGACCGAATTGGCCGCGCTGCGGTTTGCGAATGTATGCGGGTTAAGACACGACCGAACTGGCCGCGCTGCGGAATGCTAATGTTGCCGGGCTTCGCGCCTGGCTTGGCGGCAGGTCTTTGCGGGCAATTTTCATTTGACAGCACCTTTCATATCAAAAGGTGCCGCCGACGGCGTATGCAGACTTGTCGGCTGAGCAAAAGCCCATATGCCGTTTTGTGTGCGATGGCAAAACGTAGCAGATATCAAAGGCCCGCATGCCGCCGCGATATAAAGCGGTTCAAGGGCGAAAAGGCCGCCACACCACTGTCATAGTAAATTTCGCCAAGTATGATGTGCGTGCAATAATACGATTTCTCTGTGCAAACAACTTTTGGCAGCTGCAGTCATCGCGAAGTATGCAATGTTTACGAATCAAACGTGGTGAGTAAAAATGCCGTATGTCATTGGTGTTGCATGTTTAAAGATGAACGCACTAATTTATATGATTAGGCAAGAAGTGGCCCTTCATCTGTAGTTAGCGATGAATTTGCGCTGGAAATTGGCAAAAAGATTGCGTAGCACAGCTTTCGCGATGAAGTTGCGCTGCACGATTAAAAGTGGCTCTTATTCCAGGTGGGGGACTTCTTTAGAGAAGAAATTTTAAAGCTGTAAGATGTTATAACGGGTTACTCAATTTTCATAGAAAAATATATAAAGTTGTTTGTTTTTAATGTGTATAATAAAGGTTCTGTATCTACGCATGTGTGGCATTGGTAACCAAACGGAAGTTTCTTTCAAAATTGTCTTCGTAGTTTAATGATCCTGTATCTTATATTTTATAAAAAAAATTTCTTTTAATTGAACATTTGCAGCTTTTTTTAGCTATTAATGTTTTAAAAATTTCTTTCTACCAAAAATATCATGTTACTGAAAGCAAAGAAACAATTAATGAGAAAAACGTCAAGAAGTTTTTTTATAATTTTTATGAGATTTTGCTGTACTGTCAAGTGATGTTTTCGAAAACCACATTGATGTGTTTCAAAGATTTTTGGTAGGTCAACAATCTTCTAAAATTTTGTTGTAGATGTAGTAAATAGTATAATGTTTTCGTGGGTTACGTAAATATTATTCTGTTACGAAATCGCAATCAAGAGATTTATTGGCATTCATGTGTTTGATTACCTGTTTTTCTTCAGCAAGCTAGAACAGCTTGATAGACAAGAATAACTAGCATGGCGCATACTTATAAAATTTTCTGTTGACTGCGGAGTTTTAAAGATATATGTAAGATGTTCAGCGGATACGTTCACTTTGTTAGTGCCAGTGCTAGTCCTTTTCTGAGTGTGAAACTGCAGTGTTAGGCCTTTTAAATATCCTTGCAGCTATCCGTATTAAGTAACTGTTATTCGATAAGCTAGCTGATTGTGTAATCCTTTAAAACTTTGCGTTTTTTTTTCAATGCAACTTACTGTTATAATTATTGGATGTCAGATCGTAATTGGATTAGATTTTGAGGAACGTATTAGCTATGCCTTTTGTTATCGTAAAATATAACAGATCTGGGATTTTGCTAAGATTACTATGCTAATAGGTCAGTTCATAAATTGATAAATAATTCAAGTTTATGTTTTAAATCGCATTCAAGAGGTTTTATCCTTTCGGAACAATTAAATGAGTTCCCCATGCAAAGTGCGATTATAAAATTATAATCAAACTTTTCTAAATATCTTATTATTCCAAAAATGGGTGATTTACGTACCTGTATGTATAAAGACTTTTTAGCATTTTTCGGCTGTACTACATCCTTATAAATATTTAAACGTTGTTTTGGGACAAAATTAATAAAGCTAATTAAATTTTAAAAACAAAGTTAACATTACATATTTATTTATTACTAGTAGCTATGTCTAAACGGAAACGTAAAATTACAATTGTGTGTGTTAATAAATAGAGAAACGACGACATGTGCGCCAATTTACCTCTTGTACAGCTCTATATCTTGCTAAAGTAGTTTCTTAGACGATCTATCTAAGGCTACCATCGATTATAGAGGCAATGAGCGTAAGCAGAGAAAGTTTTATCTGTATCTATGCTTCTCAGCACTTCTAACACTGCTGTTATATTTTTCAAACAAGGTCCTTTATAATAGTTTAGCAACAACTGTTCGTTTGTTTTTTTCTGTTAATCTGTCAATGTGTGATGGACTACTTTTGCATTACGTTGCCGTTGATGGCACGCGTCTTTATTCAATTTCAGTTCTTCTGATATACGCACAGTAACACGATGATCTTAGAGCGTTTTATATATTGCAATAGTATGTGATGTTGGTGATCGTCTTACACTGAACATCTTCCATCTCGAAACCTTTTGTATCATTCAAAATTCACTCTCGATAATGCCCCATCATATTTCATGTTTTACCAACGAGCTTTTCTAGCTTAACGGAGAACTCAATGTCTAGTTTCTACTAAAAAAATTTTTTATAGTAGGTTGCTAAGTACAGCCCTCCCACCTGGTGAGGTTAAATAGAACATTTGTAAAGTCAAATGACAAGTAAAGAATTAAAATATTAGTCCTGAAACTTTTTTGACAAATTTACAACCTTTCCTGGGCTCCCTTACATCTAGCACTAAATTCTCGCACATGAAGTCTTATAGTAAAAAATAAAAGTGGCAGATTTTAAGAACCACATCCAATTTGTGTTTAATTTTTATTGTAGATTCCTTACTTAAGTTAATAAATTTGGTGATCGCTGGGTATAATACTGTCGTGAGTGTTACTAAAATCTCTGAAATGCATACAACAAAATTTATAAGTCAAATAACAACAATCTTTTATGTGCGATACAGTAAAACTTATACACTGCTAAAATAATTTTACAGATGTGTACTAATAATTTTTGGATATACGTATAAAAAAAGTAATTTATTAAAATTAAGAGAAAATTTTAAGTATGCATATTGTTATGTCTATAAATGCAACATATCTGTTTTTAGTAAAATGTCTTTGTTGGTTAATCCACTTCCATTTAGCTAAGATAACCTCTTTCCAAAAGAATTTAAAGTTTATGGTAACAAATTTTTGGTAAGCATTTGGCTTCAATTTTTAATACTAAACCCACCATAGCAAAATTTATGTTTTAAGCTATACTTCCTAACGGCTTCTTTCTTGTCTCTTTTTTATTATACGGTTAAGAGTGTCGGTTTTAAATAAATTGTTTTGCGTAAATTCTAAGCACTATAAAAACCTTAAACTCTATCCTCAATATATATGAATCCAACTGTTTTTAGGATGTATTGGAGAAAATCGAATTAACTGGGTAAAAGTGTGTTCAAAGAAAATTAAAATTAGTTAGGTTTTAAATTTGAATTTTTAAGAACCACATTAAAATTAACTAAAATGTGTTATTGTTTTATTTTAGATATGATAACATTCTGATGAATACACAAAATTTTATGTTAGGGTAGTTTTCAAAAATAAAAGTAAAATAATAATTTAAAAGTATATCTGATCAAAATTTGACCAAAAGTATTTTAATTAATATATAACTTACTATATCATTACGTAATATCACTAATTCAAATAAATAAAGCAAAACATAATTTATTAAGCTTGACCACTTAATGCATTGCACACCAAGAATAAAAATTTTTTATCAAACATGTTGTTTGTCCGTTAAAAAAATAAGAACAATACTAATAAAAGATATTGTGAAAATTTTAAATACAAAAAAGAAACTAACCGCCGATTTAAATACAAAAGTAATCGGATTACTCTAAGAACTGAAAATTATAAATGTATAAACGAGAAGTGTGTAAACTAAAATTTGCACCTAAAAAAGATGTAAATTTTTTTTATGAAAATCAAACTCATGGTTTGATTTAGTCTGAAGTACTTGTGTACCGAATTTGGTGTCAATCGGAGCTTTAGTTTTTGAGTTATCATAATGAGTCACACACACAAACTATCGCTTAAGCGTTAGCACGCTTAGTAGTTAATAAGTTTATAGAAACTAAGTTATGTAATACTAATCCATTTGCAATCTTGTAGCATTTTCAGATGTTTCTAGTGTCATTGTTGATTATCAATTGAAATCTAGGCACCGATACCAAAATACTCCATATACCTGGTAACAAAAATCATTAAAAATTTTAAAATTTTACGGTCTTCTAAATATTCACAAGGAAAATACTACCTTACGCTCTATTGTCAGTGTTTTTGATTTTTTACACAAAACGTAGCTAAATATCTGACCACAATTTTCTAGACTCTTACAGAACAAACTTTATCACTCGTGCGAAACCGTATAACTTCATATTCTTCAAATCTTCAAATTATTTTTCGTACATAAAGCTGGTACACGGGTTAGTGCTGATGTTGTCTTTCCGTTTGTTTTTATTTCCATCATCGAGATTGCAACTCTTAAAAGCCAATCGCAAACGGGATGACCACAGCCTCAAATTAATTACATTTCAAAATAAATTGCATCGCTAAAGCAATGGTACTTCTAAGGGCTCACAACTTTCACCTGATATAGCAATTCTTTTTAGGGTTGGTTTTAAAATAGAAACCGGTTTCTATTTTCTTGAAATATAACTGTAGGATAAGATACGTTGCTGATGCTTTTGATATATGGCATCATAGATAAAATACGCTTTGTCCTTTTCCTCCTAAAAGAAAACTTTACACCAATATCAAAAAATCTTTCCAAAGACAGTTTCTATCATACTATCTACAGTAAATCTAACAGTACTAACTGTTAAATTACATAATGGCACTGCTCAAATCCGCTTGGAAAGTGGTATCATAAATTATTAAAATAAAATAATAAATGGTTAAAGAGACCCCAAAAACCCTTATTCAGACAGTTTAAACTCGAAAAACAAGCAAATTTGAAGTAATTCCCCAAAATCGCCCCCATCCCCAGGATTATGCTCTTACCCTCAATTGGATTCATATTCGTTATCAGCCAAACCCTTATTCAGACAGTTTAATCTCGAAAAACAAACAACTTTAAGATGGTTTTCCAAAATCGCCCCCATCTCCAGGATTCTGCTCCGCCGAGTGTGTCGGGGCACTTTCTAAGCATCATATTCGTGATCAGCGACCCCCAAAAAACCGTATATATACAATTTGAGGTTATTTCCTAAAATCGCCCCCAACCCCAGGATTTTACTCTTACTCCCAAGTGCATTGGGACACTTTTTAAATATCATATTGGTTCTCAGTGACTCCAAAAACTCTCATATAGACAGTTTAATCTCGAGAAACAAACAACTTTGAGCTGGTTTTCCAAAATCGCCTCCAGCTCCAGGATTCTGCCCTCCAAGTACATGGGAGCACTTTCTAAGGATCATATTTGTGATCAACCATCCCGTGAAATCCGAATATAGACAGTTTAAAATCGAAAAATAAGCAAATCTGGAGTGGTTCCCTAAAATCACCACTATTCCTATAATTATGCTACCCAAGTGCATCGGGGCACTTTCTAAGCATCATATTCGTGATCAGCGACCCCAAGTAACCCCCGAGTAACGGGAATGAGCTTATTTTGATCAATATTAAGCGAGAAATAAAATATTCTTTAGGGTCTGCAAAAAATGCATCAAATAAATACCTTTTTGGGGTGCACAAATGCACTTCGCATTATAACAAAAAAATATGTGGTAACATTTTTTCTGTGTCTTTTCCGAATCCAATTCGCCCTGGAACGTCTCGATACGTATACCCACAAAAAATTTCGATCTCTTTTACTATTGATCTCTACTAATATTTCAAATAATTCTTAACAAACGTCATTGCAAAGGTATTTTAAAACTAACCTTCTCGATCAAATAAAATAATTCGTATCTTACATTGAAAGTATAACTGACATAAGAGACAGCATACTGAACAAACAAAATCTAAAAGCGATCGTTACGACTAATAATAAAATTAGTGGAGTCAAATTAGGCAAAAAAGGCCTAAACTTCGGAATAATTACAGTTTTCATATTTTTTATGAAACCTTTTGAATTAGTTTCTAAATACTGTAGAAAAAAATGTTGCCACTCGAAAAGTGTGCAAACTGTTTATTTGTTTATTAACAACAAATTACTTGTAAAATTGAATATCTGGAGTATAAATTGATGAAAACATCTAAAAATTTATTCCTAGAGGTTTTCGGGTGTGCTGATTACAAATCTGAAGTCAGATTTGCAAAATTCACAACGGTTGAACATATTATGAACAGCGTTAGCATAGTAATGGTGCAAAAAGTAAAGTAAAAATTTATTTTCAAGAATTGAATTAGTAAAATAATATTTGTTGGGTAAACAATGCGTTTATTTAAAAAATATATACAAATGTATTAAATACAAAAGCATCGAATATAGCACTTATTCACTACACTTCATTTCACGTGTTACGACGCAGCAACGCGCAGAATGACTAACGTACTTTTTCGAAGACGATCGCAAGGTCTCTTTCACCACGTTGGAGACCACTTGAAAACACGTGTATATTATAGAGTCACGTGTACAGCTGTTTTGTTCTAAATTTTTTAACTAAAACTCTTTTTATCTCCAAAAAGCCGTATTTTTAACCTTTATTTGCATTATCTGTTATCACCATTTAATAATTAAAAAAACAAGGTAAAATTTTGATAATTTATGTATAAGCTACAACCTTTGTGTTAAAAAAAATTAAAAGTTTTGTTTGTTAAAATTATAACAATTTTTTCATTATAAAATTCCCCAAATTTTGAGGTCGGAAATTGTTTTCTCATCTAGTTTCTTAAAAAGTATCATGAAATATTATAATTATTATAAAATAAAGTATATCAACTTAAAGTACAGCTCATAAACTACAAATTGATCTGTAAAATATAAATATCATTTTGTAAAACTGCAATATAAATAGTCAAGGTTAGAAACTCGAAGTCGAGAAACGTAATTTTTGAAAATTAGCGTATTTCAAAGGTCGGAATTTTGCAAAATAAATTTTTTTAATTTTTTTGACTAATGACGTATTTTAAATAATCACTTTAGGTATGCTATCCACCTATTCGATTATTTTTTTTGTTTATTTTACTTAGTTTATAACAAATTTAAGGAAATTAAGAATTAGCGCAACGCTCGACTTCAAACTTGAATATGAAGACTCAAAAGAACTTGAAAAAGGGTTTAATACTTCAAAGAATGCTTACATTTTAATGTTCAATTGGTTTTATATCTATTGCTTTTGTCAATCAAAAGCTACACTGAGTTACGAACAGCGCGCGCGCTCAGGCGGACCTGCTCTTCGCGTTAGCAGACAGTCGATACAGCGTCACTTAGTGCGTTAGTTAACAATTTACTGCTTGTTTAATTTTACTCATTGTAACAGATGTTACATATGTTTTCTTCGTAAAATTTTTAGTTCTTTCGATTGGCGCTATTAGTTTTCTTCTACAAATTGAATTAAACAAGATATTTACAAAAGACCGTATTTTTGCAATTTAATTGTTAAATAAAAAAATTTACACAAGGGTTCGTGCGGCAACATTTTGATATGTTATTCTGTACACCTTTGCGAATAGATTCCCGCAAAAATCAGGAAATTTTCCGAGGTGAAAATCTAATTTGACTCCACTAAATAGGCGGTTACATCTGCTCAGCTAAAGATCATTGCCTCCACGAATCCTAAAAAGTTTATGAAATACTTTGTGTTGACTGCACCAGATTTGTGAAAATATGAAGCCGTTTATACAAACATTCTTAGCGTGTACGGAAAAGCGACAATTCCTAATCACTGCCAAACATAATAAAAAAAGTGATTGGAAAATTCATTTTTTGAAATAAAAAGTACTCGCTCCAATTTTCCGTTTCACTGATTAGACTGATTCGCGAGGCTATTGAAATAGTAAAATATTCCGAATGCCTCAATACCCCAGATGATATCCATTATTTGAAAACCGTTAATTATACCACGTTAACAGTTATATATTTTTTTCAAAAAAAAAAGAAACTTTCTGCATCTTGGTGTATTTTCCAACAGAACATGTATGATTCTATCAAACTTTTAGTTTTAATTCAATACATAGTGGAGTAGAGCATGCAAAACTCCAAACTTATGCTGCTCATGATTCTCGTTAAGAAGTCGGCAAATTGAAACTCTGAATAAGTAATTAACTCTAATCTCTTATCATAATGGCGTAAAGTAAATTCCAAAGCGTCGAGAATATTTCACAAATTAACGCGGTTCAACGCGAAAATCTATGGGTTAAAGATATAATACTTGATGATAAGGATTGCAACTGTATAACGTACAACATAAACTTTGCCAGTCTCTTGTTGCGTTATATCCTGTAAACGTTTTTAAACATTTTTTTTTGTTACAGGTCAACGATTTGCTATGCTGGAGATGAAGTCGATAATAAGCAAAGTACTTAGGCATTACGAAATTTTGCCAGTGCCTGGGCATTCTCCTATTTTAACTGCCGAATTCCTTCTAAAATCATCTAATGGCTTGATGCTGCATTTAAGGAAGAGAAAAAATTTTATGTGATATCACATATTGTTTTTTTTTTGTGGTAAACAGATTTATACATATAACTAGGTATATGTAAACCCATATGTATTTATGATATTTAATAGTACCCAAGCAGCACCTTACAATATCTATATTTTTTGTTTACATATGCGCCTACGATGATTATTGCAGAAAATTTACTTTTTTTATTTGTGAGGAAATATTTTTCATTTTACGATACTTATTATATGTACTTATCTTTTGAAATTATAAAGCAAGTTATATAATAAACATTAAATATAATTTAGTAATTTATTTTTTCTACATTTTTAACTAAAATAGAATGCTTTAATATTTTTATGCTTATTCTGATTGTGGCGAATATGTTCAGTAAATTATCGACAAACCTACTACGATAAACTTGAGGGCGCTTTTGATGTTTACCACTAAAAATTTTAGTTTTCCGGGGTATATCTACAGGGTGGCGAGGAGCCAACTGACATTTTTCAACTATTCATATATTGTATACGAAAGTCTGGAAAAAATAAGTAAAAGTGTTTATAAATACGACCAAGTATGTCATTTATTTACCACCGATTACAAGGTTATTTTTTGAAAACTAAATCATGCAGATGGCCTTCGTTTATACCCATGCGTTGATCCAAACGTTTCTTAAAGTTGTCGTACACGCGCCTCCGTAGGTTTTCATCAATGGCTGCAACTTAGTCACCGTTGGCTTGTTTGAGTTCTTGAATACTTATGATATGCCTCTAAAACACACGGTAAAAGTCTGGTACACTAAAGTCGAGCGATCGAGCTGACTAAGCGATTTCGCCAAACATTTTACGGGCTGTTACTCCATTCTGCTGAAAATATAGGTTTTTAGGGTGAATCCCAAGCTGTCGTAACTTTTGTTCAACAAAGCCTTCCATCATAGTCACATAACGTCCTGAATTAATGGTCACTGTTTGTTCATTATCATTTTCAAAGAAATACGGGCCTACAATTCCGAAAGCACCGACTCCACAGCAAACCGTCACTTTAGGAGAATTTATAGGCTTTTCGTGCAGTTTCTTAGTGTTTACTGATTAATAGTACAGCATGTTATGTTTGTTAGGCAGCCAGAAACATGAAAATATACTTCGTCGATCATTAGCAAATTATTTAGAATTCTAGGTATTCCCGTAACAAACAACTCATGGTGGTGCAGAAAGCAAGTCTTGCTTCCTTACTCTTTCGTTAATTTTTTGCACAACTTGCAGTTGGTAAGGCTAAAATATTATCACTTTAACATTCGATGCCTACAAAGCGAGATTGTTGACGCGCCGAACGGCGAGGACTGCGTTCAACATCTTCACTCACTACCTGCAGGTTCTCTGGCGTCCGCACTGTTCGTGGAGCTCCATGCATCACGTCTAACACGCTACCAGTTTCTTCAAATTTCTTCACCCAAGTTAATATGGTATTGCAAGATGGTAGGTAACCATGTCAACCAATATTGAACTGCCGTGGACAGACACGTTGCACTTCCGTTTTGTAATAACTACGAACACAGGTAACACGGTGTTGCACGTTGCATCATTCCATTGTGATTGACATACTGCGGCGACACACGTCATGAAATGGTTTTCCCTCCTCTACCATTCTCCATCCCGCCAACCATGCATGACAAGCTATTGCGGCGGCGCACTATTCAGATTTGAAATATGTGTAAGTTGGCTCCGCGCCACCCTGTACAAGTCGTAGTAAATCATTTTATTTGATACGAACGTCTACAATTGATTGGAGTATTGTCGACTGAAGTCTTTGTATAATTTCCATATTAGTGGTGCTTACTGAATTCCAGAACCTTACTTAATACGTCCAAATGAGCTTGGCAGTTCATTGATGAAACAAGACTGTACTCTTATAAGCCTTTTGCATTTTTGAAAATTTTATGCTTAGTTGCTTGCGCTTAGTCATAATATATTTGCGTCATGTTAGGGTTCTATCAAGATATAAGTACAGGCATTTCACATATTTTTGAGAAAGAACGCCATGATACGAACTGATAAGAAGTTTTATGTGTAGTCCTTTAATTGTAGTTGTTTAATTAACAGGAACCCGCCATTTTGTAAGCCACGTATGAGACTGATTTACCTTTGGAGGCCACAAAGCAAACGAACCAGGCGAAGTGTGCGGAGACATAATCAAGCTTATCGAAGAAGATAACTTAGACGTATTTGTAAACCTATCTAATCATGTTTATGAAACAGGGCTAATTCCAAAAGATTGGCTTTAATCAACTTTTATTCCTATACCAAAAACAGCCAACGCAAAAAAGTGTGAACAATATAGATCGATAAGCTCGATGAGCCACATTTTAAAAGTATTCCTAAAAGGAATGCATGAACGTATTTACCCCAAACTCGAGAAGAACATTAGCGAGACGCAATTCGGATTTAGGAACGGTTTTGGCACTAGAGAAGCATTGTTTAGCCTTAATGTCCTAGTGCAGAGGGCGCGCGGTGCAAACTACAACGTTTTCGCTTGTTTTATTGATTTCGAGAAAGCATTCGATCGAGTTAACCACAACAAATTAATCTAAACGCTTCACCTAGCAAAATTAGACGGCAAAGATATTCGTATAATCACCAATTTATACCGGCAGCAAAAGGCAGTTGTACAGGAGGAAGATAAGACATCTGAAGAATTTCAATTTCTTCAAGGAGTTCGGCAAGGGTGTGTGCTCTCTCCATTACTTTTTAATACTTATTCCGAGAGGCTATTTAAGGAGGCATTGGACGATGCATAGGTAGTAATTAGATTAAATGGAGTACTAATTAACAACTTACGGTATGCGAATGACACCGTTTTGGTCGCTGACTCCGTAACAGGATTACAATTGATAACAAAGGTAGCGACTGTAAGCAAATCATACAACATGCGACTAAACATAGATAAAACCAAAGTAATGATTGTGAGCAAAAACGAGAATGTCACTGGCCAGTTTTATGTACATGGTTCCCAGCTGCAAATAGCTCCAACAATTAAATACTTAGGTACGAGTTTAAATAACAAATGGGATTAGATCCAAGAAATTAAAGTCCGTTTAGAAAAAGCCAGAGCCGCCTTTAATAGCATGAGAAATGTGTTAGGTTATATCAACCTTAATCTCCAACTTCCTATCCGCACCCTAAAATGTTACGTCTTATCGATACTATTATACGGCGTGGAAGCTTGGACCCTAACCACTAATGCATGTAGGCGACTAGAAGCATTTGAAATGTGGTGTTACCGACGCATCCTGAAGATCTCTTGGATTTAGCATATAACAAATGAAGCTGTGCTACAGCGAATGAACAAAAACAGAGAAATAATGGAGATTATAAAAAAAAGGAAATTTTCATACTTTGGACATATAATGCGTAATAGTAAATATCAATTGCTGCAGCTTGTCATGCAGGGAAAGTTTGACGGAAGAAGAGGACCGGGAAGACGAAGAACATCGAGGCTACGGAATTTAAGACAATGGACCGGCATGACGTCAATAGAGTTATTCCATGCTGCAGGCAACATAATTAGATGGGCTATAATAATCGCCAACGTCCACTGAGGATATGGCACAGATAGAAGAAGAAGAGGCTACAAAGCGCTATTGTTAAATTCTTGTTAAATACAAGAATCGCGATATTGTCCGCGAATGTTGTGATTGAGGTCATTTTAACAGTCGGTAGGCCGACTTTGTAAAGGAGGTACAGAACTGGCCCGAGGGCACTGTTCTGCGGGACACATAATTTGATTAAGAATGGGATTGCTTGGGTCTTTAACATGAGTTTTTAAATTTTATAAAAACAATTTTTCAAATAGTTTTGATGTCGTTGAGAGAAAGTTTATGGGTTGGTAATAGCTTGGCTCTTAAGAATTTTTTCCTAATTTTAAGATTATAATTATATTTGCTGCTTTTTATTGTTTGGGACAACAATCTTGTCTAAGAATAACATTGATAATTACAATAATAATTCTACATCTTTCACATAAAAATTTCTATAGTACTTTTTCAGTTATTTTGTTATATCCGAAATTTTTCTTGAGTGTATGTCAGGATAAATTATTTTATTTAGTACGAGTTATCTAGTAATTCGCACAATCGGACAAGTTGCTATAAAATAGTTTAAAAGTTTTCAATTCTTGCCCATGTTTTGTCGCTCTTCTTGATAGTTAATAAGAGATTTTATAGTCTACAAGGAATAATCATTTGCTTCGCTTTATTTAATTTTATTTAATTTTTTTATTCTTCTCTTTTCACTGGCATTGGCTAGTTGTATGGTTGTTACCAGGATAATTTTTTCTGTATCTTTGGCATTTTAGAGACTAATATACTTTTCTTTTGGGATGAGTTGACTCAAATTTGACTATGTAGTACACTAAGCGATTTATCTCATATATATTTTTATTATTATAATTTAGTTTTGGCTCCGAAAAAGTGATAAATACAGTTAAACCTTTAATACCCACCAAAAAATTTGAGATACAGAAAATTCGAGACAGCTAAAAAAATATTGTTTTTAAAATTTATTTCAAACATTTACACTGCTGATGTCAAACGCACATTAACGTATATCAAAATTATTTTTAAAAATAATTTTTGTAATTTTAGAGTGTTTTTCTTCAAAAGGTTTGCTGCGGTATATATCGTTAGTTACAATAGATTTTGAGTATAAATAATTATTAATTTTGCTCAAAAACTGATACATTTCTTTATTTTATGATGGAGCTAAAACTTCAAATTGCTTTATTGTCATCTAACGGCGAATCGTCGGTATCTTTCTGGCTTTTGGTTTCTTCTAGAATTTCGGTTGGATATTCGGCCACAGCTAGTAAGTGTTTAACTTGGAAAGTTCACATTAGTAAGATACGTAAAAATAGATAACAAGATAAAAAAGATTTACTTGCTAGTCGGACGGAAATCACTTTTAACTCCAGAGAATAAAATCTTAATATAGAAATATATAATACGAACAATCCGGACATATGGATGTCAGTTGTGGGGATCTACCAGAAACCACTTACTGCAAATCTGCACATTAAACAACTTTCAATGAAACGACCCAGAGATCTAACAAATTAAACAAGGATGGACTTTGCTGAAAGCATAATCTAGTAACGTCTTAAGCTCAAGTATTATACTACTTTACGTTACTTTATTGGTTTGTGAAAAAATAGTACTGAAAAGAGTAGCGGGTGAACACGATAAACATTTAGTTATAAATATTAAGCGTAAAAGTTACCCTCGTTAACCTTTATTCGTCACCATTATACCCATTGTTTAATTTGACTCAAGTAGACTTGAAGCAGGTACTGTGTTTGTATTACCGTTGGAAGTAAGAATCGCTGTACCGTTGACGAAGTGCTTCTCATTGTCAGTTGTAAGGAGCATATATAACATTAGGCCCAAGACCTTGAGCTACACCTGCATTTATTTCTTCAGTTTCAGACGCATCGTTGACAATTTGTTACAGAGAGGTTTCCTGAGTTTCAAGAGAAGTATAATCCTAGTGGATTTGAGTTAAAGTGGCTAATGAGATATTTTTAGAATTCCATTAAAAAAAAGTACCAGAAAGTTTATTTCCTAATAAGGTAGTTTTTTTAGTACGGCCCAATGTATCAGCTTTCTATTTATTTGTTTTCAGCTAATTGCCCTCTTAATCGCGCGTTGGTGGTATAAATAGTGCTGATCATTTAAAGCCTTTATGTCTTTTCAAAGCAGTTGGTCATAAGATAATAACGTTTTTATGTATTTGTGAAATGTTTAGTTGCATGTTTCTCTTTATTTGCTTAAAAGTTTATTGCTTAATTGATTAAATTTACTTTTGCTTTTCATATTACGTATCTATTACTATTTTGCCCCGGCACTGCTTGGATTTCGTAGAAATACTACCTATTGCAAAATTCTTCGTCGGGATTAACAAAAATTTTACTATAACTTTTCGTTTCGTGCCTCCTATACCTCAAAACTATCTTTCGTTCAAAACTTTTTCCAAGCGAGCAAATAATATCCAAAAAAACTACCATTCACGGTAGATGTTGCTAATCTTTGCTTCGACTTTGCTTATGCGCGTTTTCCACGTTGATGTTTACATTGCAAGTTTTATTTCTCGCCGTTTTTTACGTAAAACTTCTCATAATATTTGAAATCAGTTTTTTTACTAATATTACTAGTTACATTATTTCAATTTTATTAGGACAGAACAAATTTCTACTGAAATCTTATTTTCACAATGGGCGTAAGGATGCTAAATATTTTTTGACATTCGTTTATGTTTTGTGTCGCTACATTTGTTGTCTGGTTAACATTTTAATGAAACTAAAACCATAGCCCATGGAAAAACACCTGGTTGTCAGAAAATGATCAATGAAGAAGTAGTCGTAGACTTACAGAATCACTTAGATGAATTAGTGTTCGACTTTATGTACGTATTGTTAATTTTTACAATGCACATATGCTTCACCGCATTATAGCAAAATACTGTTAAATTAAAAGCAGTGATAGTAATGTTTCTTGATTACTCATTAGTAGAATGAGGACAGAATTTTATCTTTTGATCTAATTGTCGTAAGAGTAATTACTTTTTTATTATCATTAACCTAATTACCCTAAGGCTAATTACATTCCAACGAGGTCAACATTAGCCTGAGACAAACGAAATTAATTACTCAAGGTTAATTAGAGTCGTTTTACCTCAGGCAGATTAATTTCCAAAAAATTAATTACACTCTAAATCGATGATTACTTTGATATCAACCTTAGAAATAATAAACCGTTAATGTTAAGATACTAATAATAAACTAATAACAGAATAACTAATATTACTAATACATACTACGTAACTACATCCATACCTATCAATCGCAGATGTTTGAAAATAAATAGAATTTTTATGCAGTCACAATGGCATGTCACATACAATTTAATAAAAGTGAATAATAATAACAAAAAAGGTACGCACTATTTTAAACAGAAACATGTGCAGATAAAAAAATGCATGTTCAATGAGAAGGCTAATACTCATCGATAAGTCTTTTAAGGTTTGCAGTAAAGCTTGATACAGCCATTCGAATACAATTATCCAAATGTTTATCTGTAAGTCGATTGCGGTACTTGTTCCTAGTATACTTCATGTTAGAGAAAGCAGATTAATACAAATACATTGAACTAAATAACATTTACACTTTCAAAGCAAAACGACATAAAACTGAATATTTATCTTTACTTACTATAGGCCACATACATTTTATACTTTTGACTAACGATTTTAAGACTAAATCATTTTAAAATGCGGTCACTTCCATTTCTGTTGCAGCGATGTCTTCGCCAAAGTTCTGCATAACACGAGTTGCAAACTGTTGGATATCAATTTCCATGAAAGGTGAAACAACAAATTGCGCCTCTAAATCCATTTCTTTGAAATCCTTAAAACTATTTTTGAAGTTTTCAAGTTAGAAACTATTTCTACATGATATTTACTGTCATAGGGTTACAATGGATTTTGAGATATACTTTCTGAAAGAATGGAAAGTTGCTTGGCATCACGGGTGATTAGGTTTCAATAAAGCTTTTTGATAAATGCTTTTATATCAGAAATCATTTGCGCCAGTTCTTTGTTTCTCCTTTGAAGCTGCAAATTAAGTTTATTTAATTTTTTTGTAATGTTTATAAGAAAACCAAAATCTCTAAGCCAGATTCAATTTTCCGGTATCGGAATCGGTTCCTCGCGTTGTTTGCAAAATTGAACTATGGCAGATAGGACACTATTGAAACGTTTCAGCACTCGTCCTCTACTTAATCATCGGACTTCAGAGTGAAGAAGTAGCTCCCTGTATTGACAATAAATTTTAGCGGCTAATGTTTTGAACAATCTTTGTAACTCTTGAGCTCTAATCGTGTTCACAATTTTTGCTACCAATTTCATAACATTATTTAGTTTGAGAAAATTTTCACATAATGTTTCAAGATTTATAATGCAGTGGTAGCAGAGAAATTGCGGAAATTTTCATTTTTACGATATAACGCCACCAGACCCTTTTCACAACCCACCATAGCTGGAGCGCCATCGTTTCCCAAGCTTCCCATTTTCGATATTGGAATTTTCTCAGAAGAAATAATATTTTTGAAATGAGAAAGCAACTCCTGCCCAGTCTTTTTAGTGGAATAAAATTTAAAAGATTTTCTTTTATCGTAAAATCACTAAAACTTGTTACGAATACGGCCATCTGAGAGGTGTTAACCACATCTGTTGATTCATCCAGTTGCAGTGAAAAATAAATACAGTTATCTAAATCAGTTCTTAACTGTAAAAAAAAATCATTGTTCATTACTTCTTCTCGTTTCATCACTGTATTAGCAGAAAGTTGCATAGATTTTATAGCTAAAACTATTTTGGCTTTACTTCTATAAATTGGCAAATAACGAATCTGCAGCTTCTAAAAACGCCTGTTTTATCATTTTCCCATCTTCATAAGGTTACTTCTTTTGTGCAATTGTCTGAGACACAAGGTGTGATGCCTCAATTGCAGCCTTATTTTTGTCGACTGTTTTTAAAAATATTGACTTGTCCAATTAATTGATTTTTAATTGTTTCAGTTTTTCCTATCTGGTGGCAGAATGTAATGGGAATGATTTTTTAAAATTCGAATGTACAGTTTTATGATGCCTCTCAATATTTTCTTTTTTAGCAACGTAGACCGAAGGATTACATAACAAACGTACATTTTTACCTTTAACTTCTGTAAAAGAGAGAGCGCGACAGCCGCGACGTAAAGGCTTCGGCCTGCCAGACTAACGCGCGGCGGGCCATGGGTTCGACTCCCAGCTCAAAATAACGGCAAACATCGAGTGCTCTCCGGCCATCATACAAACACCTTTGGCGGTCGTAAAGTAAATTCTCCTTCTAACGGGTCAGGCTAGCCACCTGCCCGGGGTACGCCCAATATGGCTCATAGTACTACACGAAATGTGTAGTTAGAAACAGGCTAATAGCCTATATATAAGAGTAGAAGAAGAAGAAGAACTTCTGTAAAGAAGTATTGTTCTTCCCATTCCGAATGGAAATGGTATGTCTTCACATTTTCACTTCTGTTTGCCATAATATTTTTTATTGTTCTCTACCAACTCATCTGCTGGACGTTGATTATGCGACGTTAAGTTTCAGATTGCTCACCGCAGTGTTGCCGCCGCTTGTATTTATTATGAGAATTTGCGAAACTTACAGAAGCTTGTATGATTTTTATACCTTTGTATTTTTAAAATTTAAAATGTATTGTTAGCTACCAGAATTGCCTTTGCGAGCTACCAGGAGCTTGCGATTGACAGGTTGGCGACCAGTGCTTTAAAATAACATACGTTGAAAGGAAAGAGAAAAAGGCTTGCTAGGATTTCTGAACAAACCTGCCATAAACTTAGAAGACCTGCGTTGTCGATCTTTAACTCAACTGAAGAAAAAAAGAACTGCAGTTCAATGTATGCAACATACAATTAAAAAACTTGTATGTGCTCTCGAAAACGCACTAATTTTATCAGATTAGTATAATGAGTACGTTAAAAGTTTAGAAAACCCTACAAACGATACCAACCCCTTGAAGCATGAGTCGACATGTTTTTGCATTTGATGAACTTCCTCAGCATATAAGAAGACCTTGCGTAATTATTTTAAATACAGATTTATCCTCCAAACCAGGGCAATACTGAAATGGAATCTATTAGAAAAAAAAACGGCTATGGAGAATGTTTTGACTTTTTTGGACTTTTACCGAAAGGACAATATTTAAATTTTATTGAATGAAATCGTAAATTCTGGAAATACAATTCAAAAGTTTTGCAAAAATGTATCTTCAAATGTGTGCGGTAACTACTGTTTAGTATATTTATATTTGAAAATGTCTAATGTGCTCATTGAAGAATTTTTAACTTTGATTGATGATAACTTAGTAAGAAACGATGAATGTATTAAACTGCTGTGCAACTATTATTTTTAAAAATATATTTTGTTTAATTGTGTTTATCATTTACTTAACATAATGCAAGCTGTTGTGTAAAACTATATGTAAAAAATGATTTTTATTAATAAATTGCTTTAGCTAAAATGCATAATGCAGTTTCCATATAATGCCAATGCGGTATTACAATTTATGAATCGAACTCTCTATATGTCTTTGAAAATACCGACTAATATAAGAATATTTTTATAAATGAGAAACGGTCTTCGGTAACATTTTTGAATATTAGTACTTAATTGTTTTTCCGCTTAGGATTAGGCATGCCGGGCAATAGCGCGTAAATATTAAGTAATTATTGTCCGATGCGTAAGACTTAGTATATACGTACATTCGAAAATAAATACATGTTCTAGAATTGGTCATTTCGAACAATCCCTGTATGTATTCTCACATTTCCAAACGAAATTGCTATTTTTGTAAAATTGAAAAAACTTACATGTTAACTTATGGTGAAATTAGTAAAACAAAATTGTTAACAGTCGTTAACTTTAAGAATAAATTCTTGTTGGATGGCATCATGCAAAAGCTTACTCTACGTATATGGCACCTTCAAAAATAAATATATATGTTTTTTACAATATATTAGCATGATATTAAATGTTCTGAAGTAGCCCAGTATATGTTGTGTAATTTTAAAAACCCAACAAAAATTAACACAAATATTTGCGTAAGACTATATATACGTACATTGAAAATAAGTAAATTTTAGAAAATGTTTTTGCATTAAGTTATAAAAACTGATATTCTACCATCCGTGTGCTATTTTTGTAAAATTGCAGAAACTTACAGTGTTAACTATGGTAAACTTATGTATATAAATGTAACAGTGGTTAACTTTAATAATAAATTTGTTGATGGCATCATGTCTATAAAGTTACTAACTATATTAAAATTAGAATATATATGTTTATTACAATATATTACATGATATTAAATGTTCTGAAGTAGCATATGTTGTGAAATATTACTGAAACCCCAACAAAATTAACACAAGATATTTGCTTCGGAGCGTAAATTTAGAAAATGTTTTTGCATTAAGTTATAAAAACTGATATTCTACCATCGTCGTGTGGCTATAAATGCAGAATACAGGGTCTTACAAAACTTTTTTGTATATAATTAGCAGACGTAGAGCGTACGTTTTAGTAAAATGCATAATACTGGTTCCATATAATGTTAATATATTAAAATATGAATCAACTTATGTATATGTATATAAAAAATATCAACTAATATCTGATTATTTTTAAAAATAGAAAATAGCGTTCGGTAAGACTTTCATAAATCAGTATTTAATTGTAGTTTTTCCGTTTGTGATTCCGCACGTCGAAAGATATCTAGCTTATTAAAATAATCTTAACAATTAAAACTGATAAACAATTTAATCATTTATTTCTGGGATGAATTATTAATAGAAAGAGGGATGATAACCTTTTAAACTGTAACCAATCTTAATTAAAAATTAATTGTACAATTAATGTTTTACAAATAATCCATTATATTTGTTTAATTTTTCACAAATTTTAATATACAATTAACCGTTTTTGCTTATTAAAGTTTATAAAATAATTTTTCATGGTAACTTGCAGCATTTTCTGTTATTTTAAAAACAACATAAATTAATTTTATATTACTGACCTTTAAATTTACAATAGAAACAAAAAAATAAAAATATTCCAAAAACATTTTTTTTATTAATTTAAAAATTAGTTGTACAAAATTAATTACGTGTTGATTTCCAATATTAGAAAATTCAGTAAGCCACAATAAAAAATGATTTTATAAATTTTATAAAAATTATTAATTCTTCATCAAAATTTGTGTAAAATCACACATATTTAATAATTATTTCCAAAATAATGGTTGTACAATTAATTTTTAATTAAATTTGGTTAGAACTTAAAAGGGAAACATCGATAGCTCTTTCTATTAATAATTTATCTCAGAAATAAATGATTACATTGTTTGCCAGTTCTAAAACATTAAGATTAGTTCAATTATTTTAATAAAATAAATACTGTCAGATGGTGCCTAAATACGAACTGAAAAACAATCTAGTGGAATATTAGTTTTTATAACTTAATGTAATCACGTTTCTAAATTACACAATGTGTAAGCTTTCTAAACTTTATGACAGTAATTTCGTTCAGAAATGTGAGGATACATACAGTAATGGTTTGAAATTGTCTATTCTACAATCCCAGAATACACAAAGATTATGCATTTTATTTTTAAATGTGCTCTGTACATTTACGGAAATTTCCACGGCGTGTCTAACCATGAACGAAAAATAGTTAAGCTCTAAATATCGAAATTGAAAAGCTGACAAAAGTGATTAGTTTGGTGAAGGTAAGACACAAAATATGTCGTAGAATATTTCGGTGTCGCCATGATGTTATTAAAAAACTTCTTTTATAAAAGTGTGAGTAGTTGTGTCTAGAATATTTATATATTTTTTATTAATTTAAAAGTTAGTTGCACAAAGTAAATTACGTGGGGGGAAATTTAATTTTCTTTTGATGCTACCCTTGTATTCTGTGTTGACTACAATTATTTTATTAACGGATTATTATCTCTAAGATTGATATCAAAGTAATTATCAATTTAGAGTGTAATTAATTTTTGGAAAATTAATCTGCTCAGATTCAAGGACTGTAATTAACCTTGGGTTAATAATCATTAAAAAAAATTAGCCTCAGGCTAATTAGATCAAAAGATTCAATCCTATTCCCATTCTACTCTCATTTACACCTTAAAATAAAACATATATTCTATAAATTAATTTTATGCTATTATATAACTGCATATACACAATAGCTAATATATAATCATATAACGTTATGAAAATTGTACGTGGTAATAGTATCTCTATGTTCATATTTATTGTCATCACCGAAAATAAGCTGTTTCAGCAAAGGATTTCTAATCATGGTATTTGCCATTTCTATTATTATATATCTTGAATGTAGGGTACTAAAGGTGAGTGTAAATTATGTGATTTGCCACACATTAGAAAATATTACGATTATCCTGAGAATTTTTGTTGGATTTCTGTAGCTGATTTAAGTGTTCAGCATATTGGTGCAAACACAAATCTTAAAGTTATAATTTTAAATGGGCTTAAATGTAGTCCGTAAATTAACATTTTTTTAAAATAAAAGTTTTGATTGTCTTTTTGTTAGATAATTAAAACTTATTAACAAGTTCATCTGTTTTAATTTTAGAAATATTTTCTTGTGTTTTTAAAAATTAGTAAAAGCTCCCGCCATCCGTAAATATGAACAAATTGACACTTGAAATATCAAATTTTGCAACTTTATCTTATATCGAAGATTCTTATCGTCGAAAACCGACAACCGTTTAGCCTGTTTCTTATGCGTTATAAAAATAACAACCGCTGTTTGAGATATACAGAAATCTGCTTGTCAGCAGGTACACACAGACCGCAATAAATGGTGTGCTCTGTGGAGAGGCAGGCGTGTAAATAGCCGCTCTCGTGGATGCGGTGGTGGATACGATACCGATGCGGCTCGTAAGGACCAACAAATGGAGAGGCAGGCGTGTAAATAGCCGCTCTCGTGGTGCGGTGTGAAAACGTAGTACGGCCCGTAGAGGAAGGTCAGCCGATAAGGCCAAATCGTCCCTTAAACGGCCGTCGCGTTAGCGGATGGGGGCGGCTACCGATATCAACCAAAGAATTGCCAAATCGCTCACCTGAATCGGCTTCGGCTTCGGCTTCGTCGGCGATTCCAAGCTAGCCACCTCTGCGTTGCGGATCTGGTATCTTCGGGATGTTGAGACACGACCAAATTGGCCGAGCTGCGATGCGTGAATATTTGCGGGGATGCGAAATGCGAATTTATGCGGACTGAGACACGACCGTATTGGCCGCGCTGCGGGGCGTGAATATGAATGTATGCGGGGATGCGAACATGAATTTGATGTATGCGGGTTAAGACACGACCTTAGTGGCCGAGCTGCGGGGCATGAATATGAATGTATGCGGATATGCGAATATGAATTTATGCGGACTAAGACACGACCTTAGTGGCCGAGCTGCGGGGCTTGAATGCTTGCGGGGCAAAAGCCCACGCCGTTTGTGTGTGCGACGGCAAAACGTAGCCGATATCAAAAGGTCCGCATGCCGCCGCGATATAAAGCGGTTCAAGGGCGAAAAGGCCGCCACACCACTCTGCTTTGAATTTACCTGAAAAAATAGAATAAAACCCCTATTATACTATAAAGTAGATAAGAGAAGATAAGGTTCTACTAAATTGTAATAAACTTGTGGTAGTTACTCTTTCTTTTCTAAGATTGTTCTCTAACATCTTATTTATAATTTGTACTATACGATAACATGCCGAGTGCGTTTCTTCAAATCTAAACTGGCAGTCACTATTCCAATTATTTGTTAGCAGATCTTTGCTGGTTCGTGGTAGTACTAGTTGTTTCAGTATATTAGATACGACAGGTAGCAGCTAATCGATCCATATAAACTAAAATTCAGTGTATTTTTAACAAGATTTAGAATTCTGATAATTTGTACAGTTTTCAGTTCGGTAGGCAAATAACTATACTTCAGGGCGGCATTAAATAAGTGTATCAGTAAAATTATTTCTTTTTTGATAAACTCTTTCGGTACAGTTTCTGTTTTGGCAACCAACAGTTTCATTTTATCTTTAATTTTTTTAAGCATTTAATATGTTTTTGTGTAGATTTTCAACAGTATGGTTTAAAAATATAATTTATTAGTACGTATCTTATTGTGGAGTGCAACATACAAGATTAAAATCAACAATGCTTGACAAAAATTGGCAATTACTTTAAATGTATCAAAAAAAGGTCGACAAGGTTGAAGACTACTACTTAATTGACAATCATATAGCTAATTTTTTACTTACACTTTTAGCTATATAAAACGTACTGATGATTACTCATTGAATATAGAAGAATGTTGTAAACAAGTCAAATTGGTTGACTGAAGTAAGAATAAGTTTTAGTTTAATAAAGTTGAGTAAATTCAAAAACATACGTTTTGCTTTACAAAACGTCCAGACAATAACAAAGCTCGACAATAAATCGAGGATATTAAAACTTGTAAAATTAGTTCATGAATTTTGACCAACATAAACAATCTTAAAGCGCAAATAATTAATACCGGGCGACGGCTTTATACTCGTTGTTTTATTGGGTCATCTATGGTTTAAGTGGTGGCCAAGTTCATTCTATTCCAATTTGCATATTATCTTTCTCAGAACAGTAAAATGTAACAAAAGACTCCGTGTAAACGTATCCTTGACATTTGTTATAGAAAATAAATATAGAACCATGCGAAATATGAAAAAATCTATTTATTATGTTTTTTGGTGAAGGCCAGAGCAACATCTCCACGGATGACTTTATTAAAATATTCTTTCAAAATTTTTCTGCATAAAGAGTTGTATTTTTGCTTGGATTATAGTATACATTACTATACACAGATAACAGAAGTGTACACTAAATGTGACCAAACTTAATAGTACGAGATGTGTTCAAGTTTTAAATTATCCATATTTTTTTCTGAAAAATTACTTACCTAAGAAAGTTCCAACTTTTGTAACTTCTGAATGTCCGCTCCAACGTACATATTTTTATAGGGTTGTTGCCATGACTCTGTGGTTGCCGAAAACACTGCTTCAGGGGTGTGTTTTCCTACTGGAAAATCACTGATGCAACAGTGGCTTAATTGGAGTATGAGCGGACACGGGGTGTTCTTCATGGTCGGAATTCATGACGTGACAACAAGTGCTGAGAGATTGTCACTCTTGTAGCATTGTGTGCGTCGGTTAGCATTTGTGGGACCCATCTTGAAGAATCTTTCCGAATTTTTAAGACATCGTGCAAAATGGACTCTTCAGATCTTACAAAAATGCCAAGTTTAGAGGCGATATCACACACACTTTAATTGACGGTCGTCTATAACAACTTGATCCACTCGCGTATCATGGTTTCGGCCCGGTTGGTTTATGGCCGAGGCTGCTTCGAATTATTTTTACACTACTCTGTATCTTATTTAAACTTCCGCACCCGCGAACGCACATTTTTAACATTCATAATGCCTTTACAGTATGCCTCACTCAAGTGATGAATTTCGATGGTCGTTACGCCACGCAAGAGGTGCAATAGATAATTACACGTTGTTCTTTAACATCAAACGTCGCTATTTAAAGTATACAAAACAACACTCACTGCAATTATAGTAATTCGTCCTGTGCACATTGTATGGTACTGTTATCTATATTATAAGTTTAGAAAATTTCTCGCGTCTTATAAAATTAATCGCATCTTTCTACATACTCTCACTACTGACCAAAAAATGGAGACCCTAGGATTTGAACTCAACTAGTAGATAACCCCTCACATTACAATCCTTCGGACACTCGGTGTGTTGCACTTATGGTAGCACCCCAATGATATTTTATAAATCATAAAATTGATTTCATCATGATGAGACACGCAGAAGTCTTTTGACCGTTTGTTAACTGACGTCACATACGATTAAAATTATCACCATAATTTTGAGGATCCTCATACCTCTCTCACACAAGTCTACAATTTACATCTACAATGCAAGGTATAGGGTTTTTCATTAAGGGCATTCAAAATTCAAATTTAAATAAAACAAGTTGTATATAAGATGTTTTATATGAAATAGTATTTGATTACACAATGCATGGAATATGATATCGGTCAAATGCCCGCCACGGCTTTGCTGGGGGGGGCGTATCCAAGAGGTCAAATTTTCGATGACTCGACCTCATAAATGGGGCTCGATATCAATAATGGAGTTGGTTATGTTGACTTTTAAGGGATCATTCTGTGGCTTATTCGCATAGACTCATGATTTAACGTAGTCCCACAAAAAAAGTCTAATGGCGTTAAATCACACAATCCAGTAGTCAGTTGACGTCGCCGAAACACGAGATAACCATGCCGTCGAATTTGTCGTGCAGAAGATCCATTGTTGCATCCGCTGTGTGGCACGTAGCACCGTCTTATTCACACCACATGTCGTTGAGATCCATATGTTCCAATTTAGGTAGAAAAATAGTTATTATCGACCTATATCTCTCGCCGGTGACAGTTATGGCGTTCCAATCATCATTTGGAAGAAATACAAGCCATTGACCCCAATGGGCCAAAGTCCCTACCAAACAGTGACTTTTTCTGGATGAATTTGCAACTGATAGGTTTAATGTGGATTATTATTTCCTCAAATGCAACATAACCATTCATCCAAAAATGGGCCTCATCGCTGATTTTCCGTCCGAAATCGGGGTCCACTTCCAACTGCTCCAGAGCCCAGTCAGTGAATGCTCGACGCTGCTTATGGTCGTTTACCTTTAGTTCCTGGGTTAATTAAATTTTGTACGGGTGCAGGCCTAAGTTCCGACCCAAAATTCGCCAAGTTGAAGTCTGCAAAAGACCAAGTTCTTGAGCTCGACGAAGAAAGGACTGCCTCGGGGTATCCTGTTTTCGGAAGACCTCACGTTGCAACGACGTAAGGGCTCTGTTTGATTGTTTACTAAACCAGTTGATTTGAATTTTTCCACCCAACGACGAATGGTCGACTCAACAAGAGGATTGTGTGTACTGTAAAAATCACGTAGCGCCCGAACTGAGTAATTATTTTGATATCAAAGTTTAATAATTTGTACGCATTGTTAACGCTATAACTTTTCATGATAATTTGCTTAGAATTAGTTATTGTAATCTCTAAATTTGACAGCTGTAGCTTTACTACATTTACTAATATGGTCGTTATATACTGTTAAAGTTTTTAGAAAGATGATCACCGATATAGAAATCTGCAATTGTAATCATTTTTATGATTTGTTTTAGTTTATATCATGTCCTAATTTGGACTTAAAAGCTGCGTACTATACAGATTTTGTAATTTTTTGTTACTTTTTGCTATATATGTAGTAATAATTAAAAAAGTGGTACAAAGATGGTTTTATTACGTTCATCTTATGCTTGCATAATCTACTTACGAACGAAAATATGTAAAATCATGAGTTTACATTAATTTTCACTACTAATATCTATTAAAGCGCGACATTTAAGAAGTAATATACTCACAGCATTTTATTTGAATCACAAAATTTAAAGTATTTTATTTGTACGAGGCGCGTTTTTTAAGTAAGTACCGTTTTGTTATTAAAAAAACGAGTAGACTGTTTTCAAAACTTTATTTCTACATGAAATTTTGTACCTTAATCTACTTTTCTACATAGTTTCCACCAACTTCAACTCACTTTTCATATCGTACAGGAAGCTTTTGAATCCCGTCCTCATACAAATCGGCTGCTTGTTTTGACAACCACTGCAACACAGCCGTTTTGACCTCATCATCTTCAAAGTGCTGACCATCCAGATGTTTTTAACCGTAAACTGTCTGTTCTCTCTCACTTTTTCATCAAATTTCTGCACCAAATCTTCAGTGATGACCGAAGCCGTCCGCTTCGTTCTTCATCATGAATGTTTGTCCGCCCATCTTTGAAACTCTTAACCCATTTTCGCACTAATTTTCCGACGAGTTTCAGTGGCAGTCACCCCTTTAACACAAAGGAAACGAATCGCAGCGCGTACTTCAGAGTCGGTGGAGGCATTTTAACTGCTCACAATTAAAAGGTAAACACGGGATGCAGATGCACAGCGCGCATGCGCAGGATGTTGACCGCAGCGCTGCAGCGGCGACATTTCAAAACGATACTTTACTTAAAAAACTCGGCTCGTACTTAAAAGACTAAAAGTGCTATATTTAGAAATAATAAAATCAACAAATTCTATAACTTTAAGCAGAAATAAGAAGAATTCAAATATTTGTGAAGAGAAAATATAACATTAAGAAAGTAACAAAAACATATTCTTTAGTTTTTTAATTCATGCAAAATCACCCATAGCATTAAATTTAAAACAATGTAAAATTCTAATCTTAAAATATTTATCCGCTAATTCTAGTGTTTTCAGGTAATCAATAATCTGCATGTGTTATATTTAGAAATATATATAGAAATATATATATATATATATATAATATATATAGAAATATAGCTACCTATATGTTGTATTGGATTTACAGGCGACTCTGTCTAAAATGCTAAGACATTTTAAAATTTTGCCAGTGCTAGGACATATTCTTATTTTAGTCTTTTAAAATCTGCTAATGTATTGTTTATAAGTTTAAAAGAAAAATATTTTAGAAATTGTAAGATATATTAAAATTAATGCTTTACTTATTGTTAACAATGTAATATGCTAATGGTATTCGAAAAATTAGTAAACATAGATAAATTGTGACTTCAAATAAGACGCTTTCGTTATTCCTGTAACCTTCAGATTTATGATAGCCTATAAAAGATTTTGTAATACTTCGCTTACTGTTAGCTAGCTTAATTAGTTAGTCAGTCTCTAGTATTATTAGTGCTTATTTGGTTGACCCCTTACCCGTAGATTTAAGTCCAGCATGCACTAGATCTACATTCATTTGATACAGCTATAGTGATCCGGTAACTGCTGCCAATCTACAGTTGTCGTATTTAGTCGCATTCAACTATAAGGAGGCATATCATCGAATTATAAGTTTAGGACACATAACGACAGTAAAATCACTAGCAAATTTAGATAAGAAGGGAACGTCAATTGTCTTCACCGTATATAAATTACAACTTGCTGCATTACTAAATGATTATATTTATTTAGTTTGTAAGGCGTAGATGCATACAATCAGGATACGTTGTATTCAAGGTGTAATTGCTATTAAATGCAATCAAGCAATCATAACAACGAGTAATTGTTTTTAAAAGAGGAGCTGTGGAATTTATATAAGGATTATTATATAATTGATATTGCAAAGACAATTAAGTAATTGAAGTACATTGCGTAAAGGCAATTGATTTACGTATTTCAGCGTAAACAAGTAATTCAAAAAGCCATAAATTTAGAAGTAATTATTGAAGTTAAAAATAACTGCATAATAATGTGCAACTGCGCATAAAATATAATTTCAAACATAATCAGGGTTTAAACTAATAAGTTGCAAATATATAACTGATAATTAAATCTGCAATACTTACTTAATGTATATATATATATATATATATATATATATATATATATATATATATATATATATATAAACAGCTTACTTAGTTCACGGGATGAACCGCGTCTATTTTGAGAAAATTCTCGACGTTTCGGCATCGGCTTTGATGCCATTTTCAAGAGGTTAGCTCTTCACTCGGTGTCTCAATCTGCCTACTCCCCAAGGAGAGCTATGAATCTTTGAATAAGACTGAGCTTTCGTTTGATCTGCTTGATCTTTTACAGGGCTGGAAGTGAAAGTTTGTTTGGCGGGAGATGCGTTGGGTTGGGGAAAGTTTGTAGGATTAAGGGTGTTGCATAATTGGCGGTGCGGAGCAATAAGGGACTTCCACATGACAGGGAAACTCTGGCTGTCACCTCTTGTGTTGAGGCACTGTGGGCGTTTTTCTATTTCAATTGCCTCACGTACTATTCTGCTGGTAAAATGGGAAACGGGGGCAATGGTTTTAGCCCCAGAGAAATTAATTTTATTGCCTGTTTTTTTGCTGTGTTTGGCAAGTGCCGAACCATTATCGCCTTTCCGTACGGCCAGAGAATGCTCGTATATTCGGCTAGATATTTGCCGATTTTTTGACCTATGGCCTTTGGCAGTCTCCACAAGGTATTTCATACACTCCTTGGGATTCATTGGGGCAGTGATCCTTTGCTTTGTTCGCTAAAAGTAGCTTTGAATATGTAAAATTAAAAACGCCCTTACGAGAAAAGGCCGTTTATCTACACATGACGAGCTAAGGGAATTTCTAATGTGCAGCCCATCCAATTTAACTGAAATTCATTACATTGGATCTACTCGCAAAATACGCTAAAACTAAATAAAAGTAATAAAAGTAATAATAATAAAACGTATATTTATTTATAATAGTATTAGGCTACATATTATGATCCTATGTTTGATTATAATTAATGTAATAGTTGTACTACTATTTTAAAAATATAAAAAGTAGCTGAACACGATTCTCAAAAGAAATGTAAGAATATTTGTATAAACAAACGCAAACTGAATGGCAAGATTATATTATTACATAATACAATTATATCTAAACGGAGGGAAATGATGATAACGTTTTTTTATTTAACATAATAAGAATCAATAAATACATTTATGTTTTACTTACGCTACATAGCATTTAGATAAGTCGCTTTCTTTATACCTGTAATCTTCAAATTTATTACAGCCTATAAAAAGTTTTGTAATACTCCACTTAGTGTTAGCCAGCCTGATTGGGTAGTCGGTGTGCTTAGTGTCTATTTGCTTCACGCCTAGTTCCTTCAAGTAGGTTGTACGTAGCAGTCCAATCAAAGGTAAAAACAGAGTGGGCACTTTCTTTTAAAAGGCTATTAGGTTTTTTTAATATATAACTCCAGAGCTTCTTTTCATTAAAAGTTTTGTCAAGATAGCTTATTTCACGCCTTTTAAAAATGACTAGATTCCTACTATATTCCAACCCAAAGGAACATTATTTGGAATTTATAACCTCAAATAATGTTACCTGAGGCCGTGTGCAACACCGGGGTTCTTGACCTGCCACGCCGCGTCGTGCTAAGCGATCCCGAGTCGACCCGAACGCCACCTACCATAGCCGCCACGGCATTTTCCAAGCAGAGCAAAGGCTCCCCCGGCGTCCACCAATCCTGGGCAAGCCCTGCATTCCCCAGCGGGCTCAGCGTGCCACTAGCAGAGTGGGGCACGGCTGAGCCCTTACAATCCGAGCAACCGAAGAATTCGCTCTCAGTCGTCAGCCCCTTAAGAAGTAACCATCAAGTGTCCTCAGGTGAGTCCCTTTTGGCTTCTTTTACTGCTCGCCGCCCGGACATGCTGTTCGCTTTCCGGACCGGCTCCGCCATCGGCCCTGCTGCACGATGCCCAGCTGCGCTACCTCCCCCGATGCTCGCTGCCTGGTTTCAGCGCATACATTAAGTCGTAGGTTAAGTTTTTGTAAATTAGCTAAGTAGGTTAAGTTAGCGTAAGGCAGCTTAGATTTGTAAGGTTGTAAATATAGTTCTAATTGTAAGTTGAAGCCGAAGCTTCGTTTTTTTAACCTTCCGTGCTCCACGCGTTGCCGGTGTAGCGTCCCGACGCTTGATTTATCACCGCCCGGGCCCGACCTGGTAACATGTTACACTTATAAACTACTTTCCATAAATTGAAATATATATCAACAAATTGCTCAAAACAAAAGTAGTAAATAAAAAACAAATGCAAATGGTGCTTTTGCAAAAGTTTAATATAACTATAACTTATAAACTAAACAGAAATATTCATGTACAATACTAATAAATAAGTGACAACGTCAAAGACAAATCGAACCATTTATCTGGTAGCCATTTCAATTGCTTACTCAAGGATGCACAATTATGGAGCCTATAAATTGATAATAAATTGAACTAAAACAGAAAATTTATTGGAGTGTTGCAAGTTTTTTTTCAGTTTCCTTTTGTATAACATAAAATACGATGTTTTATACAAAGAATAAACTTTAATCAATAATATATTTTATATTTTCTTTAGAGCCATCTTTTTGGCAATTTTATAATTCCTTCTTCTTTTTCTTAAGGCGCATGTCTTCTTATAGAAGGTTAGCAACAACTTCGGCAAATCGTTTTCTATCTATTTATAATTCCGCACTCATAGAACTTCTAGTCCTTACCACTAAAAAAGCTAATTAAATGGTAATCTGTTGGTGCAAGGTTAGAGCTATATAGTGCATCACTTCTCAATCAAATTCTAATAATTTTTGGACAAGTTATTAAAACTTAGTGATCTAGCGTAGTCACAGTGAATCACAATTCCTATAAGGTTTGCCAATACTGAAATTTATTCTTTGATTGCTTCATCTAATTTCATTAGTTGGTAACAATACACATTTGAATTAATTGTTTCGTTTCTCGGACAGTCCAGTAAAATGATACATTTTGGTATGAAAAAGATTGGCCAACGTAAAATATAACTTTTTAATATTGGCCACTGTACAGGTACCGAAAAGTGCCGAAGAAACATAAAAATTTTGTAGCTTTTCTTCGTCTTTCAAAATATTTCCTAAACGGTGTTTAGAAAAAAGCATAGTAAATTAGAGTAAATTTGCTATAGTTAGAGGCCAAAAACTCTCTAACTCAAATAGCTCTGATAGCTTATTGTTCTCGCGTAAAAGTACTTCAGCTGAAGAGGGAGATATCTTCTGGCTGAAGGCAATCCGTTATTCCAGCAATGAGTTTGACAATCAAATTGGAAAAGCCAACATAGATTGCCCTGGCTGTTTCTCCAGGTTATCATGTCCACTAACCTAAGAGGAGTAGAACCAGTTCGTCAGCGGGTACAGAAGCCAACATCTCTAAGTACATCTGGTGGTGTTCTGTTCCAAACTTTCCTGAATTGGGGCAACTGATCATTACATCGTTGAAGGACTTTCGGGATTAACGACTTTGGGTCTGACAAGAGGTTTGAATTGGCCACCAAATTCCTTAAGACAAAGATGGAGCGGTCGAACAACTGTTCCGTCTGCAGCAATGGCTCGTTGCATGCTGTAACTATGAGTTGTCTTGTTTACCTAATCCACTTTGGCTCGTTGTCTTCTCTCTTCTAGTTGTCAAACTCCTATTTGTAGTTGCAGCGTAATTAAATCCACTTTAATCGAAATTCCAAGCTTTTGAAGTGCCATGTTGTGCTGCTAAATCCGATCAGCAATTTGAGTCACAAATGCTGTTTTAATCTACACATTCTCGTTGTTGAAGGTTTGGAACTTTTTGGCACACAACCACTTTTGTCTCAGTCGGAAGCTGATCTCCAGATCACTTTCGACACTTGTCAACCATCGATCGAAACATAAAGTCGATCATACCCAGTCTGAAGGTGGTAAGTCGGGGCAACTTTTGTTCTGAACCTCTCGAGTCTCGTGAAATTTTTTCTGAATCTATTTCCGAATCAACTTAAACTTGGCGAGATTAGATCCTTTTCCATGTTATTAACTCGGTAAGGAAAATGAGTATTTATCCAGGACAGATATCTATACTTGATCTTGTACCTAGGAGTGCTATAGTGTAAGGCTCACTTAAAATTTTAGATTAGTCCGCGGTGTAGTTTTTCTTTAAACCATGTTGCGGTTTTTATGCCGCTCAGGTATGACTCTCCATCCATTTGTTGATTTTAAACTGCTCAGGCCTCTCTAAGTTGTTGCAAGTGGTAGGTTTATGATCAATCTTTTCAAATAGTTAAATGTGTCAAACACTGATTAGATACCTTGAGATTTGCCTATTCATCAATCGGTACGTATCCGATAGATAATTAACAATAAGGATTTTAAGCCAAGTGTAAGTTTCTCTACTATTCTATTCTTCAATTTTCTTTGTTTCACAGCAAACAGACATGGCCACACTCTCTCGAATATCACTACCTTTGAGTCAGCTGCTGCCCCACCATCTGAGACATGCAGTTACAAAGAAACAAGCATTGTAAAGAGGGTTGTCGAAATTATCAACTACATAAAGAAAACAGGATTCACTTCTTTGAATGTCTCATCCTTATCAACTATCAACAAGATCATTCAGAATTCCTAGTATCTTCCGGAGGCCTACTCTAGTTGCAAACACTCCGATTGAGAAGATAGAGAAAATGTTAGACTGCTCAATCTTAAGACACTTCCTTATACCTACAAGTAACTTAACGTCACTCAAAGTATTGCACAAGAGAACCCAATCAAAAGTATTCTGGGATCCATGTCGAGCGATAAATGACATTACAGGCATATAGTCCCGTTAATAAAGACTCTGGGATACCATGCGACTCCCCAAGAGTAATTAACCTTACTTTATGTATGGAGCTTTGCCAATGTAAACCTTCTTTTCTCCCATACTCGTAGAAAAGTATGAATATTATAAAACATAGTATTTAGAGCACCATATCTGAGAAAGCTTCTGATTAAGAATTAAATCTTACTTTTAATTTTACTTTACGGCATTGTTTTCTAGTTTAAAAAATACACAAAAAACTTCCCTTCTATTTTTTTCGTATAGTGAGTGGATTTTCTGAAATTTCAAGGTCAAGTTTTTCCAATTTTTTGAACTTTGAGCCCTTTTTCCGGACGAAAGAAGAGGTTTAGAAAAAATTGATAAGAACAATAGTTGTTTGATTTTACTCAAAGAATCACCAAAAGAAATTTAAAACCGATTCGACTTGATTTAAAATTTTTCGGAAAAATTGCGTGCATATAATATGCCTCAATTCTCAAAAATCAAGTCGGATCGGTTTAAAAATAATTTTGGCGATTCTTCGAACACCCTCAGCTACGCAAATTTTAACTATTTTAAATAAGAAAAAAATTCAGTTATTAGCAAAAACACTATAAAAATTTCACGTTTAAATTAAATTAAATACGTTTACTGTCCCGAATTTATAAGAACTAAGTTCGTATATATTTCATTCATTCACGGAAATAAAAATTTATCTATAGATCATACAAAATATTGGAGTTTAAAGTAAAGATATTTTCATTTCAAAACATATTTCTGTTACATCTTTAGAAAATATTTTTCATGACTAATTTTGAGCCCTTCCTTCACTGCAAACAAATGATGTGTCAAAATTCCGGAAACAGGTTTGACAATTTTAAATCTTGCGTTTAGTCTTCTAGCCATTCGATTATGGTTAACTAAAGTGAAGCGAAAAATTTCAATATATGTGTATATATATATATATATATATATATAAACGATAGTAGTCTTCAAAGTATGCTCCTTGAGCGCCAACACACTTTTGCAGGCCAATTTTCCACGCTTCGTACGCTCCCTGAGAGTCAGCAACTGAAACTTCCTTCAGAGCATGCGTGCAAGTCGCTTTAACAGCATCCAAGGTTCCGTGGTGGCGTCTTTTGAGGGCGGTTTTCACTCTGGGAAAGAGGAAAAGTCTGCAGGGGCAACATCAGGGCTGTGAGGAGGCTGAAGAATCGTTGTGATGCTATTTTTCGTCAGGTACTCTGTAACCACGAAGCAGGTGTGACATGGCGCATTGTCATGATAGAATTTCCAATCGGTGGCAATTTTGCTCGCACTCGGTTGACCCTTCTCTTCAATCTTTTTAACACTTCCACGTAGAAGGTACCATTGATTGTCTGTCCTTCAGGCAGAAATCCAACTGAACCACACCTTTCTTGTCGAAAAACACAATCAGCATTGAATTTGATTCTGGACTTGGGACATGTGAGCTTTTTTTTGGTCGAGGCGATTGTGGAGTGTGCCGTTTTGTTTTTGGGTCGTATTCAAAAATCCAACTTTCACTTCCGGTAATGACATTGTCAAAACTGAGGGTTTTCTTCAATGCGTTCCAAAAGATCTTTCGATACGGCCTCACGGTTTTGCATTTGCTCGTTCGTCAAAACTTTCGGGACGAATTGGCGCAAATTTTCATCCCAAGATCCTCGACGATGATTTTGTGAACAACCATTTTATCGATTCCTAGCTTATCCGCGATAAAATGAATACTTAAACGCCGGTCCGAGTTCAGCAAATCTAGCACACGTTATTTGTTGTTTCCAGTTTTTGAGGTTGACAGGTGATCTGTGCGGGGTTCGTCCTCCACGCTCTCCCGGCCATCTTTGAACATTTTGTGCCACCTAAAAACTTGAGCTTGTGATAAGCTTTTACTGTCGTACGCAGCGTTGATGTAACAGATTTTTCAAAGCGAGCACAAAATTTGATTGCGTAACGCTGTTTAATGCTTTGCTGCATTTTAAGCTTGCACGCACTTCTTTGCAGACTACCGCGCCGCGCGTGATTAGGCCTCAACGGAAGCCAGCAGGCGACTGCCGCTTGGAGCGTATTCAAGGTCAACCCCCCTCTACCGACTCCAACCGGTCCTAGTGCCCTCTGACGCATATTCGCGTCAGGACAAAAATATTCTCATTACTTAAAATACAAACCCTGTACATACTCAGATTCAGTCATTGTAGAGTTGATGAGCACATAACTCAATGAAACAAGCTACAGGTAGATAGAATGTACGTTTAAAGAAATATTAGTGTGCGTATCGCTGATGGATGGAACAATAATGGCTTGGCTTGCAAGAGGATATTCACAGTGAGAAATTCTGTCTGCTCTACTGTGAAACTGTGTAATGGGTGAGCTGTTAAAGAAAAAAACGTATATAAAGTACTGGAATATGTCGATAACTTAATTATACTATACTAAGGAAGATTTAATAATACATTTAGATATTGTATGCAAAGGACACTAAATCTGTTTACAAATTGTACAGGTGCAGAAGGACTAAATATAAGTTTCTTAGAATTTAACATAGTATTATTTATAAGAAGGGGAAATCTAAAAACACTGGAAACCTCTTAGATTCTAAGACCTAGAAATAAAGTTATCAGGCGAGTTAAAGTACTTCGAATTATTTTAGACACAAAACTCACTTAAAATTAACACATTCAAAAATTAAAAGAAAGACGGAGACAACACTGGTATTACCCAGATGAGCTCAAGGAAAATGTAGGGTCTAAAACAAAAAGTTATGTATTCCATATTATTTGTAACTTTGGTATGATAGACAAAGAACCTTTATAACTATATTAAGTAACCTACAAATACTTGCTTGTTTGAGGAATAATGGGCGCCATAAAAATAACACCAATAACGGCAACACTATTAGATCTTCCTCCTCTTTATATTGAAATCATAGGAGAGGCAAGAGTGTTTCTTACTAGACTACACAACGCACTTATCCGCAAAGATTGTACGGAAGCGGGTCATCTAAATATTTTACGTATGGGGGGACGCATACTCATATGAGAACAGACCATATAACGCCAAAATTTACATTCAACTTAAATTTAATAATTAACGTTATAGATCCAAATAAATATACAAACGAAATAAGTAACAGGAACAGATTCAGAAACATTATCTGGTATATAGTTGGATCAAAGACCGGGTCTGGAACAGCAATAGGACTGTACTATGAAAAGGAACTGATAATTAAGCTTTTCGATAGAAGTGGAGATATTTTCTATGTTGCAATGCAATAGGCAAAATAATTTAAGGACTTATCAAAACAGGCAAATAAATATATTCAAAGACACTCAGACATTTCTGAAAGCATTACCCGGGGGTAATATCTAGGCTAGTATGGAAATGTCACTAAGAACTCTTTTGTGAGCAATAGGAACTGTAAAGTTACAAGTCGAAAAAACTGATAAACTAGCACAAAAAAGATTACCAACTCCATATATATAGGCCCTGATTTACCCCAGGGAGTACCTAAAAGTACAATACGAAATCGGGCGAAAAAATTGGTCAGAAAATAACAAAAAAGACTAGTAAAATGTACCGGAATAAGGACATAAAGAAACCTTTATAAAAAAACTGTCTGAAGACCTGTTACTACAAAGGAGGTAGCAGTTACAAAATATTATAGATCCCTCCAAAGGATATTGTTTTTCAAAAGACGCCTCAACAAAATAGGGTTCTACAACGGAGGCCTGCGTTGCGGGACATACGGCAGGAAACCAGACACAGCCATTCATATCTTGGACGAGTGTTTAACCTAACAGTAGGCAAGCTATTTATGGAACGTCAATAATGAATCCAGAAGAATACAACCAATATCCAGTAATGAACTTGTGAGGACTGGTACAAAGAATAAGAATATCAAAAAGATGCTGCAAAGAAAATGAAAGAAGCACAATAAGTCCATAAGGCTGCAGTGCTACTGGTGATAAAATCAAAATGATTCTTAAAAAGTAAAAATAAAATTTATTAGAACAATATTTTGATGATAGTTGTAGAGAAGTGATAATAAAAATAAAGCATAATTTTGTGGTACATTAAAACAATTGGGAAGTAAGGAATATAGTGTTTAAGCAAATATGTTAAAATAAAAAATAATGCATGTGAAATAATTATTACAAACAATTGTTAACATTTGTTATTAACATTTGTTATTAACAAATAGATAAAAATCAATTTTCCCATATAGTAAGAAACACATAAACGGTATTTAAGGAAACCCTAGCAGCTGAGCAGATAATTAATGTAAGTTTTAAAAATAATAATTATTTGTCACAAATTAATGTCAATTTATTAAGTGGTAAGAGGTTTACAATTTAATGTAGGAGAAATTGCTTTGGTGAACCTAACGTAAGTAGAATGCAATGCAAAAATTAACTTCTAATATTATTTAAAAAAAAAGCATCTGAATTGGAATACATGGGGAGAAAATTGAATATTATGATAAAAAAGTTTGAGTGCATTCTTACGGCCGTTTAATTTAAGCAATACCTCTGATAGTTTGTTTATACATTTATTAATCGATATAGTTACAATCTGTTACAAACTAACATTTAGCAAATTATATAAATTGGTGTATGACATGAGAAAGTAATATACTTTAGCATTACTTCTTTACACTATATTAAATTGTAGTTTCGTTAGCTCGAAAAAATTAATATAAATCCAGAAAATACATTAAAAGTTGCCAATCATAATTAAATCCATGAATCAAATCTATTAAGCCTTTTATCTTCCTAGAAGCACAACGGCTAAATTATTGGAGTGGACATCGAGTTTCGCTTGGTAATTTGGTGCTAATAAGTTATATTTCTTGCTTGATCGTAGAGACAAGTGTTTTGTTCGATTAACCAATTGAAAATGCACTTAGGAATATGAAGTATTATCTTTATTAGTGTATTTTAGAATTGAATATTTCCTAGTTAAGGTTGTTAGCAAACCCACAAATTTAGATTCCATATTGGTTTATAATTATTTTATAAAGGGTCTTTCAATATGAGTAATAGTTTTTCAAATAGAGATTTCTAATATATATTTTTTTTGTTTCTACGTGTTACTATATTTAGTATAGTGTGCAGTTTTATGATACAGCGTTTGACTCTTCTCGATCGGTTGGAAGTAATAAAAAAATATTACCAAAGTAGTAGCTCAGTTCTGGGTACTCAACGTTTATTCACTAGAGAATTGGGTCGCTGTCATCGGTACTCTGCGCAGGTTATACGCCTGACTATGGAAAAATTTTAAGGTGAGTTAACTTTACTAGACAATAAGCCACCAAAAAGACAACGAAACGTGCGAAGTGATGAGAACATTGCAGCTGCATCGGCCAGTGTTGTCGATGAGCCAAATTTGTCTATTTCACGACGATCGCAACTCAGACGTCAACTTGGAGAATATTACATAAGGCTCTGGGGTTGCATCCTTATAAAGTCGTATTGACTCAAGAACTAAAGCCAAATGATCACAGATTACGTCGTGAATTTGCTGACTGGGCCCTTGAGCACTTGGAACACGATCCTGATTTTGCACAAAAAATCATCTTCTCAGGCGAGGCACATTTTTGGTTGAATGGCTTTGTTAATAAGCACAATTGCCGTTATTTGTGCGAGGACAACCCAGAAGTGTTACATGGAGTTCCGTTGCATTCCGAAAAACTCACTGTCTGGTGCGGCTTATGGTATGGCGGCGTCATCGGACATTATTTCTTTCGAAATGAGAATGGAACAGCCGTAACCGTGAATGGTGATCGCTATAGGATATGTTACTCGAATTTCTATGCCCAGAACTTGAGAACATCAATATTGAAGAGATGTGGTTCCAACAAGATGACGCTTCGTGTCATACGACTGATGCTACTCTCGCTTTGCTGAGGGAAAGGTTTGGCGAGGATTTGTGAATTGGCCGCTAAGGTCATGTGATTATTTTCTTTGGGGTTATGTGAAAGCACAAGTCTATGCCAACAAGCCACAGTCTTTGGAACACTTAGAAGAGAATATTCGTCAAGTTATTGGCGAAATACAGCCGGAATTATTGCACAGAGTGATCAGAAATTGGAGTGATCGGGTGCGTCAGTGTCAACGAGGCCGCGGTGGACATTTGAACATTATCTTATTCCAAATATAACTGCATTGTCTAAATTTCAAAATAAAGCAAGAATTAAGTTGATACGACTAACTTTTGTTGTTTTATTCAAAATTAAAGTCCTATCATTCTTAATGAAAGGCCCTTTAAAAAGTGTTTTGTTTTGTAGTGATAACGGGTTATTTTCCCTATCGTCTATGTGGGGCGTTTACCTAGGTGGATCTCTAAGTACGTTACCCTATCAGGTATCTTAGTGGCATTTACTATAACAAGCGCTCAAGTTTTGTTTCGAAGAGTAAAATTACTTTATTATCCATATTATTTAATTCGATTTTCTTTTTTAGATTTCGTTGAAGTATCAGTAAACTAATCAGCTAAAACTGTAATCTCATCTACATTAGTAGTTACCAACGTTTGTGGAGTTGTTGACAAGTCCGCTATGTACAGAAGGTATAGCACATGACCTAGAGCGTTGCCCTGGTGTACGCCCGTTTGGATTGTCCTAATTGATGATAAATATATTTTTAACGATTTATAGGTATTCTATTTGTAGAGCCACATTAAATTTTTATAACAACTCGTTATGCCAAACTTTATCAAAGGGTTCATTAATGCCTAAGAATACTTGAGTATTGTGTTCATCCCTTTCGTTAGTTTTGATGATTATAGTTTGTTATCTGTTTGTTCTTGAGATACATTTTGTGGATTGCTGATGATGTCACGTTGTGATCTAATCTATCTTCTGGTGTTTTATGTGCATATTATGCCCCTTGCTAGACAACAATAATATGGGATTATTTTGAACTTAAGAGAATGCTTTGTTCTCTGATTTTTTTTTGGCACTAGTCAGACTATAGTCTTCTACGTGATTGCTACAATAGCTTTTAGCAGTGTTTCATTAAGCGTTTGCTTACATATTTGAGGCATCTTAGCGTTCTATGCCAATAAATTTTTGAGTAGTTGTACTTTTGGTATCTGTTAGAGATAGCTGGAACATCAATAATATGACGTTTTGTTTTTGAGTTTGGTGTTAACCACTGGTAATCGTGATATGAAAGTTGTGTCTTTTGCTAAATTATTATTGCGTTATGACGGCACTTGCGTGGGTAATTGTTAAAATTATTGTTTCTTTTGTTGTTGCTATTGCGGAACGTTTGTTGGTATGCACAAGGATTTAGTTTCTGATCAGTGATTATTGGTACCATAGATGAGCACTGGACGTTAATTTCACACACCAGACAAACAGTCGAATAAGTTTCAATACTTATTTGACCTGATGCACATCAAAATATAAATTTAAAAAGTTATCGGCTGACCTTTGATTAGTTATCACTTATCAGCTAGGTGCGCAAAGCGACACACCATGTTGGAGTGCGCAAGTCAAACCGCAATTAACTCTGGAGATGATTAGTTGTCATAGATTGGAGTATAAAACACTTAACCTCAGTTTCAAGCTAATCTGCAAAACAGAAATTTTAAGGACAATATCTAAAAAAAGCGTCGGAATATTTATGACAAAGAAAAACTAATTCAAAAACATGTTGAAAAACCAAGTCTAAAGCATTAAGTTATTATGTGTATAAACGCTAAACAAAAGTAGGATAACAAAAGACAAAAAACAGATTATAAAAAATAATATACAAAGTAAATTATCACGTAATAATATAATTTTACAGGCACTACGTTGACGCCTTTTACTTACCATTCGCTTGTTCAGTACTATTTTCAATATTACAAATACTCGGTACAAAACTAAGTTAAAGATTTAATAGCTCGTTTGAACGCTACATTATGCGCCAATTTTTGGATCTGTTGACATTTGGAATAAAAAAGTTTTGTTATTAATAAAACTCCATCGTATACTACAAATAATGTATAATTTGATTAACTGAAAATGGACATTCAGTGAAAATTGTTATTCGTAAATTACGCCAAATTTAGAATTGTCATAATCGTCCAACTGAAGCTGACACGGGAAGTGTAACTCAAAAATTTGAAAAAATTAATACTGTAATCAACATGAAATATCAAAGACGCATGCGACCAGTTCGTACATATGAAAATATTGCTGTAGTTTATGACAGTGTTCAGAAAATCCATAAATATCGATTCCAAGTGAAATAATAGCTCTAGACTTCTTTAGGGATACGTTAAAACCCAAGTTTACAAGAATAATCTAAACATAATTGATTCATTAGAAGCAAAAATAATTTGTGTCGTATATGAGGTTCAACACGACAGTCATAGAAAGTTTTAACAAAAGAATGACCTATGTAGAGTAGTAATATTATATATTGAATAAAAAAATAATCACTTTCCTATTATAAATGTTTTTAACTTTCAATAAAGCATTTAATGTAAAATTTCATATTCTTTCAGAATAACTTCTATTTGTTTTTGTATTACTTCCAAAATATCTGTTTATGAGTTTTCTGTCACCCATTTTAATAATAACATAAAATATATTGCAGACATAACAAAACATCCAACGTTTATTTGAAAATATTTACAAGTCGAAAACAATGTTTCAAGCAAATGCCAAAGTATTTAAATGCAACCTTAATATAATAAAGATAAATAAATTCATCTGATAAATAAAAACCTCACTGGCTTATGTGGGTACTTAAGACAACAATAATTGCAATTATTAACAGCAGTATCTTATGGACACTAAATTAGTGGGATATAATATTATCTAGCTGGAGCGTATTAATTTTTTCAATAATACTATTATGTGAGAGTGCAAGCGAGTATCTCGTGAAAGAAACCACCCTATAGGTATCATTATAATTATATTTAAACATTTAAAGACCATTTTGCTAATCCTGTAATGCTGCGTTATTTTTAAATGTTGTTTTGTGCGAACACAGCGTTTCAAAAATCTATTTTCGTTAATCTGACATTTTGAAGTATAATAGGTGAAGTCTTATTATTGCCAGTGAAATATATTTTGCAATTTTTTTGTGAAATGCAATATATAAAACGCTAAATTACCATGTTTTCAACAAGATAAAGAATGTGTAGCATAGTCACTAGCTGTTTTTGCCTGATTTCTATTGGTCAGTTTTGGATTTCGCTTTCATGTAGCTCATTCTAGTCATAGTTGTATTACAATAAAATTTCACTAACTTTTGATCTATGTAAGGCCTGCGAACTGAGAAGCTAAGGTTTTTATATGTTCGCTCTCTTTTTCGGGGCGATGTGGCAAACACGGGCCTTAGACAATCGCTATTATTACCCCTTGTTCGAATAAACGCAAGTACTCACTTGTTTTTAGTGACTGAATAGGTTACCCAGATCCGTCCGCACCGCAGATGCCTTAACCGCTCAACCACGCTGACAATTTTAATCTATATGCTATATAAAACCATGTTTTATCCAATATATACCAAGCCACCGCATGGATTTTTTGATAATTTGTATTTGTAAATTAGTTTCAAGAAAAACGTCCGACTCAATTGCATTAAGAATTACATTAAACGTGCTATCTGATAGGTTCATTCAATACATAAAAATTTATACAAACGCCATGAGCAAGAAAATTTTAAACATGTAAATGCAACCTTAATGAAGCTGTAAAGAATTATTTATCAACACACATTGAACATCCAGAATTAATTTAAACGAAGGTATACACTAATAATTTTAATTGTTTATACTACAACTAGGAGAAAACTAGTAAATTCAAAAATTAAAAATATTTGTATTTAGCAAAGATCAAAGCATTGAACAGCTACAATACTGCTTTATTTACTGATATTTTAAAAGAAACGACCTTATAAGACGACTATTAAAACAATTATTACATTCTAAATTAAAATGCAATATTTTAAAGGTCGAATAACGATACTATGCGTTTGTGGAATATACATAAATTACTTTAATAACTTTATAAAAAGTTGTTGCAAATATTAATTATTTCAGAACGCTCAAGTTCGTTGGTAGTCTCAATAAAACAGTCATGCTCACAACATTAGCTGCGTTGCTAGTCTTAACTGTACTAACATGGTGGTACACAAACTTACTAAAATGGAATAAGTACTTAGGAAAGTACCGAGGACCCACTCCGTTACCTATAATTGGAAATGCTCATAGATTTTCTAGCATCGCAGGTCGGTAATCCAAATTAATTATTAATTAAAAATATTTTTCTAGCTACTGTTTTTAGTAAACACCGTAAAATATACTTATCTCGCTAAAAACTCTAAACTGCATTTAATGTACTGGTAATTTTTGTCAAGATTTGCTTATTTCATGGATATGAAGCATGTTATGGCACTAACTAGGGGCTTAGTGCCCTAGTTATGGGACTAACTAGGGGCACTAAACATTAATTAAATCTATTGCTTAGTTTATTAGGTTTCCTTTAAAAGTGCGAAGTACTCAGTTTAATAAATTTATAAATAATTAACTACTCAACTTATTTATAATTTTAATGTAAAATATAAACGTGTACCTTGTAACTATTTTCTTACATTACAGGATTCCTTTCTACTGTATCCAATTTACAAAAGGAATATGGCAATATCGTAAAGGTATTTTTTGGCTTTTCACCAAGACTAATAATTGCAGATCGTAAATACATCGAAATATTCCTTGGATCAAATACTCATATAAATAAAGGCATCGAATACGTATATATGCATAACTGGTTAGGATCAGGCTTGCTAACTAGTTTTGGTAAGGATACAATTAAAATTCATAATATCGCCACGTTAACGAAATTACACAAAATGGTTGACCATAAGTACATCAGTACATTCAAAAAAGTGATTTTATATAGACTTATTTCTTTGGAATTAAAACATTGCTTTATTATAATTTTCGCAGACATTCAATTTAAAAATTTTTATGCGATAATAGCAGTGTTAATGTAAAATTGAAGCCTGATGTTCAATACACACATATGACTTCCTGATAAAGAAATTCATCAATATTTGCAAATACAATAGACCATCGCGCACAGAAAAACGATAATTTTCAAGATTTTAAAGAAATTGATAAACACGAAATACGAACATCTACATAGAATTAAAGAAAACTTGCTACAGTCTATAAGCTCTCTATAATCAGCAGAATAAAAGAATGTTCTAAACAAATTTTGTGGAAAAAATTAAGAAAACTCTATGCATATTGCAACCTGATGCTAAACTAATAAAAATGTACATTATATGTTTTCCTTCTTAGAACATAAGACGCAAATGAGTAGACTATTTAACCTAAAGTCAAAACAGCAGTTTGTGTAATAAGGACTACAATTTTTCACAGCTTAAGAAGTTCAAGATATCGTAATTGTAATCTCATGGAACTTTAATTTGATTTTATTTGAAAAAGATATCCCGTAATAAGCAGCAAAAAGGTTTTTTCCTGAAACAACCAAAAGCCGGTACGTCCAGAAAAAAAACTAAAAATATTTAGTGGTTATCCTAATTGTATTCCAAATAAACTAACGTATGCATATATATTTTAAAATTGAGGCAGATATTTATGTAGCTCATCAGAAATATTAATTCATGCTGAAGTAAAAGTTATCTTGTTCTAAAAACAGATCGTTGATATTCGATGTATTTAAATTGCTATTCAGTCAACAAAACAATGTCTATAAAATAAAACGGTTTATTTATTTTGTCTAATATAGTTTGTCCCCATTTTTATTTATTCTAAGTGACATAAGCACTAATTTATAAGAAAAGGTGCAAAAAAAGATAAATAGTAAAAGTATACAATAGAATTAACATTCGAAATAGAAGAAATTGACCGCAATATATACAGGGTGTTTAAAAAATTATCCGATTTAAAAAAATCATAACTATTCAGTTTTTATCCGTTTTGATGAAAAAATGTACTGGTAAAAAATGAAACTCTTGAGATTCACGCGGTTGTCCATAAGTAGTACAAGCGCGCTTCGTTTACCTACCACTTCAGTGTTTGCCAAGATGGCGACTGGACAACAGAAATCATTTTGTGTTCTGTTCTTCGCAAAATGTGAGTCCGTAGTAACTGTTTAGTGTGATTTTCGACGACAATATGGTGTTGAACCTACCGCTCGGAGCATTAGGTAGTAGTATAGACAATTCCAAGACACAGATTATCTGTGTAAAGGGAAATTCAGTGGTCGTCCCCGTCTATCAAACGAAAATGTGAAGCGCATCCGACTGAATTTCGCACGTAACCCCTAAAAATCCATTCGCCGTGCAGGTAGACAATTAAGCATTCCTTCCACGTCTGTTTGGCGTATTTTACTGCGAAGTTTGATTATGAAACCGCACAGGATTTAATTAATGCAATCTGTTCATGCAAGTGACAAACAACAACGTGTGGAATTGTCTGAATTCATCCTCGACAACGTGGAAGAAAATGAAAATTTTGTAACTTTTCATTTAAGTGGTAAGGTAAACCTCCGTAATGGTAGAATATGGGTTGTGGAGTAGCCACATCACATTGTACACCATGAGAGACTCTCCTTAATTTTTTTGTGCATTTTCTTGGAAAAGATGTATGGTCCTTTTTTCTTCTCAGAAAATCACGGAAAAATCTAGATATAATTAACAATTGACTTTTCGCACAGTTAGAGACCGATTCGCATGGCTTTATTTTCCAGCTGGACGGGGTACCACCACACTGGAGCCTTAAAGTTTGAGAATTTTTGAATAATCAAATTCCACAACTATGGATCGGTCGTATGGGATCTAACGATTCAGCTTTACATCACTGGCCTCCAAGGTCGGACTTAACTGCTTGCAATTTTTTCTTGTGGGGGTTTTTAAAAAATTGGGTTATGTGCCTCCTCTTTCAACTATAATGGTCGAACTGTGGAACCCCATAACAGCAGCCATGGAGCAGTAGATCCAAATATCCTCGCAAAAGTTTGAGACAAATTTGGCTACTATACAGACATACGCTATGCATCCCAAGAGAGACATACTGATCACCTATGATTTGGTATGTAAAAAAACTTTAAGACTAACTCTGTAATATAAAATTATTCTTAAGTGTCTATGTTTATTACATAACATAAACATTTTAAATAGGATGATTCTTTTTGCAACACCCTGTATATATATATATATATATATATATATATATATATATATATATATATATATTATGTGTGTGTGTGTGTGTGTGTGTGTGTGTGTGTGTGTGTGTGTGTGTGTGTGTGTGTGTGTGTGTGTGTGTGTGTGTGTGTGTGTGTGTGTGTGTGTGTGTGTGTGTGTGTGTGTGTGTGTGTGTGTGTGTGTGTGTGTGTGTGTGTGTGTGTGTGTGTGTGTGTGTGTGTGTGTGTCTGTCGGTCTGTCAGTAAACAGGATATCTCAAGAACCGTAACAGCTAGAGACTTGAAATTTGGTATGCAACTTACTTCTGGGTAGGGGTAGAAGCGTTTTAAGAAAATTTGAACTTTTTTAAGTAACGAAATAAGTATTTCTAATAATCCATGTGCCAGTTATTTAAATCAAAACGCTGCAATAATACTAACGATTCCCATATGTGTCACATATCAGCTTTTCTTTTAATAATTGCAATTTTTGTTTTAAAAAACAGCATTGTTTTGACGGTTAAATATTATAACCGGACTTCGTTTTAGTGACGTCCCGCTTATTTTTAAATTATTTTTCTTATAAATAACATAAAACACAATTACAATTTTTGTTAAAACGGGTTGTCCGAAAAATATGTGCACATTTTCACTAAATAACATTGGAAAATGTCTGAATACGTTACAGTTATATATTTGTGTATACATATATTCTTAAAAGCGACATATCAAATAATCTTTCGAAAACAAGTTTTTTGCAACCAACTGATTTGTGTGATTCTTGTACCCTTATAGAAATAGAAGAAAACAAATTGCATTTTAGATAGTTTTTGCTTTTCTATTACTGGAAATGCTACACAAGCAACATGAAAATATGTGCTATTGAAGGATAAAGTTCTTTAGCTGGTTGAACGTGGTTTACTAAGTTTAGAACGGATGGTATCGGTTTTATAGACCAACAACACTAGAGTAGACTTTTCATTCATGACGATGAGAAAATCAAGACGCTGCTTAATAATAATCCGCAATCCACAAGATGAGATTTAGCAGAGATACTGAAAACATTGAAAACTATCGCTCAGAGCATTTAGTAAAACTTGGTTACGTAAATCGCTGTTTGGATTGTGCACAATTTAATCGAAAAAATGTTATGGACCGCATTTTCTTTTGCGAGGCGCTGTACAAATACAAAGAAACGCACCGTTTTTGAACAAATTAGGACAAGTGATAAAAAATGGATCATTTACAACAGTGTTGAAGCTAACTTACATACGAAAAAAGTCATGTTTTGCATCTGGTGAGATTGGAAAGAAATCTTGTATTATGAATTCGGTCGATGTATTCAAATAAGTATTGTTTGTAACTGGACGAGTTAAAGATAGTGTTTTAGAAAAAAAAACCGTTCAGAATGAGCAAGGCGTGGTTTTCCATCAGAATAATGTTATATCTCATGTTTCTATCACTACCCGACAAACATTGTTGAATCTTGGCTGGAATGTGCTGCTCCACTCGCTGTATTCACCAGACATTGCACCTTTAAATTTTCATGTGTTTAGGTCTTTGAAAAATTCTTTTAGCGTCAAGAAATTTAGCTTTTTAAAAGCCATAAAAATTTACTTTGAAAAGGTTTTCATCCAAAAACCTGAGTTTTGGAAGGATAGAATTTTCAACTTGCATAAAATATGGATAAAGATTTTTGAACTAAATTGTAAATAGAAAGGTTTTTTAATCATGCAACAATCATGTGAATTACCAACATCACAACAAAATTAGGTGTTATAAACATTTTAATGTGTTTGTGTAAATAATATTTACTGTTTCCTCGTTACTTAAGTGTAAATAAACTATAAGACGGTGCAAATGAAAATTATTGTTATTGTTTTTTCTTTAAAGAAAATATTATTGTTAAAGAAAAATAAGTTTATTATTTAAAGTTCCCATGAATTTAACGTTATTTGCAGTGTTGCAAAATTAAATTAGATCTGCCACCATACGAAATAGAACACCACAATATTGTGTTAACTCCTGCATATTTTAAAATCTGTTTGCAATACAACTGATTAAACGAAAGATTCTTTGTTACAGTTCTTTTGCTTTTTTTCGAAGGGTATCAGTAAAGCTAAGTAATTTTGTTTTAAACGTTTACTTGTAATCTGTTAATACAAACAATATCTATCTATACATTTGAACAGAAAGTAAATAAAGACGACTGACATAAAATTTAGCACGATGCGCTCGAAACGTTTAATTTACACGAGATCCATGCGTTCGTGCACGCAAGTCGGAGCCGCTCTCGCTCCTCCGTGCGACCGCGGCTGCCTTTGTACCTGTTATCCCTTTTATGGTATAGGAACAGATACATATTTACTAAAGAAATTAATAGTTACCTATTCGTTGTAAAAACGAAGCTAAAATGTCGACAGTACTAAAGTTAGTTTATGTAATTTCAAAATCAAAACAAATATTCTGTTACTGTTGCCAAAATTAAAAATTACTGCAAATAAATGTAAGAAATAGATAAAGTTGAACCGATTTCTTACGTGTTAACATAAAACGTAAAAATTGCGGGAGTGCAGTATGAACGAGCGCATAAACTTTTAATTGTAAGCGTCCATTCATAGTGGGCATAAGCATAAGCCGCCCATGAAAAATTCGTATAATGCACGTAACGCTTATGTAAACATTTGAACGTTGCTCATGCCCAAACACAGTAGCAGCAACAATCTGATTCCAGGCATTTTGCATAATTATATTGCCTTTGTACTTGTTATCCCATTTATGGTGTAGGAATAAATAGTATTTACTAATTTAATTCATAGTTCTCTATCCATTCCCTGTTCATTGTAAAAACGAAGCCAAAAAATGCCGACAATACTAAAATTAGGTTATGCAATTTCAAAATCAAAACAAACATTTTGTTACTACTACCAACATTAATCTAGGAAAAAATTAAAAATTACTGCAAATGAATACATAAGAAATACGTAAACTTGAACAGATTTCAACTTTACTTTTGTTTGAGTGCATTATGAACGAGCGCATAAGCTTTGCATTGATTCACTTTTACGTATTACGTATTTATTACGGGCGGCTTATGCTTACGTTTATTATAGATGGGCGTTAAGTTACATTTTTCCATGTTCCCAATCCAGCCAAATAACCGATCCAATTAAAAATGTATACGTTCGCACCTTGAAAAAATTTGAAGAAAAGCGGGTAACAAATTGTCATCCTATGATGCCAAAAATATCTTTTGCGGCCAACCCTTTGTAGGCATATACTTTGAGTGGTACAATGTCATAAGAGAGATGTGATCCAGCAATTGCTGTAGCCTTTTTTTGACATTTGCACCAGTTTTGCTACTGTTTCTCAGAAGTCGTTAACAGTTTGATTTACCATTGCTTTTTTATTCGTTCCGAGACTCCTGACTGTCCAGATCTTCTGACTTATTTTTGCTTTTTTGCAGATTTGTTGGTAGTTAGTAGTTTTGCATGCGCACTTATTTCTTGTAAGGTACCGCGATTAGTGTAACCTGGGTATCTCAGCTTCAGGTTAATTTATATAGAGCTTTGCATGTAAGTAAGCATTGCATAATTCAAACAACACGAAACTGCCATTTGTGTTCAAGAGTTGTTTAGCTGCACGCATTTTCACTTAGTGTTTTTTTATTTTCACATACTTATATACATACATACGTTTACGTTATCCGGGTGGTTACCATCGAAATATTCTTTGGGGCCACCTGTTGTCATTCATCCTTATAAGATGCCCGAATCATTTTAAGTTTTTTCTTCTATTCTTTGGATAACTGTTTCGGTTACTTTTGTACGATTTCTAACCTGTGCATTTGTAAAGTGTTGCAGCCTGGATATTCTAGCGCTCCTACGTAAACAATCCATCTCTACCGCTAGCAGTTTCCATTTTAGTTTAGCGTTAGGATACCACACTTTGTTTCCATAGCACAAAACTGTTTCAACCATTGTAGTTTCCATACGCTTCTTATTTTCTATTGAGATTTTTTTATCCCATCAAATTGAATTTAGGGCTCCCACAACTTTTCTGCTTTGTTCATTTTGTCTTTAGTTTCTCCCGATCCTAAACCATCGCTATCGATTATAGCTCTGAGATATTTAAATCTATCTAACTATCATCAATTAAAATATAAAAATGTGCTTGTGTATTGACTGCTAAATACTCCGCCTTGTTAAGGCTAACTTGTAATCCCCGTTTCTCATATTCCACAAGTAATCTTCTAATCATGAATTCAAAATCAAACAAGTCTCGCGCAAAACAATTTGATCATCCGCAAAACTTAAAGTGTATAGATTCCAGAACAATGTCTTTTCCAATTCTGTAATGCCACTTCCACATAAATGTTAAACAGTGTCGGTGAAACATTAGAGCCTTGTCGTAGTCCTTTTGTAGGTCTTATTGGACTAGAGAGTTGTCGACTAATGTTTATGTGAGAAACATTATATTTATACAATTTCCTAATCATTTTAATTGAATGATCACTTACATTTCAATAATGTAGTGCTTTCTCGGAACCGAATCATGAGTTATCTCGAAATCTATGAAAGCCAAGTGTACCTCTTCTCCGACTGCATTTCTTTTTTTAAAAGTTAAGTAAACAAATTATCTACCCATGATCTACCAGGTGTGAATCCACTTTGCTCTTCTCCTATACTTCCTATCATATTTGTTCTTCCAATGTTTTGTAAAACCTTTCCAAAGAATCTAGTAAACGTACTGTTAACACGGAGGGCTCTGTAGTCATTTGGGTTTTGTTTATCTTCCCGTTTCAATAAAAATGCTATTTATATATTCGCCATTCTTGAGGAATTTTACTCTTTTCCCAACAATATATATATATATATATATATATATATATACATACACATTTTTTTTGTCAGCCTTTTGGCGCCCAGTATTGAGCATAGGCCTCCCTTTTTGGGGGGGATTTGGCGATTAAACGCCACGCTTGTCGGGCGGGTTGGCGAGTGGATAGGGCAGAATGTACTTTTACGATCGTCAAAGGTGTTTGTATGACGGCCGGAGAGCATTAGATGTTTGTTATTGCCGGGGTTCGAACCCGGGGTCGCTGCGCGCCAGTTTGGCAGGTCGAGGCCTTTACCTCGCGGCTGCCGTGCTCTCTTATATATATATATATATAATATTATGTTTATTTTTGAGGAAGTAAATGGAAAGCACAAAGGAAAATGCTTACACCATCTTTTCACTTTCAAATATTAGAACAATTTGTACAAGTATTTAATAACCACAGTAATGTTCTGGTAGAACAGCTTCGTAAGGAAAATAATGAAAAATTTGACGTCTTTCCGTACGTCACACGATGTACACTTGATATTATTTGTGGTAAGTATAAATCAATTTTACATATCTCATATACAGTTTTACATAACAACATAGAAACATCAATGGGTACATGTCCAAATGCACAGCACTTTCCGAATTCCGACTATGTGAATAGTATACATAACATGGGTAGGATAATAATGGAGAGAACATTTAATATTTCTAAAATGTGGGAATACTCATACAAGTTTAGCAAATACAGTAAAATAGAAAAGGAATCCTTAAGCATAATAGATGATTTTACAAATTTAGTTATTCAAAGTAGAAAGAAGAAATTATCCATTTCTTCGAATTCCTTTGGATTTACTAACGAAAATGACTTGGGAAGAAAAAGAAGATTGGTTTTTCTAGATCTGCTTCTACAGAATCAAATTAATGGAGAGCCTCTATCGCATAAAGAAATTAGAGATCAAGTTAATACGTTTACATTTGCGGTATGTAAATTTTAAATCTTTTGTTTAACAACTAAAGTCATATATTTTAAGGGTCATGACACAACTTCAAGTGCAATCAGTTTTGTTCTTTATTGTTTAGCCATCTATCCAGAAATACAGGTAAGCGGTAGTTATCACTTCTTTGCATAATATATAACTATAGACATTTACAAAAGCAGGAAAGAAATGTTATAGAATTGAGGAATATATTTTCTGACGATATACACAAAGAACCTACGTATCAAAATTTACAAGAAATGAAATATTTAGAAATGACAATTAAAGAAAGTATGCGGCTGTACCCTCCTGTGCCTCTTTTTGGTCGTTACTTGACGGAAAAGGCTAAATTGGGTTAGTAGTAACAAACAAAAAGATTAAATCAACTTTATAAAAATGATAATAGATAACTACCAATAAATGTCATAATTAATACAGACGATTTGCAGGGGACGTGGAATTGCCCGAAGGCTTGCACATATCGTTTTTTGTATTTGGACTCCATAGGCAAGAAGATATATATCCCGATTCTTTAAAATTTGACCCAGATAGGTTTTCACCTAATAATTCAGCAAAAAGATCAATATACAGTTATATTCCTTTTAGCGCAGGATCCAGAAATTGTATTGGTAAGTTGTTTTTAAGCATTACTTAGTAAAACTTAATAATGTAATCGGTATTTTATAGAAATCAATAACAAAAGATTTATGTAGTGTATTTACGTTTAATAATTTAACGTACCCTAGGACGGCAATTTGAAAATAAATCTTTGTTTGCGAGGAAAGGATGCCCCTGCAATAGCACTAACAATAGTTCAGTAAACAGTGCTGAATGAAATAAGTTTATGTTGCAGTCTACTCATACGCCTGAAAAGTATAATTTCTGTGTGCAGTTATGTATGTACGCGTGTCTGTCATTGATAACCAAACGGAGATTTGCGCCTGTACTTTTATAGAAGCATTTTTCTTTGAATTGGACGTTTGCAACTTTGATTAGCCATTAAATTTTCATAATTGCTTTAAATAAAAAATGCCACATTATTGAAAGCTAATAAACATTACTAATGCAAAAAAACTGAAATACTATTTAATTAGGTTTGTTATGCAACAGCAGTAAAGTATTTTTTTGTTGGCCTTATTTTCTCTTTAAAAGTGTTACGTAGTATTGGGAAATAACATTTAAAATCAGTTATGATTTAAAACTTAATAATAATTTAGTTGTCAGTTATATAAAGTTTGTCTTCTTAAAATTGATATACAACATATAATCCTTTATTCTGATTATACTAACAATATTGTTCAGTGATAAATCTGCATTTTTTCTATGGCCAAAATATCAGTAGTTGAAATTAAATGTACTTCTTTTAGAGACTCAGATGTAATATTCATTATTAAATAAAAATTGGTGCCGTTCTTAAGAAAAATATATTATTTTCAAATTATAGTCTGCCAAAATTATATCAGAAATTTTTGGTATAGTAGTTGGTTTAAAACATTCTAATGTGTCATGTTTGTGAAAAAGATTGAGAATTAAAGTGTACGGAAAACTAGCAGCTATTTTAAACGTATATGTAATAAATGACAACATAAATAGTGATGAAAGAGATACCCATTTTGACTGCCAGACATAGTAAATAGTAATACCCACCTACAAAATTCTTATTATTACTTGGACAATGTTTAATTTTTTTTTAATGAAATGAAAAAAGAACACGGAATTCTCCAAGAATAGAAAAATGTTTATCTTAGTTTAATACATAAGAAAGGAAAGTAACAAGAGTGATCTAACGTAATTCCGCCTATATTTAAAAAAATATGGGAATGAAAAAAACCCTTACTAAGTAACAAAATAAAAAGAATAAAGAAAAACAGAAAGATATAAATTTAGAGTTCATAGATCTAGATGAAGCATATAATAGTATACAGAGAACCTTAACGTGGCAGGCTTTGAAAAGAGAAGAAGAGAGTAGTAGACAAACATAATACACAAATACACATAATACAAAAAAATAATAAATAATAAAAATAGGAAAGAGAGTTACCAAAGGAATTTCAAAAACAAAAGATTTACAACAAGGGTATAGGCTATCATGTCTATTGTCTAATATATATATGAAAATATGATGCAAAGAAATGTTCAAGAATGGGTATGTAGATAGGAAACAAAACACTACACTATTTGCTCTTTGCAAATGTTATCGTAAAATTTAAGAGATTTGGGATTTTGCTAAGATCACTAGGCCAATAGGTTGGTTCACGAGTTTACAAATAATTCAAGTTTGGGTTTTGAATGTTATGCAAGAGGTTTTGTTCTTTTGGAGTAATTAAATAAATGAGAATTGTGCTCTGCATTTTTTTAGTTTGATATGTATTTAACTGAAAGTATAGAGAAGTTCGGATAATCAATACATCATACACATTATATTAATTTATTGTAGTTGTAAACAGCCAGCGTGGTCCCGTGGTTGAGTGGCGGGCTGCGATGCTGACGGACCCGGGTTCAATTCCCGGTGCTCTCTGATGCCTGGCGGGTGGCCTACTCAGTCACTAAAAATAATTGAATACCTGCGTTCACTCGAACAAGGGGTAATAATGGCGGCCGACTAAGGTGCGGTGCTTGCCACATCGCCCCACATCAGAGATGGTGCGCGACGACCGGGCAGAGAAAGCGAACGTATGAGAGCCTTAACCTCTCAGTTCGCAGGCCGTGCTCCCACGTGGGGCGTAGGGCCTTACCATTATTATTATTATTATTATTGTAGTTGTAAAACTATTATTATTTCTGCTATGCGATTACTTACTTCATTTGCATTTTACGATGGAATGCATAATGACAAAGACATTTTAAAGGTAGTTTAGGTATAATCGCAGACACTATGCAGTTTATGAATTAACTCTGTAAACAAATTTTTAAATTCTGTGAGAAGTTGTGACCATTGCTCCACAATTTGTTGTTTGCTGCTAGCATATGCATTATTTGTTTCAATTTCGCTAATTTTAAACGGCTTGATAGGTGGTGTCATTTAGAATGGCGCCTGGAGGTATTCCAAAACTTCACGTTCTTCCTCTTTGGTACCTTTATCGGCAAAAGGTTCAAATGCCTCTGCTAGATGTGTAGCAAATGCTAAGCATTTTTCTTCGCTGCTTCTAGCCCAAGTCTCATTCTTTAATCGAATAGGAGTAATATGCTGCTGTGGGCGTTTTAATCTTTTAGTGGCTTTCCAAAGTGAATAGTCAGTAGCCTCAGTTGGTATCAGATGTGATAGGTAATTTTGTATTGTTTGATTTTTAATGGAACTAAGAAGATTCTTGAAATCACTTGTTGCTTGGTTAAATGACTTCTGTCTGTATAATGTGATTCAGAAATGAGCATAATATCAATGCAGTGATTTGAGATGAATGATATTACTTCGTCTTTATGAATTGTCAAGCCATTGGCATTCCAAATGGCTAATTTAATAACTTGCGCCATTGTCGTTTTTAGAGACGAGAGTGGTTAATAAGTTTAACATGGTTTCCATTTGTTCCATGATCGTTTTTAGCATCTTCTTCAATTCGTTCATTTCATTTGTTTCATTTACAGTCGATATTTGTTGTTGTTGTAATATATTTTGTTGCTTAACACCTCTAACTATTTGGGCATGACTAAAATGATTTTGCCGAGTCTGATGAGTCGGGTGTGGCTGTATGTGGTCAGGCCGTCTGTTTCTTAGTGGTGGAAATATTTTTCGTTGTAATTCTTTGTAAACCAGACAACCTTTATAATTTGCAGGATGGTTGCCTTTACAATTGACGCATGCGACATCTTTACTTTTTTCTTTACGTTGACATTGTAATGTTGCGTGATCGCCTAAGCATTTTATGCATATCGGACTTCTGTTGCAATAATTGTTAGTGTGGCCAAACCTTTGACATTTAGCACATTGTGGTATTTGACGTTTTACAATTGGCGTTTCAAATTTAACTACGGAATGTGCTAGATTGTCAGTTTTGTAGATATCTTTGTTGTTATCTGCTGGTTTTAATTCAATAAAAAATAGTGGTAGTCCTATCATAATTTCCCTTTCCCCAATATTAGCTATATTAGTACCAGTATGTCCAAGCGTTTGAAGTTCTTCTTTCAATTCTTCTAGGTTAAATGAAGAATGTATGTTTCGAAGGAGTACTCTAAAACTTGGTTCTTCTTTTCTCTTATAGGTATGAAATTCAGTTTTCCTTTCTGCTAAGGCATTGATTATAAGGAAATATTTGATAGAAGTTTTAGACTGTATTTTGACTTCATCTTTGTTCAGTATTTTTAGATCGTATTTGTCCTTGGCTATACTTTCTAATAGTTTTATAAGTGGTTCAATACACTTTACACCAGATAAGAATGTTGGCAGTGGTTTGGGGGTTTTGTTATCCGGATTATCTTTATGATTTGCATATGCGTCTTCGGTATCCAATGGCTTGAAGCGATTTGCTGGATTCAACCAGTGTCGTTTCTTGAGCGTGCTGGTTTAAGTGTGGTGGTTGAACGATCATGTCATTTTGCGGGTGCATGTTTGAAGATACAGTTGCATTTGGAGCTTGCATTATATCCTGTATATTAAATCTTGCATGTACATTGTTTGCGACTGCTTGTTGTGTGTATTGATAAATTTGGGGATTATATTGTAACTGTTGGTTTTGTTCGACTTGCATAGGAACATATTGTTGAGTATTTGATGCAGGAGCGGTTTGATTATATTAGTAGGCCATTGTTTAACTACTTACTATTTTATTCACACACTCTTTATCACTTGACTCTGCTCGCAGTTTGACGGTCTCCGGCGGCCCCGGAGCGGCAGCGGCGGTAAGGCACACTCGAAGCACAACACTGGCAGCAGCGGCGCGTAAATTCTTAAGCAAGACGGCGGGCGCTGTCGCGTTGATAACGCAGGCACGGGCTGGCTCGTAGATAAGTCCGTTTCCTTAATAGCAGATAGATCGTTTCGAGCACATATATCGGAGCGCGGCACACGTCCGTCTGCTCCGAAACACTAGCGCGGAATCATTTGATATATAAGCTGATCGTTTATTACCTGATGACATATGTTGATAATTTCGTGCCCTGGTTCGACCACATCTGTTTTAATTTTTCTTGTTGATATGGAGTGGTAAAAGTTCCTAATTTCATATATATATATATATATAATGATATATACAACCAGTCTTCCTTAAGCTGCTAGATATAATAATATATTTGATTATCTGTAGTGTTTGTGTAATTTTTTATATAACCCTACGGTATAAACTTTGATTGTATTGTTTGTTAAAGTCTTTAGGGACAATTGAAAGTCTTAATGTGAAATAATGATAAGCCACATAAGCTTAATTATTGAAAAAACAAATCTGAAGTTTGAACAAAATATTAAAAATCAATTAATGCTGTTTTGTTAATGGATTTTATATATTTTATCAAGTGATATAGAATTACTCTGAGCGCGCTAATCCAAAGAATAAAAATAATTAAGTGGGTACGGAAAAAATATTTTATTAAAAAAATAAGGTTTATTGTGTTATTGTATTAAAACAAAACAAGAAAACAATGCGGTCAAAAATATCTAATATTATAATATTAATATTGGTCATTCAATGATTTCACTTCGTCTTGGATCTCAGGACTTTCATTAGCTGAGTGTTGAAAGGCAGAAAGTAAAGCATGATGAAAAGGAGGCACATAGGGTAGTAGCGATTTGACATTATCTAGTTTCTTATTGGATATTTTTATTGATTCCAAATATTTTGGACGTAGTTCAGAAATAAGTGTCTGGCTATTACGTCCTTTCTTAGTGGTGGTGATTGTTCTCTGCTCGTCATTAACAGCATATTTTACCTAAATTATTTTAGTGTTATCAGATTTAAAATGACAGTAAAATGCGGAAGAAAAATGAAGATTTTTTTGTCGTCTTTGTGCTTTTTTATGTTAAGGTTGTTTAGGATAGGTTGTAAATTCAGGAAATCACTTTGATTCATAATAGTCAAGGTGAAGGGCTGTTTTTTATTCGATTTCCTTATAACTTGGTGCTAGTCACTAGGAGAATAGATAATTGGAGCATACTTTCTGTGGCGCTTTTCAATCTATCCGAAGGTAGATGAGTATGTCCGCTGACAAGAAAGTGATGTATTATAGTCTTTAATGTTTTTTCTTTGACAAGTTGCAGCCACAGAGACTTAAGAAGTCAGTTTTTATTTTGGACGGGGCAGTTGTCTCTAAATATAACTAAATCTTCGACTCCAGACTTTTTACAGAAGAATGGAGGCTACTTCATTACTGCTTCTTTTTGCAACGTCGTCTTTCCATACAAACATATATCCCCTGCCTTCAGTGCAATCATGTGCTCTAAGATTGTACATTCATACCTTTCAACAATAAAACGCAAATCCAGTTGTCAGCTTCGGAATAGGCATAGCCTGTTGGAAATCAAAAGAAATCACACATATTCTGTTATCGTTTTTAGAATGATCTGTTTCTTGTTTGAGAAAGCATTGCATTACCTTAGCTTTAGCTTTATGCAAGTTGAGTTCTGTCATTCTTTTTGCTTCAAGTTTGTTATTTGTCAATTTTGCGGTTTTTATTTTAATATTAATTTTGTCACACATCTTGCATGTATCATATTTGGGTAACTCGAAACCAATATTATAGAAAAAATCATTCTATAGGTATGTTCTAAAACTGGTGTGGTGTGATACCTTTTTCTTGGCACCAAGGCACATATTTTCCTGTGTAAAGTTTTGATACACTCATATCGCAATTGAGATACACCTAACCTTAATTTGGTTTCGGCTGTAGTGACTCTGATATTTAGTAATGGAATCTGTGTGGTCCTTAACGCTCCGTTTCTGTTGGCCGTTTATTTCGTTTGATCTATTTTTATGTTTTACTCGTTTATCTTTTTCAGGTACTGCTATACTTTTAATTTTTTTGATATAATATTATTGAACCTACCCTTTAAAGCTTGCAATTTAAAAACTCGTTTTTACATACACATATTTTTCTTCCATTTATGTTTACTGAGTAGACTGCATTTGACGACCTAGTAGACTACTGCCGCTTCTGCTTGTTTGGGTAAGATCTTTTCTTGTTAACGATTTCAATGCAACAAAAAATGTATATTAACTATTTTGAAACTCCCAAGAACCCAAATCCCAGAAATTATTAAAAATGGCTTTTTTTGAAACTTCCAGCCTTTCTCTGTAATTTTTCTTACATCTACAAGGCGGTCCAAATTCTGGAGCGCTAACAGTTTTGTTTATTATATCATTAACATATTCCTGTCTAAAAAATTTTCTAAATTTTCTTTTATGTTGACAATAACATTCGTTTTGGTCCTTTTTGCTACAGATAGGCCATCGCTCTCCACATCATTTACATCAGACTCATGGAGCAACAACGCAATAATATAACGAGACACTCACATTTCTATTGGACTTCTCAAGTGCAAAAATATGACAAGCTACACTATTCAAAATAAATCTTACCGGTAAATTATTGCGTTTTAGTTCATTATCACTAGGAGCATAGTTACTATTAAAATCACTATCGTCCATATGAAATTCTATTTCAGGACTAGAACTGCTCATGGTTGCAAGTTGGGATGAAACATTTAAGCATAGGTCATCAGATCGGCCATTTTGTGTGGCTTGTCACTATTTAACACAGACAATTCTCTGAAAAGCTGAAAGCTACAACAAGATGATCTCTAGATTGTGACCAATTGCTAAACTATTAGTTGAGAGGCTTGTTATATTATTGCAGTATTCAAATATATAAAATAATAGAATTTAAAAAAATGTGTGTTCAATTGTTCTTTTGCTATAGTGTTCGATAAATTATCCATTATTTATTCATAATTAACGACTACTTGCATAAGTATGAAAGGTGCTTTGGTTTTTTTAGGTTATTGCACAGTGTTATTAACTTTCTACAGCGGAGCTTATAGTAGAAAGTTAATGAGATTATCATCCTGTGTGTCTGTGACTGGAGACACTATAACTTCCGTTCTAGTCAACGGATTCACTTCAAACTTGGCAGACACACATATTAGGTCAGTACCTTTCATGGGATTGATTTTCAGCTAAATCGGTTAACGGCAACCGGAAGTGACCGTTACGATTTCGCACCGCTCTAGAAAATTTCCTTTACGGTATTACATCGTTCTTGTTTACTTAAGAATTACCATTATCTTCAGGTTGAAGTCTGTTGTAAATGTTACTTGGTGAAAATGCTTTGATTTATATTCAAGAATTAATTGTCTTTCTTATACTAAATGTTATAACTTGCCATGTGTTGTTATTTTTTATTGTTTGTTTGTGTCCATGTTGTTTGTGATAGCATTTTTTCGTACTGCGCTATTATTTTGAAGATTCAAATTTAATTGCCGCGTTCGAAGAGATGACTTCGATGATTATAGGTTGAAAGAGTTTGTTGTGGTTGTACTGAAGATGGGTAGCAAAAATTTGGTGTAAATATATGCCCCCTATTTGGAGAGTTCGCCATAACTTGATTAACCGAATCATTTAATATCGAGCACCAATTGTATGTTTGACATGTTATATTTTATACTTTTATTGAGAGCCCTATTTGTAAAGCAGCTGCGATACAGATAAACCGCAGTCAATTATCACTTTACGAAACAAATTTCAAAATAATAAAGAAATATTGTGGTTAGTGGATAATTGTATAACCATTGGCTACCAATTAATAATTTAGAACGTAGAATTGCGAAGGGCGCAATTAGAACTGAGCCGGAAAGGCTTTCAGTTAACACAATCCACCAAAAACATAATTTTTCTAACTTTTCGGCTTGTATACAAATAAAGGCGCTGCATCAAGGTTTTTTAATTAATGAGTCTTGAATTTCATATAGTGCAAGATTTATGAACAATTACCATTTCCTTTAATAAAGAAGAGCAAATTGATCAAACTAAAGATAAAATGATTTTTAAATTAATTAACAATTTAATAATAAATTTTATTATCACCCAACAATTTTTGTGGCAAACAATCCCAAATTATAATTATTATTTTAAAACAACACAGATGTCTAATAAACAGCAATAAAGATAAAGAAAATGGCCTCACTTGTAAACAACATAATAATTCACTTGATGACATAGGTGTCCAAAAACAACGTTTAAAAATTTGTGGGGCGTATAATACGGTCAGGTGAAAGTGTTTAGTGGCGATAAATTTACTCGTTTTACGGGCTCTATCCCACATATAAATATTTTCACGAAGCAGTGACAAGTGCAAGCAGTGTAATTACTAGTAGAAAATAGGGAACCAAAGTGCGTGGATATCTAAGGCAAAAACTAAAAATAATATAGTAATTTCCTCGAGTATACTAGGTGCTAACAAATTGAGCGGCTTGAAACGATGCATCGCGCGGCTAATCGCGGGTAAGCGGTCGAGGTCAGGCCGCGGCTGAACTCCGTGATAAACTGGTGAACGATAAGAACTGTATACACAACAAATAAAAATAAACAAAAGACTAGAAGGTCATTACAGTGTGTGGGACGCGCTACCGTAAAGAAGGGCGTGTCGTACAAGAGTATCGCGTTATCACACGGCCAGTATAAAGTAATCACGGCGGTGTGTAGGATCAGAGAGTGTAGAAAACGCAAATACATGAATAATAAGAAGAAGTTAGAAAGCAGGAAAGAGTAAGGGTGCAAACACAAATTTAGAGTGTAATAACCGGGAAAGTAGTCTGGAAGATCCGGAGGAGTTCGATAAGTGGGAAGCAGATCAGATAGCATTCCAAAAGAGTGTAAAATACAAAGATCGCCAAAAAGGAAGACACAATACAGAAGAGGTATCATAAAGAAGAAAAACTTACAACAGAAATACAAGTTACAGATATGGAGGCAATAATACAGAAGTTAGATGAATTAAAGACCGAGATAAAAGCAGAATTCAATGAGAAACACAGTGAATTGAAGGCGGAGCTTACGAAAATAAACAAAGAGTTCAATAAGGTCAAAATGGAATGGGAGAAGAAAGCTGAAGAGTGGAAAGCAGAAAAAGAAGATTTTGGAAATAGAATTAAGAAATTAGAAGCAACGATTGAGAAACAGGAGAGAAAAAGAAGGAATAATGTGGTCATAAAAGGTGTGACAGTAGATAATAACTTGATTAAAGAGGAAGTAGAAAATTTAATACAGAACAAGCTAAACATTGAACTCAAAGTCAAGAAAGGATATAATATTGCAGTAGGAGAAAATAAAAAATAGTGATTGTGGAATTGAACTCGTGGGAGGATAAAGAGAACTCATGTCAAAAAGAAGCTGCTGAAGGAACAAGTATTTACATCGAAAACGACCTAACATATGAAGAGAGAAAATGCAGGCCCAAATAAGTAAAATTATGAGAGAAGAAAGAAAGGAAAAGAAGTTAAAATGGGATACGGAAAAATAACTATAGATGGAGAAAGATATAACTGGAGTTCCAACACACAAAAATTGTATAAAAATCGTATCGAAAAATACAACAAGCAGGACAACAGAAGATATAGAAAGTTCACAAAGGGGATGGGATACAGAAGGGGAGTACTCGAAGAAAGGGAGAACTCTAAGCCAAAGATCACCGGAAAACAATTCGGATGAACTGCTAAGAGAAAAGATGCTGAAGATAACTAAAACTGCAAGGAATACAAAAACTAATAGTACTTAATAAAGGACGGATAAAGGAAACAACTCAAGCTATGGATAAGGAAAATGAACATAATGGAAAAGCAAAATATATAATATAAAAGAGGCAAAGGTACAACAAAAGAAAGGTATAATAAATTTTGGTACATGGAATGTGAGGAGTATGACAGGAAAGGAAGACGAAATAATTGAAGAAATGAAAATGCAAAATGTGGACTATCTAGGAGTAACAGAGACAAAAAGAAAAGGACGAGGAATGAAAGAATTGAGAGAAGGATACTGGCTGTTTTGGTCAGGAGTAGAACAAAAGGAAAGAGGAGCGGAAGGAGTGGGATTGGTAGTCAAACCAGACAAAGTGAAAACGATTATTGAGGAAAGATTTATAAACGAAAGATTAATGGCCGTAAAAATAAAGATGGATGGAAGTAATACATGGTCAATACTAGTGGCATATGCGCCAAATGAAAATGCAAGAAAAGAAGAAAAGATACGTTCTACGAAACATTGCAGTCCGAAATTGATAAAGAGGAAAGAAATATAATAATAATGGGCGACATAAATGGGAGAGTAGGAAGAGACAATAGGGAATTGAAAGATATATGGGGAAAAACGGCGAGGTAACAAGAAATGACAACGGAAATAGATTAATAGGACTGTGTATAGAAAATGACTTTGTTATAACAAACACAAAGTTTACACACAAAGAGATACATAAGTATACCAGAGAAATAAAATCCAGAAATGAAAGATCGATCATTGATTACTTTATAGTAAATACTGAAAATTTGGAAAAGGTGAAAGATGTCAAAGTAAAAGACATGCAGAAATAGGCAGCGACCATTACCTACTGAAAATGGAACTTAAGATAAATATAACAAGTAACCAAGCAGAAAAAGACAAAAGATAACAAAGAGAAAATTAAATGCTATAGGTTGAAAGAAATAGACATTAGGCAAAAGTACCAAGAAAGTGTGGACAAAAACTTGCGCAAACTTTAACTACTACCGGCATAGAACGTAAATGGAAAATATTCAAGGAGACCTTACTGGACGCATCAAAAACTAGCTGTGGTGTAACCAAGTGTACAAATACATCTATTAAAAAAGCAGGTGGTGGACAACAAATATTCAACAAAAGTAAAGGATAAAAAGAAAATGGAAGAAATTCATGCAAAGTGGATCAGAAGAAGATCATAACATATACAAGGTAGCAAGAATAGAAGTAAATAAACTGGTCAAAGATGCAAAAAGATGCATGGGAAGAATTCGGACATAAAATGAATGAAAATTATACAGAAAACCAGAAACTCTTCTATAGTACGTTAAAGCATCTGAGAAAACAAAAACTTCAAGGCTAAAGAATATAAAAGACAAAAACGGAAATGTATTGACGGAAGCAAAAGAAATATTACAAAGATGGAAAGAGTATTTTGAACAGCTGATGGAGATAAAGAAGAAGAAGAAGGAATAGTGGAAACAGAAGAGGACATAATAATAGAAGAAGAGGAAGAAAATAAGGAGCAACCAGTTACAAAGAGGAAATCGCTGAAGCTATAAAGAAATTAAAAATGGCAAAGCACCGGGTCAGGACCAAATTACATCAGAAATGCTAAAGCATATGGGAGAGAGAGCAAAAGAAGAGTTCCGTAACCTGCTAAATGAAATTATGAAGAAAAGGAAATGCCAAAGGACTGGAATATGAGTGTAATTCTACCATTGTACAAGAAAGGTGAGATGAAAGAATGCTCAAACTATAGAGGTATTTCATTGACAAGCACACCTGCGAAAGTATTTACAAGAATACTAGAGAGAAGACTGAGAGAAACGCTAGAACCAACATTAGAAGATCAACAACATGGTTTCAGAAAAGGAAGGAGCACTCAAGACTTAATATTTGTTGTTAGACAATTGGGAGAAAAATTACTAAAAAGAACCAGGAAGTGCATATCTGTTTCATAGACCTTCAAAAGCTTTTGACAGAGTGAGACGAAAAGATATATGGAAAAGTTTAAAAGAGCGAGGGTAAGCAGTGATATGATTGAGGTGCTAAAAATGTTATATAGTAACAGTATAAATATAGTTAGGACACACAATGATGAATCAACTGAGTTCGAAACAAAAATCGGTCTAAAACAAGGATGTGTTCTCAGCCCCTATTGTTTTCTATACTAGTTGATGATGTGGTAAAAATATGTAAACAAAAATGTGTAAAGATGAAAATAGGAAACTGGAAAATGAAACAAGTAACTCTCCAAGAATTACTATTTGCTGATGACATGATACTGTTGGCAGACTCAGAGAAAACCTACAAAAGAACCTGAACTGTTATCAAGAAGAACTTAAGAAGATAAATATGAAAATAAACATAAACAAAACAAAAACCATGGTAATATCGACACATGAAATAAAACACAGAATAAATCTAGAAGGGAAGAGCTAGAACAAGTTAGTAGCTACAACTATTTAGGTACAACAATAGAGGACAGAGGTAAAATAGATAAAGAGATAACGGAGAGGTTAGGAAAGGTTGGAAGATCTTATAATATGCTCAAAAACTCATTCTTTGGTAAAGGGAGATTTCAAAACGAGTAAAAACTGAAATATATAAAAAGTAATAAGACCGTCATTGATTTATGGCAGCGAATCCTGGACAATATCAAGTAGTAATAGAAGTAGGATTACGGCAATGGAAATGAGATTCCTCAGGAAAATTGAAGGAATTACTAGAATAGACAGAGTCAGAAATGAAAAATATTAGAACAAAGGAATATAAAATCAATAGGAACTATTATAGAAGAAAGACAACTGAGATGGTTAGGACATCTGCTCCGAATGGATGAAAACAGAATATCAAGACAAGTCTACGAAGCTAGAACCCAGGGGAAAAACAAAGTAGGAAGACCTAGGATTAGATGGGAAGAACAAGTAAGACAAGCAGCGGTTAAACGGGGAATCCAGTGGTGTGACATTAATGGAATAGCCCAAGACAGGAGGATATGGAAAGATAAAATTCATGAAAATGTAAAATGAAATGTATATATATATTTAGAATCCGACACCTAACGGTACAAGGATTTTAGTTTAAATAATAAATAATAATACGGTCAATAACAAATTAATAATTTAGGGTTTACATTTAGGTGGGCAAATAAACCATTTTCCTAGATAACAGCGATAACCAACGATAACATGTCCCAGCAAATTAAGGATTATAATTATGTATAGCGTGTGTTTATTTCAAATTATAAATTTTACACATGCCCTTATTAACAAATTTTTTATGAGTATTAAAAGATTTTTGTTTGGTAAGGAGGGTTGATCGTGAGTCTCATACTTTGTTTAAAGTTTATCCGAAAAGTGCAATTTTTATCGACTACAGTGGATGCATATTCAAATCTCAAAATGGCCCATAGAATGTTTAAGAACAGTTATGCTAATAGGGATTTACTTTGAGTACACGCCGCTTCTGTACTAAAGCGTTTCCCAATTGACAAGTGCATGTAATGTTTCAAACAGTTTTTCTTTCAAACAACGATATAGATACTATATGAATATGGAATAGTCTAAACATGTTCTGTAATTGCAGTCTCTATTGTAAACATCAATCAAACAAATTATTATTACAACAGAATTTATCTTATTTCGGAAACAGCTTATTTGCAGGCCTATGTATATCAAGACTTTTTAACTTGTTCTCGACTGTGCTGAGATACCTTGTATAATTACAAATAAAACTGTCTAACATACTGGGGATAAGTCCAAAAAATCTCTAAAAATACATTTTTAGCTTGCTATCCACAATTAAATACCGAAACTATGGTACGTGCCTAAATTTAACTTTTGTACAATCTTTGTGAAAAAAAACTTTTGACTGGGCATTTTCACACGGCTCCTTTTATAATTGTTTGCATTAAGTTGTTGTTGATGATGTACATCTTTATTCAATTTTAGTTATTCTGATGCACAATAACACGGCAATTTTCTTGCAGTAAACTACTTCACATGTTTCACATTGATGATGCTAATGGTTGGCGACTTTGAAGTAGTCTGCATTGAATCTTTATCCTCCCGCAACCTTTTATGCCATTCAAGAACACAGGGTTCTCCATAATGTCTCGTCAACATATGATTGCTGTATTATATTCCATATTTCACTAAGAGTTTTGTAGCTTAATACAGAACTTGGTGTTTACTCTCCTCGGCAAGTGGGTTACAGTGGGTCATATATTATATCAGGTGACTGAATAACTCCCATTCCTTGTGTTTGAATATGATAGGTAAAAATCGATACTGGAATTTCTGAAGAATTTACAACATTTCCCGGTTTCACTTACATCTATTACTAAATTCTCATACATGAAGTTTTATAGTGAATTTCAAAAACCGCATTCCATTTGTATTTACTCTTTATTGTAGCTTTATAATTTAAATTATTACAATTTGTGATCGCTGGATACAATATACCTGCAATATCATAAAAATACTGAATTTTATACAATGGTTAATTGTTACCGTAGCCAAATAACAAAAATCTGATATATTCAAAAATCAGTGAAACTTATACAATACTAAAATGCTTTTATAAGTATATAATAGTAATTTTGGAATATACATTCATATTAAATAATTTGTAATTTATTAAAATTAAGAGGATATTCTAATGCAGATGTTTCATTATTGAAAAAAAGTTTGATAGAATAATTAATCAGCATATTATGCCATGTTCAAAATGTAAAGCATCTATTTTTAGTGAAATTGGCTGACTCACTTTTATCTAGCTAAAATGACTTTTCTTTTCAACAGACTTCAAAGTTTATAACAAATTTTTGCTATGCATTTGGCTTACATTTTTAAAATTTTGACCCACCATAGCAAAATTCCTTTTTGTTGACGGTGACTTTCTTGCCTTTTTTTGATTGTACGCTTAGTAGTGCTAGATTTTAAATAAATTGTTTTGCATGAATTTTAAGTACTCTAAAAATCTTAAACTCTAAATATTAGCAATAGATACAGGGTCGTCAAAATAAATCCGGAACTTGTAGATATGTTGAGGGAAATTGTAATAGTCAAAACTTTATATTTTAAAAATCAGGTTAGAATTATATAAAATGTGCTGTTGTTTTATTTTAAACGTCATAACGTCCCGGTAAATCCTCCAAATTTTATTTTAGAGTAGTTTAGGAGGTGAAAGTTAAAATAATGTTAAACTGTCTTAAAGTATGTCTGATCAAAATTTGACTAAAATAATTTCAATTGATACTAAGATTAATACATCACTATGTAATATCAATAATTCGAATAAAATAAAGTAAAACATATTATTCTAAGCATGGATCGCTTAATGCATCGGACAACGAAATTCAAAATTTTTGTATCAAACATGTTAAGTGGGGCGGTTAAAATATAAATAATGTTAATAAATGTGTTGATTCGGACTCGCGCCTTCAAGCTGAACGAACGTGCGGGCTTATACTGCAGCCGCGCCAGCGGTCGGCTTAAAAAGGCCAGATCGATCCATTATTTCTTTATTTGTTATTTGCGCTGTTTTATTTGTTGATATATAAATAATCAGAGGTCTCGAATAAACAAGGAACCCCTAGCCCAGGGGCAACTCTGCGCATCATGAGTGTTCATGAACAAACGGTCCGCTTTTCACTTATCACCGTTGTTGCTTTACTCTTGAAGTGTACTTTCAATAGGCTCGTCAAACTGTGTCGTGCGATAACAAACGACCTCATGATAAGGGAGTTAAATTTATACTTATTTATAACAAAAAATAATTTTAATACAAAATAATAATAACATTATAATTAATGGTTCTCTTTTGATTCTCGGAGTGTAAAGTACAAACGCTAGTGCTCTGTGAATTCAGGCGATACATCTGAACCATTGTAGGCTGATCAAATTACAGCGGGCTCGTACTACGTGCCGGGCTGTTCTACTGCAAACTATCAATATTTGCCAGCTAATAACTCATATCATCAATATCCTATGAATCCAACCCAACAGCGTCTACAAGAATTTCAGCTCCAAATCGGTTTTACAATGTTGTACACTTATCACAATCACATGCTCAAATTCCTCAAAATACACAAGAACAAGATTGGCAAATCGTGGAAATTAAAAAACGTTAAAGAATCGCAGATATCACCCAGTAAAGTAGCAGCTGAAAAACCAGTTGCAACGTCCAACCCTTTTGAGAACTTAGAAAACGAAAGCGCCGACCCAAACTAATGTGTAACTAAAAAGAACCCGAAACCTCCCCAATTTTCGTATCTGGGGTTAAATTTCTGCCACCACTATTAGAGGTTTTAGAAAGTATAGCCGAAAATGAATACGAGATGAAATTAATATCTTACCCATAACCCACAAAATCGCAGCTTTAGAGCTGTACTACAAAATATTCAGCTCACTACTGACCCTAAAACCCTAAAGAAGGCAATAGAGAGGAACACGATCACGTTGTTAGAAATATACCAAACATCAAAGATCGAGTATCAAAGAAACAATTACTTTTGTAATATGTTGAACTTAAACCTGACACAAATAATAAAAATATATCTATAATACAAACAAGCTTTTGCATTCAATTTTAAAATTTGAATTCTACGGAATTTCACGCTGTGTGAAATGTGCAGGTAACCATTTAACCATACGATGCCTACGTACAACGAAAAGTGCTGATGTTAAATGTGCTCTTTGCAATGGCAATCATCCAGCGAATTACAAAGTGTGCATTACATACAAAGAGTTGCAACAGAAAACGTTCTTCCCCGCTCAAACAAAGACAAACAAATAGATGCCCATCAATGCTAATTCTACTTGACATCACTCATGCACAAGTAGTTAACAGTAGAGCCTACCAAGTATAAGAGACAAATAGTAACACTCTACAACTAATGTAATCACCTCAACCATCTCGTACAGTTAATGATATGCGTGAACTGAAACAAATGATTGAAGAACTTCATGGAACAGATGTCAATAATGTTAAATTTACTAACTCTCATAATGGCTCAAATTCTAAATTGCTGAGTGAAACGCCAACGGGTTACAACAACATGTTCTTGAAATAAAGACATTTATTCAACTACACGACATAAATGTTATGCTAATCTCCAAATCCCAATTTACTGAAAGAAGTTACTTCAAGATACATAACTTCTCCACATATGTAGCCCTACATCTTGATAGAACTTGCCACACTAGTTCGGCTATTATCATGAAAAACACTATAAAGTATTTTGAAATAAACAAGAATGCGAAGAGCATTTGCAAGCGACGTCAGTTGTAGTTGAGGATTGGATAGGACCACTAACTCTCAGCAGTTGTCCATCATGACATGTCAATAAACAAGAGCATTTTGAGCATTACTTTAGTACACTTGGTAATCGTTTTATTACTGGCGGTGATTATAATGCCAAGAATATACACTGGAGCTCCAGGATAACGACCACTAAGGGCCACAAACTGATGAAAGCTATAACGTCATATAACCTAAAACATTAGCAATATCATAGAATTTACTGAATGCCTATAAACTGCAAGGTAAATTGTACATAAAGCAATTATAAAAAAGAATATTATAAAATTGCCACTATCAATAAGAAAGCTTTATATTTTTTGAACATAAAAGAAAACTAACTGCCAATTTAAATATAACAATTATCTGATTGCCTTTACAATAAAAAATTTCGGATTTTACTAATTTATAAATTTGGGCAAACTGAAGTTATATAATAATTATTCACGTGCAACCTTGTAACATTTGCAAATGTTTCTGGTATCATTGTTTCTCCCATAGTAAAAACTCGTAATGAGCTGCTACAAACAGCGGCGGTTTCCCACATTAACGGCGGCTGGAGACGAACGTAGTGTTAGGTCTGCAACCTAACACACGCAACTTTACTGAATAAAACATTCGACAAAAAGGACAGTTCCGGGTGGTTTAAATCCATACTGCTTAATATCCCAATTGCATAAAAAGAGAATAAATAAAATTAAAACTCAATAAAAGACGCAAAAAAATTAAATTGGGACGTCCAAGCAATTGGAACTAAGAAATATGAAGTATTTATCTACTGAAATCTTATAATATCGACATGGTAGTTCTTACTGAGCCCAAAAACGGAACAATAGAATAAAATAAAAGATGACTATGTTCAATATAGTAGGGTCTAAAAACACAGAAGAGCAAAAGCTGGAATCTCTACAGCTATCAGACGCAAATGATTAAAACATCAAAAAACTGGAAGGCAATAAACGAACGGATAATTACAATTGATTTAAAATTATTAGGGAGTCTTATTATAGGAGTGTACGTCCCAAATAATAATGCCATTGTAAAATAGAAAGAACAATTTTTCGAACAACTATCGGGCTTATTTAGTAATCTAGCTAATAGAAAAGATGTAATTATTTAGGCTCATACGGGACTATTAGAATTCTACGAACAGTTTGCATTAAAGGTGTTAAATGGATTCTATCAACACAAAGAAATCTTTAAATTTACATAGACACAAAGAACAAAAACTTTAAAATCTATTATAGATTACTGTATTATTAAACAAAATAGTAATATAAAACCTAGTGTAATCAAAGTGAAAAGAGGAGCCACGTCTAAATCAGATTACCATCTTCTAGAAATAATAATATTACCAACCTAAATATAAACAAATACCAAACATAACAAACCAGAATTCCATCGAAACGAAATATCCCATATATAATTTAAATAGCTTCTCAAATGAATTTATTTAGTTTTTAGGAAAGGTGGGAATGACAGAAAAATGATATGGACAGATCTCTGGATTACCTACATGACATCCTAAAAAATTACTTGCACCAATCATCAAAAGGAGACCTAGGAGAAGTTAAACAAGTAGACGATAGACAAAATATTTTGTTATTTAGTCAAGAAAAAATAATGTAAATGAAAAACACTTATTGGGAACATACACAAAAACATTACTTATTAGAAATCTCTAAGTAGACGGCAATTTGGAAAATAATCAAAAACTTAAATAAAGATGTAAATAAAAAACTGACAATTGATTCAATTAGAGTAGAAAACAAAAAACTATATTACAAAGATTTACTAACGGAGAAAAGGCCGCTTTTTTGATATGTTGCATATCAAACGGGGGGAGCAGAAACCAAATGCAATGAAATTTTAGTAGAAGAAGTAAAAAGAGTACTTAGCAGAATGAAATATGAACAAATCTCCTGGACGCAGAGATATACCTGTGCAAAAATATTGGAGAAATCTCCTAAAACTGTATTGGAATGTCTCGGCAAATTATTTAATAATTGCCTAAATGATGAAACAATAACAGTAGACTGTAAAGCCTCGTTTATTAGTTCTTCACATAAACATCTCCTATAAATAGACTTACGATAGAATATTAAGTAAAAGAATTAAACAAGAGACTGAAAATTAAAAGGGCAAAGCGGCTTCAAACCAGTGAGATCTTGTATTGATAATCCTATTTGTGTTGAAACAAATTATACTTCTTATACAAAAATTTTAAGAATTCCAAAATTATATGTTATTCTGAATATTCTATAGAAAATATTACCTTATAACATATTGTTAATGCTTCTGGTTTTCTTACGAAAATTCAACAAACTCTCACAAAACAAACTTTATCATACTTCTGAACCTCCTATAACTTAATAGAAATCCCCAAATACTTTCCCGTACATAAATCTGATGTACGGGTGAGTGCTGTTGTCTTTCTGTTTATCAATATTTCTATCCTTAGGACTGCAGTTCTTAAAAACCAATCACAATCGAGAATACCACACTCTTAAATTAATTACATTTCAAAACAAATTCTACCGTCAAATCAATAGTGTTCCTATGGAATCACGATTTTACTTGGCGTAGCAATCATTTTTATGACATTTTAAAATATAATCCCTGGCATTTCCTGAAACCTAATTGTTGGATACATCAATGATACTTTTATTTGGCGTCATAGATAAAATACGCTTTGTTCCTTTTCACCAAAAAAGTTCACACTAATATCAAAGCTACAATGAAAATCGAGCAAAACATTTCTTTTCCTGGACATCCTCATAATTAAAAATTCCCTCAATCATACTGTCTACAGAAAATTTATACTACCAACTGCTATATAAACATTCACACTACTTAAATTTACTTAGTTGAAAAAAATCCTTTCGCTAGGTTTTTAAAATTGTCCACATTAATTACCAACAAACTTAATTCAATACCTAACACAAAATAATATATTCCAAAAATCCATTAAACAAATATTAACAAAAAACAAATTATAAAACTAACGACTTTCTTGACCAAATAAAAGTATTTTTGTCTTACATCAGAAGTTTAACAGATGTAACAAACCCATATTGAACAATAAAATAAATGACTTCATCCGCTAAGCTAAGGATTATTGCCCTTACGAATCGCAGTGTTTACAAAATACCATGCAGTGACTGCAACAAAACCTAGGAAAACTTAAGAAAAACGAAGAGACAAATATCTAGCCGCATGTACAAACACTCTTTGCCAGTACGGAAGGGCAATCATTCTTTGTCACTTGCCAAACATGATAAAGAAACTGTTCAAAAGGTTAATTTTTCATCAAATCAAAAACATCCGTTTTTATTTTTCAGCCCACCAATAAATTTATTAGTCTTCCAAACAAAAAAACTTTTGATAACACAGCGTGTTCACCACCAAGACGTATTTCTATAAAATTCTCACTTTTTATTCAATAAAAAGCAAAAGAGAGCACGCAAAAAAACACTCAAAAGGCCAACCGTCTTTTATAACTCATGGTTCTCGTTGAGAACTCCACAGATTGAGGCTGCGTCTTTTATTGCATTGTATGATGTAAACGACTTTGAACATATTTTTTTGTTACAGGTCAACGATTTGCTATGCTGGAGATGAAGTCAGTAATAAGCAAAATACTTAGGCATTACGAAATTTGCCAGTGCCTGGGCATTCTCCTATTTTAATGGCCGAATCAATTCTAAAATCAGCTAATGGCTTGATGCTCCATTTAAGGAAGAGAGAAAATTTTATGTGAAGTCTCAAATTGTTTTATTTTTTTATGGTAAACAGGTTTATATATGTAATTAGGTATATGTAAACACATATGCAATTATGATATTCGTTAGGCAACCAAGCTACGATGTCTGTTTTCATAACTTTAACTGTATTGTACTTAACAAAATAATAAAAATTACCAAGAAAGTTATTAGTAATTTTAATGCAATTTTCATTATTAATTATTAATTACACTTTTAAATCAAAGAATTCGCTATAACCTCATAATTTCAGCATCTATGGTAAGCAGAATTACGTATAAAGCTAATGTGGTAGAAGATTTGCACAATTTGCAAACAAATATATTTTTTATTTTTGAATTTTATGATGAATTCTTATTATTTTATAATATATATATATATATATATATATATATATATATATATATATATATATATATATATATAAAATGCAAGTAGTGACAAGCATCGCACAGTGGGAGTCGAACTACCGGGGGCGTCTATTTATTGTTACCGGGTCCCGATTTTGCCGGGCCGTGCTCAGCCCCAAGGCCGTTGCCTTACCGAATCGTCCCGAGCCGCCGACCATAGCCTCTACGGCATTTCCCAACCAGCGTAAAGGCGCCCCCGTCGTGCTCCAATCCTAAACAAGCTCTGCATCCCCCAATCGCCTCAACCTTCTTCCACTCTCAAACTCTGCACCCAGCAGTAGAGTGGGTCGCACGCTGAGTCCTTAAAAACGGAGCCACCGAAGCATTTGGTCTCAGTCGTTAACCCTACAAGAAGAAATCATCAAGAGTCCGTGTGAGGCCCTTTTGGTTCTTTTTACGCCCTACTTCTCGGCTTGCTGCCTGGTCCTGCTGCCGGGCTCTGTTGCCTAGCTCCGCTACCTGCCCTGCAGCTCGCGGCCCGTTTCAGCGCGTAATGTAAGTCGTGGGTGATGTGAAGTACATAAATTACGGGGCCTTTTTTGCTGACTCGTCGTATATGAACAAAATCATTATTGTAAGGCAGGTGCGATGGAATTTCTGGTAGCTTAGTTAACATTTAAGTAAGAACCCTGGCCAGATGTGAAAACTTTTGGAATGTACCACATACTATATAAGCTTTTAGCCGGATTCATCAAGGTAGTCAGTTCCTCCTTACATCGTTAGTAATTTTTCCTTAGTTAGTTGCTACAAATACGCATACAATTGTAAACACTACTGTAGGTTATTGCATTCTATTTTATAAAAAATAAAGAATAAAAGGAGGCTGACCCGTAACCTACGATAGGTAAGTTTTTTTTTTGAAATGGACACTGGGTTTCGTTTTCAAAAAAAAACAAAAACATAATAAACCCCGCTTCTAGAACCGAAACTTCAATATATATATATATATATATATATATATAAAACCGCAGCCTGAGCAGGATCAAGAAACATCGAAGTTTATCGAGAAGCGACTCCGAGGACTCAGCTTTGAGAACCGAAGATTTCCCAAGGACAGGTATCCGCTGTAGCCGTCGGAGTCGCAAGCGTCTTCAACTCGCCGTAGCCGCCGTGCATCAGCACCAGCCGCTAAATCTACACCATTCAGCCGCAGTCAGTAAAGACAACGAATTGGAAGACCAGGGCACGCATCCGCTGGAAGATTCGTTCGCAACCGCAACGAGCCACCTTCAACTCACCGCGGGCAGCTTCGGCAAGGAGAAAAGGGCCACCGTTTGCAAAGTAAGCGAAGCTACCAATTACATGTGGGAAGTTAATAGACAAGTATAAATGTTTACTGTACAATGCGTTAAACCCGTAATTATTGTAATTAATCGGCATACATTTTGTTTAATTCCAAATAAATGCAATCCAGTAACGCGTAAAGTACATAAATATTTAATAAAGCGGCAACTATCTTATCTAATTGCAAAAATCACAACATAGCCAAGCATAAATGCTTAATTGTTTAAAAAGAAACATATTCAAATAACTGTTTAACTGTGAATAAACGCAGAAATTAACGCGCAAATAACGTGATTGTTTAAAAGAAAGCTAAGAAATACTTTTGAAACGCAACCAAGTCATGTAATTGCGTACAGTTCCAACAAAATTTTAATTAAATAAACAAGAATTAGTACATAATAATTGGCGGAGACCTCAACGCTAGTATCGGTAGAAAGAAATTTGAAAATATCATCGAAACAAATGGAGAAAACCACCTTAACCAAAATGTAAAAATGCTCAGAGATTTTGCCTGCTACAACAACATAAGAACTATAAATACCTTCTTTAAACGTAAACTAGCATATACGTACACTTGGGAAGCAAGAGGTCAAAAATCGGTAATCGACTACTTCCTAACAAATGACAAAACTGCCATACTATTTACGACACACAAGTATATAGAGGAATAAATCTACATACAAACTATTACTTCTTAGAAGCTAAAGTAAGATTACACCCAAAATTGGTAAGAAATAAAAAACGAACATAATTAGAAGAAAAATAGAAAGTAGAATTGCTCCGAGAAAATTCGGTTAGAACACTTTATCAAAAATGTCTAACGTAACATAGTGGACGATTCAAAAAATCTGACAACGTAGAAGAAGAATAGACAAACATAAAAAATATATTTAAAAAAGCAGGAACAGAAGTCCTTGGAAAGCAAAATACAAAATATAATAATATAAAAAGATACCCTAGTCAGAAGGACAACAATACGCAATTGAAAATAAAAACAAGGCTTACCACCTATGGCTACAAAATAGAACAGAAAGAAACAAAACAGAATATAAATATATAACCATAAAGCACAGCAAAATAGATAGGATACCTTCAGATCAAGAATAGAAAACGATACACATAGACGATAACAGATAGCATATAAAATTATAAGACACCTGAACAGCGAAAAAGGAGATCCACCTGAAATACATATAATAACACTCACCGAATTGTTAAAGTATTATAAAAACATGTGGTTCCTAGAGGATCAAGAAGAAAAAAACAAAAAGATAGAAGTAGATCCAATAGAAAATGAAGAACTAAATGACGCGTTGCAAAGCACTAAGAATAGAAAAGCCTGCGGACTAGATGGAATTAATAGCGATCTTAATAAATATACTTCGGAAGAACTAAAGTCAAGATACCTTCGCTTAATCAACATATGCTGGACCAAATACACTATCCCTTATGAATGGTGATGATCAAACCGATTTCTAAGAAAGAAGACCAATCGAAATGTGTCAATTACTGAGAAATGTGCTTATTAAACACTTAATATAAAATATATACAAAAATATTAACCAAATGATTGTAAAATATAATAGACACTGTAATATTACAAGAGCAGACAGGACTCCTGTACTGATAATATATTCACAACAAAACAAATAATAGAGAAACATCTAAAATTCAACAAAGAAACACACATGATGTTCGTAAACTACATCAAAGCTTTCGACAAAATCTGCTGCAAAAACTTTGGGAAATAATGAACAGACAAGGCAAACCCATACATCTAATTAATGTCATTAACAAGATATATGAGCATACAGAAATAATAATAAATGACGATAGAATCAATTTTGCAAACACAAATCTTGGACTAAGCCAGGGATGCAGCCTGTCCCCAATTCTATTTCAGCTCTATATTGACGATGCTGTGAGGCAATGAACTGATAATATAGAAACTTATACGCATATTCTAAATAAAACAAAATATGTTGACACATTTCTATTCGCAGACGATCAGTTTGTAGTTGCAGACTCAGAAATATTCAGTTCAACTAACCGCTTACAAAACACTGCAAATAATAAAAACATATAACTCCACCAACAAAACGAAAGTAATGGCTTTTTGCGGCAGTTAACCGGTCAGATTAAAGATAGTACTACATAAAAAAAATAATTGAAAAGGTGAACTGTTTCAAATTTCTGATCTGTTTAATATCTTTCATTGGAGAGATCGACATTAAAAAAAATTGAAAAATTTAACTACTACAATGGCACTTAAGAACAAAATACAATAGGAAACAATAATGAAGTTCTATAAAATAGGAGCTAACCCAAGCTTAACATACGGTAGTTAATGCTAGACCATTACGAAATACAACGAACGCAGATTAACTACATCATAAATGCAATTCTTTCGACTAACCGCCGAATCCAATCTCTGAGAAGATATTAGAGAAGAACTAAAAATATTCAACATTATGTACAAACAGCAATGGAAAGAACATGTAAAACAAATGAAAAACGACACACTACCCAAAATGTATTATAGATATAAAGTAAAAGGAAAATGAACCTTGGAAAGACCGAAAAAGAGATGGAAGGAGCAAGTATAAAAATACGGAATCGTAGTGTCGCAACGGATAATATCCAAAGCATGATGGAGAAGAAGACAAAAAAGGAAATTAATTTTTATAGCATTTTTTGCCAGGTGCAACATAAATATTGCTCATTTATTTCAAGCAAATACCTTCAAAATATGCGGATATTAAGTGCAGAATAAAGACAGAAACACCAGAATAGCAGCCGAAAGGGTAGATATACTTGTCAGAAAGAAAATTATCTACAATCCCTTTCCCAATATTGACAACCTAACTTTAAAAACAATTATAATTAATATAAAAGTACATAAATAATACCTCACAATAATAAACACCTATAGGCAACTTAACAAGAAGCTAGCAGAGGAAAACTTGAAAGTTATATTCAACACAACTGAACTGCTCCTAATGATTAGAAATTTAAACTCCAAAAATTAATTATGGGTATGTAGAGCAAAAAATCCTGAGGGAATTACAATGAAAAATTTTGCAACAAATTATTCTATCCAAATAACAGCTCCTGAGAAATACACGTATTATCCATATCGCAGCGATCATCTACCAGACATATTGGATAGTACATTGCAAAAGAAATTTGATAGACCGACCTACCAGAACGTAGTAGAAGAGCATGTTTCAGGTCAACCGCCAGTAATAATATCGTTTATCAGCACTCCTCGAGTGGTACAACCATTACCAAGACTGATAATTGGGATAATAAACTTCCGAACCTATCTTGAGGAACAACTGAAGTGCCCGGTCAGCCTAAACAATAATGAAGGCATAGATATTGCAATATGAAAATTAACAGCCTCACTAGCTACCAAAACAAACGAAAACTTAAAACACCACTATCTACCAATTGAAATTGCGGAACTAATATAATTAATAGAAAAAGCCAAATTGACGTTTACTTTCCTTCGTAGTTCTCGTTTTATTTTCGCCGTGTAAAGACGTGAATTGAACGCGGAGATAATAAGAGTGCAACAAGTGCGGCCGCAAGGCCGGGCTCATTTTATCGGTCTGCGATAACCTCGGTTTCGTCGTACGGATTAATAATCTTTAAAGTTACGATTTGTTGTGAAACTTACATTTTATTTATAAACTATCTCAACATAACAAGTTCACAATGCAAAACAGCGCTGGATCCCAGCAGATAAATGCAAATAGCTACTTCCTTCAACCAATCCCAAATTATTCTGCACCCATCAATGTGCCTCCAAACAATAACACACAGATGTTTCTACAATCGCAACCCCAAGTACAATGGCATAATCAATCACATCTGCAACCAAATCCACAATCCGTATTTAGCACTCAGTGGCAGCAACCACAACAAGCTTACCCTATGTATCTTACTAATTACCAACAGACAAGTACGCAAATCCAACCTACAGCTTTGCCTTACTCTGCTCAGATGGACTGGAATAGAGCGGAACCAATACAAGACGAAGCTCCACTGATATCAAACACTCAAAAATACGATAACGACAACATTTCAATAACAAGTGAAGAAACAACGACCCCTTTAAAGCCAAATGATTTTCAAGAAATAACTCGAAAACACAAAAGAAAGAGAACTAATACTCAACCAGCAGTGCTAATTGACAAAAATCCAGTTGCCACTAGCAATAGATTTCAAATACTAGCAAGTAAGGAAAACCCCCCGACATCAAGCACCTCAACAGAAACCAATGCCAAACTCCCGAAACCTCCTCCAATCCACATACATTATGTAACAAACATAATTCCTTTACTACGACTTATTGAAACACATATAAAGAAGGATGAGTACCAATATCAAGTAACAGGAGGAGGCACTGTAAAGCTCCTGATTAAGACAGTCGAAAACTATAAAAAACTAATCAAGATTCTTGACGAAAATAACGTAGTCAGACACACATTCATCTTACCCGAGGATAAACCATTCAGAGTAGTGATAAGAAACCTGCATCACACCACAGATAAAATTGACATAACCGAAGCGCTAGAGGCATTAGGCCATCAAGTAATGAATATCACAGGAGTCCAGCATCGCACTAAGAAGACCCCACTAAATTTATTCTTTGTCGATCTCAAACAACATGATAAAAATAAAGAAATTTACGAAATTACCTCTCTATTAAACGCTATCATTAAAGTCGAACCTCCCAATCAAAAAAAAAACTGGCACAATGTAAAAGATGTCAATGTTATGGACACACTCAACATTACTGCACTAGACCATTCCGATGTGTAAAATGTGCCGGATACCACGACTACAGAACATGCTCCAAGAAGATAGGTGATGGAAGCAAAGCAAAATGCGCACTTTGCCTAGGAAAACATCCTGGGAACTATCGGGGATGTCCAGTCTACAAAGAAATTAGAAATAGACGTTTTCCTCCATTCAGGAATCGCGGATTTACACCAGTACAGACTCAAACTCCAGCCACTAAACCAGTAGTAGCTTCTCAAATAAATAACAACCCAGGTCTCAATAATAAGGCAACAAGAACTTATGATCCGCACTCATACGCCAACAAAGCTCAAGTCAACCACCACGATCTACAAAATATTCCGCAATACTCAAACACTATAGTATCTTTTATGCAACAGACAATAGACTCCAAAGAACCATGCTAAACCAGCTCATGGAAGAAATACGAGGTTTAAAAAATCTAGTGACTCAATTAGTGAACTCTAAGAATCCCTAATGGCACAAACACTCAAAATAGCCCAGTGGAACGCCAACGGTCTGGTCAACCACCGCTACGAAACTGAAGCTTTCCTACTACAGCATAACATTGACATACTATTGATCTCCGAAACGCATTTTACAGAACACTCCTACTTTCAAATTAGAGGTTACAACACCTTTAACACCAACTACCCCAACAATACAGCTAGAGGGAGCTCAGCAATATTAATAAAACACCATATAAGACATCACCAGACACCAAAATACTGTTCCGAATATATCTAGGCAACCACAGTATCAATAGAGGACTGAATAGGTCCCCTAAACATTTCTGCTGCTTACTGCCCTTCCGGGCATAGACCTGATAAGGAAAGCCTTGAAAGGTATATACGATCACTAAGTAACCGATTTATGGCCGGAGGTGACTTCAACGCGAAGCACCCCTCCCGGGGGTCGCGTATTGCCAACCCAAGAGGAAGAATTCTACTAACTATCATGCAAAACGAGCAACTAAGCCATCTCTCCACATATCAACCCACTTACTGGCCGACTGATCTAACGAAGATCCCCGACCTGCTCGACTTCTATGTGGTCAAGGGCATACCCCAAGGTTATCTAGAAATCTCGTCGTGCCTAGACCTATCCTCGGACCATAGCCCGATAATAGCGCAAATAAGTACAACACTATTAAGTAAAACTAGAACCCCATCCTTAACAAATAAGAAAACAGACTGGTACTATTTCAGAGAAGTACTACAGGAAAATTTAATAACTAATATCCCACTGAAAACAGAAGAAGATATAGAAGAAGCGGTAGAAACACTTACCCAAACAATCCATCTGGCCGCCTCAAGAGCCACTCCACAACTACTACCTCAAGTCACACAACAAAACTGCTCGATCGATATCAAAAAAAAGATTGCTGAAAAAAGGCGACTACGACGGATCTGGCAACATAGCAGATTCCCAGAGGACAAACGTAGACTTAATACAGCAGCTCGAAACCTTAAAGAACTTATTAAGCAAGCAAAAAACGAATTCCTCAATGAGTACTTAGAAGGACTAACCGCAACAGAAAACACCGACTACTACCTTTGGAAGGCCACAGGCAGACTTAATAGACCTAAAAATCATATTCCCCCAATTCGTAACCCGGACGGAACATTGGCCAGCACTGACAAAAATAAAGCAGACACTTTTGCAGCCCACCTTCAAGAAGTGTTTCAACCTCTACTTTCTAACGACCCCCACACAGACGCAGAAGTGGACAACTTACTACAGGCCCCAAATCAACTTACGTTTCCCATCAAACCTTTCACTAGGGCTGAAGTTCAAACAATGATTGATAGAAAGACTAATTGCAAAAAGTCTCCTGGACACGACTTAATCACTGGTCACATAATGAAGGAACTGCCTCCTAAAGCTATCTGCATACTCACGCTTATCTTCAACAGTATTCTGCGTACAGGATACTTTCCGTTACAATGGAAAATTTCTCAAATAATACTTATCCCCAAACCTGGAAAGCCCATCAACGAGCCCAATTCATACAGACCTATTAGTCTGTTACCGCTATTCTCAAAGCCTTTTGAAAAATTATTTTTGAACAAGCTCACCCCCATCCTGGACGACGAAAACCTAATACCTGATCACCAGTTTGGTTTTAGGAGTCACCACTCCACAATACAACAGGTACACAGGGTAGTTGAACACATTAACCAAGCATTCGAAAACAAGAACTATTGTGCGGCCGTCTTTCTTGACACCAGCCAGGCCTTCGATAAGGTCTGGCATGAAGGCCTACTCTTTAAGCTAAAGCTGATGTTACCCTACACTTACTACCAAATCATAAAATCATACCTCGAAGATAGAAATTTCCAAGTGAAATTCGGAAAAGCAGTATCAATTCTCCATCCCATCACATCAGGCGTTCCGCAAGGTAGTGTCCTAGGTCCGGTCTTATACGTTCTATACACTGCAGACCTCCCTACGAATGCTAACAATTTGATCGCAACCTACGCTGATGATGCAGCGCTTCTCTCCTCTCACACCGACCCTATTACAGCCGCTAGTAATCTACAGCAAAACTTAGACGCAGTAACCGACTCGTTCCAAAAATGGCGATTCAAAATCAACTCTCAAAAGTCACTACAAATCACGTTCACTAAACGTAGAGGAATCGTCCCTGATGTGATAATGGACGTCCGAGTTCTACCCCGTACCGACAGTGTGAAATATCTTGGGATGCATTTAGACAAAGGCCTGACCTGGAAAACTCATATATGGACTAAGAGAAAACACCTGAATCTTAAACTCAAGAGTTACTACTGGCTCTTAGGTCGCAACTCCAAACCCTCTCTGAGTAATAAATTATTAATCTACAAAAGTATACTGAAACCAATTTGGAGCTACGGTATCCAGTTGTGGGGTACCGCCTCACATTCCAATATCGAAATTCTGGAACGCTTTCAGTCGAAGACCTTACGCACCATCACTAACGCCCCCTACTACATACCCAACACGGAAATACGGAAAGACCTAAAAATGAAGTCAGTGAAAGAAGAAATTACCAAGTTTAGTGAAAAATACCTCTTGCGACTAGAATCTCATCCTAACCCACTAGTGACAGAACTAATTGATGAAAGTGAACAAGTGCGCAGACTCAAACGTTTCAAGTTGTCAGATCTTCCTAATCGTTTTTAGACAGATATAATATCCCTACTACTTACTTATTATTAGTTATTAATTGTTGAAAGTAATTTCATTTGAGGAACGTCAAAGGGCGTTACCTCCCATGTAATTTACACTGCTATGTATTTCCATTATAGTAATATGATTTGCTTAGTGCTAATGTAGCAGATTGCAAATAAATACCAACTGTTAAAAAAAAAGAAAAGCCAAATTAGACGTGAATAGCAAAGAAACCAAAATCCTGAAACAAAACATCTACTCAATAGATTAACACCTATCTTGAAAAGAGAATTGGATGAGTTAAGTATCAACACATAAAGATAATCGAAAATCTCGAATCAGGCGACTTGGAAATGTGAAGAGCTACCAAATGTATATTAAAGCAACACACATATGGGTATTTGATCAATCAAAAGTGGAATTATATTTAAGAAGATATGTTAAAACCCGGTTCTGGGTAAAGCCAAGTAGTCATGCGACTCAATCCCATTGATCTCACACTCCCGACCCCACGCGATAACCGCAATAGCCAGTCAGATTTTGGACGTTGTATGGAGTAATCGAATCTTTCCGTGATTTGTGTGTGACAGATATATTTTCAATTCGTATTATTCCTATTTGGTGTGCAGAAACGTTATTAGTGGGCCATGAATTCTGCGAGAGCAGGTATCTACCTTTATTTTCATGTGTAACTCGAGTCAAAATTACAGTATTTTAATTTAGTTAAACTGGCTCTAAACTACTCTATAAAAGTATACTAAAGCCTGTCTGGACGTACGGGCTACAACTGTGGGGAACCACAAGCAACTCCAACTTGGAGATTTTACAGAAATTTCAGTTTAAAAGTTTAAGGCCCCTAGCAGAGTGCAAAGAATATTTCACGATTAGAAAATCATACAAACCATCTTGCTGTGAATCTGCTGGATAACAGCAATACAGTCCACAAGACGAGGAGATTCAGCCCTCTGGATTTTGCGGATTGACTTATCTGTACATAGCTTATAAGTAATTTTTGGGGAAGCCTTTCACTGGGACGGTATTTTAAAATTCACCTGAGCAGAATGTAAGTATACCTAAAGTTAAAGTTAAAAAAAATAAAAAAATTGTCAAATCGAACCATTGCAAGACAAATTCAGCAGCTGCAGGCCGAAGTAAAAGTTCAATTATAAGGACTCTATATAAAAATGAACTCTTAAAAAAAATTTTAAAATTTGTTTTCCACTAATTTTGTATCACGACAACGCCTGAGTGATTGTTTGATTGAACACGATGGTTTGATTGATGTAATTTTATTCTATGGTGAGGTGACTTCTTTGGAATGGCAGAAACAGCTTTCATAGCCAACATGTAAGAGTACTTCAAAATCTACATTAAACTACAGAAAATCACTTAAAATTAATTGAAAAGGCCTTGATTGGCCCACTCATCTTTGAGGAAAATTTAAATAATGAAATGTATTGCCAGGTTTTAGAAGAAGTCTTCTCAAATTTATTGATTTAGAGTTAGGATGTGGTACTACCAAATGGAACTTCTGCATACGGTCGAATTGTTACTGATTGTTTAATTAACAACTTTGCTCGACGATGCAATGGTAGGAATAGCCCCTTAAAATAGTCTCTAAGCTTTTCTAATTTCAATCTTTTGGATTACTTCTTTTGAGATCATGTATAGTCACTTGTATGTCGTAGAAGCAAGCATGATTTAAAGGAAATATTTAATGCAAGAATTTGAGAAGCTATCGGTACTATTTATGAATTGTTAGCAAATATCAACTGGCGAAGGGATTTACTTTTAGAAATTGGAGGAGGCTAAATTGAACAGTTTAATTAATTTTCATTTTAATTTGTGTCCATGAATAATTTTTAAGTTGTCTTAAATAATTTAATCGATTTTTCAATAAATTTATTTTGTCATAAATTTATTATTTTAGACCGCTAATAGCTATGTAACTAAGAACTAATCTTTTCAGTACACATATTATCTCTGTCTCGTCAACGAAAGTAACAGTGATAATATTTGGACAAAGACTAATATGTTATAAGGACCAAGCACCCCTTAAAAGCTCTAAATTGCTTCATCGATGTCTCAAAAAGCGGTTGAAAATTCGATCAACCTTTATTGGAGGTTTTTTGCTTAAAATGATTTAGAAAACCTATATACGAAGAGTTGTGGGACACCCCGTAGAACAACATATGGCCTAAAGGTCTGAAAAACATGTTTATATGTATATGTAGATAAAACGTATAAAAATACGTATACTAAATGTCATAATAACTTGAATTTAAATATGTTTTTGTATACCGCAGATTGCGGCTACTGTTATCTACTATTATAATTAATAATACTAACGCAGTCTGTTGAAACCGTTCAAACATTAACAACTATGCTAATATTGCTTGTTTATATATTAATAACTTTTGTTGTCTATGTGCTAACCTGGTGGTACACGAGTTTAATGAAATGGAATAAATACCTGGGGAAGTTTCGTGGGCCTACTCCTTTGCCCATTATCGGAAGTGCTTATAAATTTACAAATCTTTCAGGTCAGTATCTAACGATTCATTTTTTAGTATGCAAAGCTTGCGCGTTATAAAATTTTATGCATAACAATTTCTGCAATTAACAATGTGCAAATTTAAAAAAGGTGCTCGTGTGTGGGTAAAATGGAATTTATTATATTTTTTACATGTAAACCGCGTTTATATTACTTAGCATTTGAACCTATGAATTATTAGCGAAAACGCTTTAATTGCTGAAACCCCTAATTTGACAATTACAGAAATATCTACAACATATAATTACAATTTAAAATTGACAAGGAATGTCATGAAGTTGTTCTGCTTTGACAGCGAGCACATCTGATGAAGAAAAATGCCAACACCACTTTTGTCAAAAAAGTCATTCCTCTAAAGGGAACTGGGTTGATTCAACCTCTGGATCTTTTTTTCAATCGCCAATTCAAGCATTTTGTGAGGAAGTTCCAAGATCGCATTCGAGTTAAAGGTGTTGGTCTTCGTCTCTCCAAAAGGGACAACATATTGAAGCTCTACTCGTTGACAATGCATCAATTTCAAGCAGAATGTTTTGTAGACATGATCAAATATTCCTTCTTTAAGGCAGGATACATACTAGAGAGACCTCCCCGATTTGAAGCTCCTGCCACTGTTTGTTTCCCAAGAACCTTCGACAATTGTCAGAAGGACATCGAGGGCGAGCGATGCAATGCATTATTCTTCATCAGATGTGCTCAAATGTATCTTTGTGTTCAACACTTTTTTGCAGTTAACACTAATGATATCTCTCATATGCATTATTGTTAAGCGGTAAACTTTCATACTTCATATCTCTAACGTTTTGAGGCACACAGCAAAAAGCAATAACAAGTATTCATCTCTCAGTCATATCATACTGTATACCAAATTTGATAACGATCAGAGCATAACAACTCCATGACATTCCTTGTAAATCCAAGATAACTGTTCTTATTTTGATTCAAATAATTAGATCATAGGTTAAAAGGTCGACCTTTACTTTTATTTATCATTTTTGTTTTATACAACAGCTTATCAAAAAACTGATTAGGAAAATATTAATAACCATAAACTGAAAGTGTAATGGCTTATTTTTTATAATATTAAAAATTTTTCTTTCTATTAAAATATTTCTAAAAAAATATTTATTTTCTATTAAAAGCTTCCTAGGTGTTACATTACGACTTGTAATCTGCTGTGCCAAATTTTGTCTTTGCATATTATCTTTCCACTATAAATCATGTTTAGAAGAATATCGGCGAGACCGCTGTAATCAAAACGTTTAAAGATCAGAGATTTCCTATAGACTTAATACTAAAAAATCTGACCTTTTTTACTTTTACATATACATATATTCTTTTTTTATTCTAGTATTAGTAATTATCGTCATTCAGTAGCTGGATTCGTGATACGTTTCGTATTCAGACCAGACATTTACCCATAACTATATTAAAATCTAAATATCTATATCAAAGTGAATAGTGTTTAATAGTAACATTTTATAATTCTTTTGTATACCGCACGTGTAATGTTAGATGTTTTGTTACAGGTTTTCTTTCTACGTTTTCCGAACTACAAAATCAGTACGGTGGGGTTGTAAAGGTATTTTTGGGTCCTTTTCCCAGGCTGTTGGTCGCAGATACAAAGCTTGCGGAATTTATACTGGGATCCCAAGTTCATATCAATAAAGGTTACGAATACTCTTTTGTAAACAAATGGTTAGGAAATGGGTTACTAACAAGTGGAGGTAATTAAATGTGTGATTAAGCAAAAATAAATTTTGTTTCTAGGAAAAATCCAAATAAAAATTAATTTTTGCATTTACAAAATAACCGGACGTATTTTAATTAAATAAAATATCTAATTCCAACGTTATTGCTTCAAAAACCCGTGTGGTATTCGATAAGAAAATAGAAAGACATAAAATTCTTATAACAAGATTTAGTTCTTTTTAATTTTACTTAAAACGATCAGAACAATATAAATATATTAGAAATATAATACATATTGTTGCTGATGAGAAGACATGGTATTATTCGTTGTTCATTGGGCAAGTCACTAGACAATTTTCGGTTGTCTTTTGAAAGCAAAAGCTTCAAGTAGAGGCTCAACAGATGAGTTAGGAGGTGCTAACAGATAGCCATGATGTTTTGTTCCACATTGGTGGATTTTTTCTTTTACAGTTGGCATTTTTAAATTTATATGTACAGTGTGGTTGTTAACATACCACGGAGCATTTGCTATCTACCTGAGGACTTTAGACTCAAATCTCCAAATCATACTTAAGTTTGATGTGCTAGAGTATTCCCATAGTTCCAGCCCGTAGGTTTAGATTGGCTTGAATATTATTTTATGTAACAGACGTTTATTATCAAGGAATAGTTGAGTTTTTTTCAGTTTAATCAAGCTATTTTTTAAGTTTAAGGTCTATTTCTTTCCTTTTCTTTGTACTGTGGGTTTTCCAAGTTGGCTTGCTGTCTAGGTGAAGTCCTAAATAGCGAGTTTCGGCAGCAGTACTTCTTTTCTTCAAAAGCTGTGTAAATAATATTTATCATATGATGACACTGTTATATGGTTGAGTGACTACGACGAAACCCAAACTAGTGACCGGGTATGCAGACCGCTAGCAAATTATTTTTATTTTTTTTTAATAGTAGCTTTTATAAAAGTTTTGATAGTATTGGTAAAAGGCTTATAGACCCCTAATAAGCTACTTTCGTTGGCAATTTACCTAAATTTGTTATTTATAAGATATATGCATGTTTAAATTGGGTAGGCCGGTGGCTGGCTTGTAGTATAGAATAGAATGGCATTTTTATGAACAATAAACCGGAGTTGGGCAGCTCGGATAGGACTTTACCAGTAATTAAGTCGAATCCCGGTGACTTATATTTTTTTAATATTTTAGTTTGTGTTCTATTTCTTGTAGTTTGAATTATTTAATTAGCGGAGACAGCTGGCGAGAAACATCCAAAAAGTCTTGTATTTCTGAGTTTGGACCATTATTGTGCAGTTGAAAGTGTTATGCAAGATATTCTACAAATAGTGCTGCCTTTTCACAGTCAGATCTAGCTCAAGTACCGCCAGACTTCCGAAGTAAAGAAATAGGGATTTAACGTTTAAATCCTTTTGTTGCTTTCTAGATTGAATTGCCTTTGGTGGTTGGATTTTTCATATAGGTAGTGAAAGTTTTATCTTTAAACTCCATTAATTTGCCCTTTAATTTATTCATGGGGTTGTTATAGATATCTTTATTAACAGAATGCCGGCTGCTTTGCTATCTAGCTCTTGCTTTTTTTCTCAAATGGCAGTTCTATTATTTCCATAGAAATATTTTGCGTCTGTCGTTCTGCTAGCTTGTATGTGGGAGTAGCATTCCAAGCAGCTTCTTAAACAGTAATAATGAAAAGGTTTATTGCATCCTCTATATTCACTTCTGTTATTATATAAACTAAAAGTTTAGATATTATCTAATCTACCAACTCTTGGAATGGTTCCCAGCCAGTAGTCTAATTAAACAGCGTTAGGCTTAGGTTTCTTTTTAATTATCGGTATGTTGATGGTGACAGTAACAAGGATGTGATCTGAAATTAGATCGAAGTTTGGTCTTACAACAGTATAGTTGACTAAATTTTAATAGAATATAGACCTTTAACAGATCAGCTAATTAAGTATGTTGGTCAGTAATTTGGTATACCAACGCATAGCGTGAAATATTGTGTTTCATTAATAAGTTTGCAAAACTCTCGTCCCCTAGTCATTGTCAATATTAATCCCCAGTTAACGTTCTTGGCATTGAAGTCCAAATCAATAATAAATCGTTGAACTAGGGATTCAAAAAACTATTGGAAGTGGTTCTTGGCGATGTTGTGCCATATTGTGGCATATATTGTTGTTGGAATGTTTTGCATAGTAACTTGGATCGTAGTTGCTTACAGAAACCTGCTAGTTGAGGTTTACCAGGTTCGTAAGACAATCACATATACCAAAACAAAAGCTTTGTCCATAAAAATTACATTGATCCAATATCGCTCGATGTTGTCTGTTGCCGAAGCAAGTCGCTTCATCACATGATTTTCACCTAACAAAGGTTTTTTCTATGAACTACGGCATTTGATATCATAAACACGGAGATGGATTTGGGTAGCTACTTACGATATATCTACATTTTCTGTTTCAATTTTGCTGCTCCTTGATGCGACGTTAACTCCAGGTTCCGCGAAAACAAATACACGCTCTGTTTTTCGACTATAGGGGACACTTTGCCTATCGAGCCGCGTTTCGGCAAATTATCGGCCGTTTTTGTCTCCTTATATTGCTGCACCCACTTGCTAACGAATGTTTTTGACTTGTTTATGTATTTAACAACCGTTGGATAAGACACAGCCTTGTAGCGCAACGCACATGCGACACTCATAGTACTTTACGCGTTTCTCTAGCAAGAATTCAATGCTAACTAAATTTTTTGTGACAAAGCATCGGGTACAAAGGTTTTTTCTATCAACTTACAAAATAATTCAAGCGATACCTTTTACCAACTGCTAATTATGTCGAACACGCTTTTACTTAACTGACTGTAATTAGGTATTTTTATATACGATCCATCAGTGAAGTGGGTTTTCTACACCAGTAGTATGTCTGTATTGTGTAGTTTTAAGAATAATTCAATTGTAGATTTCTTTAACTAGGGATTCCATAGAGCTTTTACTATAAACTTAGCCACTACCCACCAATTTTGTTATGACAGTAAATAACATGTTAAGTATAATGTTGTTTTTGGTGAAGTAGTTAATTAAACATTCTTTTAAATTCTTGTAGAAAATGAGAAAGTATTATATCTGTATGTATTTTGAGATTATGCGTTATTTTTAATCAATTGAGCGTAGGTAAGCTGATTATTTTATGGTCTTTATCCAGTTATGCGTTTTTTTGGTTGACCTTGTCCCGTACGACATTTATTTTGTAGCTCATAGTACATTTGACACCCTTTATAGTCGACTGGATGTGTCAGGAGTTTATAAAACTATAGAAACAATCATATAGTTTTATTATCATAAATTGTTGAAAAGTAACATGGCTTTTTGTGGCTATTATTAAAACTTTTGGATACAAAAAATAAAAGGCTTATAATAGCAAAAGTTGAAGTGTGACATATACATTGCTTATATGCAGTAATAAATAACAATAAAATTCACACAAACTGTACAATTATACCGTGAAATAAACGCGAATCTACAATTCCCTATAAATCAATAATGGATATTTCAAGAAGTGTAAAAATAAAATTATAAATGCCTACCTATGCCTGTGGAACAATAAAAAATTTCAAGCAGAAGCTGGTATTCCCCATTTTGCATAAAATGTGAAAAAAACGGACATAGGAAAATATGCACAATATATGCATCCATCAGACGCTTCTATGACTCTAGTTGACCAGCAAATCAGTATAGATCATATCGTAATATTTAATCGTCATATACTAATTTTATATTTTGTTACCATGAAATTTAACATACATTTTGCGGTAGCAAATAGTGCAGCAGTGTGAACGTATACGAGCGGACAAATATTCACATAATGGTTTTATAAATCTTAATTAATATTTGTACCAAATTTGCCAATTTTATTATTGGCTGATGCAGATAAATACAAATATTAGCTAACAATCTCTAAACGCACAACCACAACAATTATAATTTCAACCAAATTTCAACGTTTTGGGCACACAAAAAACTTCTGTAGAAGAAACCCAAGATGGGTTAAATGCACTGGTATCCACGCAACATCCCAGTGTCAACACACAAGCAAAGATGATGAAGTCAAATGTGTCAATTGCAATTGTAATCACCCTGCCAACTACAATGGTTGCTTTGTGTAAAAGAAACTTTAAGGAAAATAATTTCCCCCACTTAAAACAAAGCAGCTTAGTAACACAAGCCAATACTCAGCTCAACAAGTACAACAATAGACTTCATTTGCATAAGCGGTAGGAGGTGCAGGCGCCACTACAAGTAACACAAAACAGCAACCACCAGTCTTGTCAAGTAATCAGTCAGAAGATCTAAACAAACTAAAAAAATGAAGAAAACTCTAATGGAACCGATGGGAACAATGCTACACCTCCTAACAAAACTTATCACAAAAATGCATAATAGCTCAACACCTTAGACTAGCAACTTGGAACGCCAACAGCTTAACACAACACAGAAATGAATTTAACTCCTTCCTTATCAATCAATATATAAATATTAGTGTTCGGGCCAATATCAAACTACTTTTTATTTAATTTTTAAATTAGGTCCGGCCGTAATTTCGTTCCCTCTTGTATATATATTTTGAATTTGAGGTATCGGCCGAATTTGCACGAGCACGCGGAATGCTGATATATAGGCCACGGTTTGGGCCGCGGGCCGGGCTTTTTGCCTTTTCGCGCTCCGCCTTTTGTACGCGCTTTTGTTCGGGCTTGATCTTTTGCTATGTTCTCGCTGGCGTCGTTCTTATGAATTTAGTTTTGTGATAGTTTAAATTTTCCGTAAAACGAGAGCATTTTTAACCAAGAATTCGCCGGCGGTTTTAATTGGTAGCAGAAGTTTTCATTTCTGCGAGGCTTTGTTAAAAGCTATTTTTGTGGCAAAATTCGATATTTTTCCAACTAGATTAACCTCTTCCTGGAAGTCCTTTTGTTTCCCGATTGCATTTCGGGGTTGAAATTTTTGCCGGTAAAAAACTCGGTCCATTTTCAGTGCTCTGACTCGGCAAGGAACGACGAAGGAACCTTTACACGAGGAAAGACGCTACCGATCGGCTCCGCTGTGAAGATTGGGGTAACTTGTCCTATCTTTTTACCCCTACCCTTACATCCTTTTCTTGGAAGCCCCAGGAACAACAGCAGGGAACCGATCTCTGCGGAAAAGCTCCGTTTTCACAGGTTAGTGTTTTTAGCTTTAGCTTTGTTTCAAGTTCCCTTTATTCAAAATTTAAAATTACTTATACGGTCTACTTTCCGGCCGCACCAATTATGTTAATATCGGAATCGCACTTTACTAATACCAAGATATGTAGTTTATGACCCGCAGCATCCTGATGGTGGCTCTCATGCGGGTACAGCTATTATTATTCGAGACTCTATAAAACATTATGAACCTCCCGCATATAAACAAAGTCATATTCAAACTACTACCACATATATTGAAGACTGGAGAGGCCCATTAGCAATTTCAGGGGTATACTGTCCTCCGCGACACAACAACAGGCAAGAGCAGTATGAGCACTTCTTTCAAACACTCCAAGACAAATTTATTACAGCGGGTGATTTCAATGCCAAGCACACATAATGGGATTCCAGGATAACGACATCCAAAGTCAGAGAATTACTAAAGGTCATTAATAATTGAGAGTTAAATCATTTATCTACGAGAGAGTCAACCTACTAGCCTACGGACCCGGCCAAATTACTCGACCTGCTCGACTTCTGTGTAGTGAGAGGAATTAATTCAAACTATCTTAAGGCCGAATCGTGTTTACATTTATCAGCAGATCACTCGCTAATAATAATAACAATAGAAACCCAAGTCCTAATTAAAAGAAAAACTCCCACAATAAGCACCAAACATAGGGAATGGAAATTGTTTAGGGAATCGGTAGACACTAAGCTATCAATAGATATGTCTTTAAAAACAGACCAAGAGTTAGTAGAAGCAATTGAACGCTTCAATGAGGTAGTGCAACAAGCTGCCTGGCTAGCAACATTGGAAACAGTACGGCATATTACTAGTACAGCTTGTCCTGTGATAGTGAAAAAGAATCGCGAAAAAATAACGACTTTGCAAAAAATGGCAAAATACGCTTGATCCGGATGACAAACGCAGACTAAATCAAACAACATTTTAACTTAGAACGCTCTTAGCAGAAATAAAATACTAAAATGTACAACACTACCTAAAGACGCTGTTGCTCACGAAAAGGGCAGATTATTCGCTTTGGAAGGCAACAGAACGATTAAAACAACCAACACAGCACAAATCACTCATTTGAGCTGATAATGGTATATGTATATATTGGCGGAAGTGTTCAAATCGTTTTTCCCACGATACCAGATGAAGAAGCTAATGAAATCTAACAGTATTTAGATGCACCGTTCCAAATGTCCCTACTAGGCAGGAAGTTCAAAATTAATAAGATCAAAACAACTATTCTCAAAAACACGAACCCACGCAAAACTTCGGCATTCAAATTCCTAACCTACCTGTTTAATGCAATACTAAGGCTTTAATGTTACCCCAAAACTAGAGAAAGTCGCATTAATAATCTTAATACAAAGATCGAGTAAACCTAAAGAACAAGTGGTTTTATATTGACCAATTAGTCAGTTACCCATTCTTTCCAAGTGCTTTGGAAAATTATTATTAAGCAGAATAACTCCGATACTTATAGAAAATGAGCTACTGCAGAATCATCAATTCGGATTCCGGAAACAATACGTTACAATGAGTAAATTCATCGATTGGTAGACAAAATTACAAAAGACTTCGAGAACAAGCGATCCTGTTCTGCAGTGTCCGTCGACGTAGATCATGCATTTGACAAAGTTTGGAACAAAGGCCTGTTGCACAAAAGTGAAGATAAACTATCTCCTGACCAAATTATACGTTCATTTCTTACCAGCCGAAACTTCATGGTCAAATGTGATAAATTTCTATCAAGTCTATTTCCCATTTCGATATACCACAAGGCAGCGTGCTGGAACCGATATTGTGTCTCATATTTAGATTAGATTTATCCAACGGCAATGACACACTAGTTGCCACATTCGCTGATAATACGGCGATATTGGCATCCCACTCCAATCCTGACACGACTTCCTACATTCTTCAGTCACCTCAACAAGCTCCAACCATTGCTCCAAAAATAGCGTATTAAAGTAAATAAAGTTCATGTGACTTTCACGCTAAAAAGAGAAACCTGCCTAACAATCTTCTGAAATAATCAGAAAATATCTGCAGCAAATAGCGCCAAGTACCTAAGAATTCACCTGATTGACGGCTAACACGGAAAAAACATATCTGGATAAAATGCAAGCAACTAGGAGAAATCTTTCGTAAGATGTAATGATTGATAGGGCGTAAGTCTCAGCTATCTATTAATAAGAAAATACTTTTATACAAAACTGTTCTCAAACTTGTACGGAGCTATGGAATACAACTCTGGGGAACAGCGAGCACCTCCAATATTGAAATACTCAGACGTTTCCAAGCCAAAACACTACACTCGATTGTTGATGCACCATAATATGTAGTCAATGTGGCCATACAACGCGATCTGAATATCCAAACCATTAATGAGGAAATACACACACACAGCATGCGCTATTATAACCGCCTAAGTGCCCACCCAAATGTCTGGTAGAAGAAGACTATTTACCGATATCTTTTTATGTAACCACTGTCATACAATTGTCAAAATGCTTACTAAATGTCGAATTTCGACAGATTGTAAAAATATTTAATAAAAAAAAACTTTACAATTGATAAGCTGCTCTTCTTTGAATTTTTTATTTTTTTATAATCAGCATTAAGTTCGAAGAATTTATCTTAAACTTAGAACCAAATATACCTCCATCTTTTTTTTTACTTTTTTCTAATTACTTTAAATGCCCCGTTTTTGTGGGTTTCTGTGAGTTTACAACTTTTTATAATTGGTTATTTTTGAAATATTATAAAATGCTTCTCTCATGGAATACTAATATTAAATTATTCAGAAAAAAACAAATGAAAATTTTCAGTTTGTTATACTGTTTAAAACAAAACTAATATAGTATTGCATCAGTGTTTTTTTAAAGATATAAATGTTTAGAAAAAAACATTAGAGAAAACACTAAACGGAATTTAAGTTTAAATAACGTACAAATAACCAGACATCTAACAAAACCACAAAAAAGGTATAGTGTACGCATAACTTATTTTTTTTCTAATTTCTCCTCTCTAAATAGAAATAAACGTAAATAGAATGATTGCTAATAGTTTTTTTTATTAGGAAATACTGGAGAAAGTTAAAGAACTTAATAATAAACAATGTGTTATTGTTTCTTTAAAGGTCGCCATTGGAAAAGACAAAGAAAACTGATTACACCAACATTTCACATAAATGTACTGCAACAATTTGTAAACGTATTTAACAAACAAGGTCAAAACTTTGTGGAAAATCTTCGTAGAGAAATACCAAACAAATTTGACATATTCCCATATGCCGCTAGATGTACACTGGATATCATTTGTGGTAATATAATTAAATTTTAATATAGAACTTTCTAATGGTGTTTTACATTTACTTAGAAACAGCGATGGGTACAAGCATGAATACTCAATGTGACGAAAATTCAGATTATGTGAACAGCGTGTACGGTTTGACTAATATGTTAATGAGGAGAATGTTTACCATTTACAAAATGTGGAACTTTCTATATCAATTCACAGAAGATTACAAATTAGAGAAGAAGGATTTAGAAATCGTGCATGGATACGTAGACTCAGTTATTCAAAGCAGAAGAAAAGAATTAGTTGATCCAAACATCCCGGGAACGTCGCAAAATTTCGGAACGAAGAAAAAGTTGGCTTTCCTAGATTTGCTCTTACAGGCTCGTGTTGATGGAAATCCCTTAACGGATGAGACCATTAGGGAAGAAGTTAATACATTTCTGTTTGCGGTAATAGCAGAAATTAATACACTACAAAGTTTATTTTAACATTTGTTATCCATAAAATAGAAGCAGTATATTTTAATTTTTAATATTTATTTTATATACCCACACTCAAATGCTTTCAGTTATTTTAAAACAAAATTCTTTGGCTTATTTCTCAAATATCTACTATTTACTTACCAGCACTATTATAACTTCCAACACAAACATTCAAATAACAGGGAAAATTTTTGGAATCAAGTTACCTACCTTCAATTTGCTCTTTGAGGCTAGTGTTGACGAAAATCCCTTATCAGATGAAGTTATTAAAGACAAAGTTAATACATTTATGTTTAAGGTAGCAACATAAGTTGTATCACGTCATTTACTCTTGATCCCCACTATATCTCCATATTGTGTAGGGGGTATTTTAGGTATTCATTATTATTATATATATAAGTATTCAGTATTCTTTGTTCCATTGATTTCTGACCAACTAATAATTTTAATTTTACGCTTTTATTCAATGCTCAGGTTTCACTACTGTACCGGGATTGTTTCGAATTGTCTCAAACGATGCAACAATGCGATTGCTGAGTTCCTCAACATTTTCAATAAAAGTCGTATAAACTAGTGTTTTAAGGTGATCCCATAGAAAAAATCTATAGAATTTAAATCTGGAGAGCGAGAAGGCCAGGGTTGGGGAACCTCCTCGATTTATCCACCGATTTGGATACGCACCGTTCAAAAACTTACGCGCAACTAAATTGAAATGTGCCGGAACACCATCGTGCAAAAAATACATTTGTAATTTTAATTGATATGAAACTTTTTCTAACAGCACTGGCAGTTCATCTTCAAAAAAAATGACAATGTACTTCTCCATTTAACCTCATCGGCAAAAAATGTGGATTTATCAAATGATCTCTAACAACTTCGGCCTATAAATTAACTGAAAATTGGTGTTGACGACGGACAACCTTTGTTCGCGGATTTTCTTCGGCTCATATGTGATTACAATGAAAATTAATAATAGCACTTCTAGGTAACCTCCAAACTATGAGCTGACTTATCCTTAAGGCAGAAACAATTCTTTTAGTGCTTATAGTGGGATGTTCCTCGATATCATTTAGCACCACTTTTTCAACTTTTGGAGTTCTAACTATGCCTATTCTTTTTACTAAGATATGGGCAAATTTGGAATGCTGTGGGATTACACGGTTCGCATATCGTTCTTCAAAAAAACATGTAGCTGCACGTGATTTGTCATTGGCAAGGCTGTAAACAAAATGCATGTTCTTCTGAAACACCACGTCTCAAATGATATTTGATTTCTTTTTTGATCTGCTTTTCCAATAGTCTATGGTTCGCCACTATACAGGGTAATCGAAAAATGTTTGGCTGAAATTTAAAGGGGATTAGTAGGGACGAATATAAAAGGATTCACAGTACAATCCGTGCCCGGAAAAAATAATCGTGTTCAACCTCACGTAAGATTGGCACTGTTTTCGCCGAGCGAGGCCTGCCTACATCATGTCTGCTGACATTGAAGGACCCGCTTTCGCAAAGCTGTTTGTGCACTCGCTCGAAAGATTAACGATTTGGTATTTATCTGTTGGGAAATCGTTCCCTGTACAACCTTTGCGCAACTCTCCCGTTTCCATTCGCAGGTCCGTACATCAGAAGTATATCTGCTACTTCAGCGTTCATGAAGTCCTGTATGCTGTATGAAATCACAGCGGTGAATGACAACTTTCAGCATTGCCGGCTTGTTTCGACTGCCCTACACAGCGCCCTCTACTACCTTCACGCGGCATTTGCGGAAACGCATTGTACTGCGAATCTTTTTATATTCGTTCCCTCTAACCCCCTTTAAATTATCGCAAGACATTTTTCGATCACCCTGTATAATGCTAGGCTCTATATGTACGATTTCGTAAATTGATTTCTAATATCTATTGTTAGGCCCTTATATATAAGTAGTTGTTTCTCCTCGTAGAAGGCTCTTTTAGCCATGTTTATCTTATCATTTATTTCTTCCGCACATTTGTCATCTTGTGTAATTGTGCTACCTAAGTATTTGAATTCACTCGCAGCCTTTACTCTCTTCCCAATAATGTAGATATCCATCTTTTGTTTTTTTCTTAAGATTTTATCACTTTTGACTTGGTTTTTGTTTAGGGGTATTGCGTAATTGACAGTGCGGGGTAACAAAAGATTGCCATACGACGGGTAAACGTTGGCTATAATCTCTTGTGTTCAGACATTGTAGGTGTTTTTCGATTTCAATTGCTTCACGCACTATTTTGCTGGTAAAATGCAAAATAGGAGCAATGCTTTTAGCCATTAATTAATTTTGTGGCCTGTTTTTTTGTTATGTTTGGCAAGTGCCGAACCATTATCGCCTTTCCGATAGATAATGCTCATATATTCGGCTAGATATTTGCCTGTTTGTTTGACCTATGGAGGTCCTTTGGCAGTCTTCACAAGGTATTTCATATACTCCTTAGGATTCATTGGAACAGTGATCCTTTGCTTACTGAATAAGCTCAGATATTTGGTATATACCGTGCGTATATTTTGCCGCATAAGCATGCGGCTTATTTTATCGGTGATGTAAGCTAGGAATGTTTTTTGTTGGTCAGGAGGGTTTTGGGATTAGGACTTCGTGTTTTTATTTATATTTTTGATTATATTAGTTAAGGATTTGTTGAAATGCCAATTTTGCAGTAGGGTGGTAATTATTTTTATTATGCAAAAAAAATAGAATACCGTATTTGCAGTAGGGTGGTAATAATGGTTTTAATTTCTGTGTGGCGGTTTTCCGCATCGGAAAGTCTGATGGATCTAGTGATGAGGGATTTTGCAACTGAATGAATTTGGGCAGGATGGTGACGGGATTTGCCATTTAGGTAGCGGTTAGTGTGAGTGGGTCTTCTGTAGACAGTGTAATAAAAGCTGTGATTAGAAGGATTTCTTGTTATGGAAGTGTCTAGGAAGGGAACGGAATTATTATGTTCGGTTTCCATGGTAAATTTGATATTGGTATGGATTTGGTTTAGGTGGGAAAAAATTCTGGAAAGGTATTATGTCTATGAGGCCATATAACAAAAGTGTCATCGACATATCGTATACAGCAGGTAGGTTATAAAAAGGTTAGCAGTAACAGGTGAAAGTGAGAAACCTATGGGAGCACCATTAATATGACGGTAAAATTTATTTTGGAAGGTAAAGTAAGTGTTAGGTAGGCAATGATTTATTAGGGAGAGAATGTTGTTATTTATATTACAGGTTGACTTTAATAACTGTAGGGTACCAGGAATTGGGATATTTGTAAACAAAGAAACGACATCAAAGCATCAAACGCACTAAGTATGAGGACTAAAGGAATGTTCTCTTTATGAATTTTTGGGAGACAATACAATTTGGGAAATCTGAAAAACTTTTCTCGGAGTTTTTTGGTATCGGATGATAGGTTGGAGTTAGTAATAAGGGTTTTGGTTTTCTTTTCGAGGTAGGTAGTGGGATTATTAGGTACATGGCGATAAGCAGAGGATTTAAGTAAATTGTGCATCTTACCTATGTAGTGTGCTGTATTTGGAATCACTGTAGCGTTGCCCTTATTTGACTGTAAAATTGTGATATTATTATTGTGTTTTAGAGCTTTTAGACACGTAATTTGGGGGCTTTGATATTTGGTTTTGGTAGTTCGGCTGTACGTGGCACTGGCTACATCTTGCCTGGTTTCATTTGCCACATTTTCGGGAACAGTGGAAATGGAGGATTTTATTTGGGATATAATTTGTTCAGTGGGAATGCGATTTGGTGTTACAGCAAAGTTAAAACCTTTTTCCAGAGCCTGAATAACTAAGTCGCTTACATGGTAGTCAAAAAGGTTATGTACCGTCGTATCAGTTAGAGATGGTTGGGTATTGGGAAGTTTACTTGGGCACTACTTGGAAAATTTGCGTTTCTGGGTGTCTATTTTCTTTTTGGATATGCACGACGCTTTGTCATGTATTATCCTAGAGATTTTACTTGCAATTAATTTATCATATCTTGTAATTTTTGTCTGTTTGTGTTAACTATTATGATATCGGCAAAACGGTGGGTTAACATTTTCCCAACGATGAAAATACATTTCTTATACTAATTTAATTGTGTAGACAGGTCCTCTAATACCAAAGAAAAGCTTAGGCGATGTCAAAGTTCTTTGTCTCACTCATTTATTAACCATGGTTTTGTTAGTATTTTCTTTCGTCATAACCTAAAACGTGTCGTTTTTATATGTTTTGTATTATTGTTGCATATCTGTTATCTATTCGACAACTACTTAATGCATTTGAACTCATATTTCTATGAAGCCGCAAGCCTTCTCGTAATCAATAAGCGCTGTCCACCTTGCAATGTTGTATTTATTTGATGTTTTTATTAGCAAATGTATTGCAGCTCTTTAAGATCCACCTTCTTCTTTTGCATGATATTATAACAGTATTATAACAGTGATAGTAAACACTACAATCGACATTGAAAGTATAGAAATTACCGTGAGAAGTTTTAAATTTGGCAACTTAAGCGGCATTGTCAAAAAATTACTTTATTCTTTTTTTATATTTAAATTTTACGATGATTTGGCTTATATTACAAACAATAAATGATAAACTGGTTTAGTAAACGATCATAGTAAACCAATATAAATCTTCAACGGAACCTTTTTTAGGGCCACGATACTACGGCATCTGGAATAAGCTTTACACTTTATTGTTTATCAAATCATCCTGAGGTGCAAGTAATTATTGGCCTAGTCGTTATTGTATCTTATAATATTTATTGATTTACAGAACAAAGTCGTAGCAGAATTAAAAGAAATATTTTATAATGATCCACTTAGAGACCCTACCTACGAAGATCTACAAAATATGAAATATTTGGAAATGGTAATTAAAGAAACCGTGCGGTTGTATCCTTCCGCCCCTTTTATCAGTCGACATTTGAAAGAAGATACTGAATATGGTTAGTAAAAATGATATTTAAATACATTCTCAAGGCGTTGTCTAGTTTAACTAAGTTAAGAAATTTTTAAGAGGGTTCTGTACTACCTAAAGGCTTAACAATCACGTTTATGATATATGCACTGCACAGGCAAAACGAGCTGTATCCTGATCCGCTTAAGTTTGATCCAGAAAGGTTTTCTTTGCAAAATTTGCAAAGTCGACCGCCGTTCGGTTATATTCCTTTTAGTGGAGGACCTAGGAATTGTGTAGGTAAGTGTTAGCGGTTTGTACTTAAATTTTGTTTTGAAGTTATAGTGTTTATTAATATAATAAATTTAAAATATTTTGTGCTCTATTTTACTTAATAATTATCAGCAATTATTTTTAAACATTGAAAATGTTAGGAGCGTTTTTCTTTACGATAACCTTATTTCTACGTAACGTATGCAAATCAATACAAATAAGAATAGAAACGGATATTCTAATATAAATTTGATCACGCGCGGGTTTGTAAACGTTGAAAGAGGTTTTCTTGTCCGCTACTTCATTCTCCCGCGTTCGTCAATGGCTGGGAGGATCATCTGGACCGTTTGTTAGTTATTTGTTAAACATATTCAATTACAGCGGTTTATTCTAATTAATTTAGAATTTGTACGACATTAGTTTCAGTTTTAGTTTCCTTAATTTATCGATCATTGTTACTTGATAACTTGAGTGATATAGCTTCTTTCTATTCAAATGAAAGTTCGTAAACTTTCGTGGAAGATTTCGTTTCCATAAAACGGGGTTTGTAAAAGGGAGAAACGTATTTTGACGTTTTTCAGTACGAATTTCGAAGGTAAAGAGAAATCAGGTTTTGACCTGTCCATACTTTCTTTTTTCTCCAGTTGCTTCCCAGCTCGCTTTCCGTTCATCATCGAAAGGGGACGAGACGAAGTCTAATTTACGTAAAGGGTGGCCACTAGTTGAAGAACCCGTGACAATAAAAATTGTTGTATAGGTATATATGGGTATTCATTGCCTTATGGATTAAACCAGGGCAAAAAACGTAATTCCGCCCACTAGCCACTTTCTCTCTCTAGAGGTTGACAACTGTCTTTACTTCGTTAATATAGTTATCAACGGTCATTTTTAGGTCTTTCTCAAACAAGTGGGAGGCTATAACGTTCCCTTTGCTACCCATAACATGATGGTAGTCACAGTAGAGATATATTAGCAGATTTTCCTTTTGGTTCTAGATAAAGTCATTTTTCTAACAAAAGAATCTCAAGAAGCCAGCGCTGTCGCACTTGGTATCGTCCAATAATGCTTAACCCTTAAACTTCCTGTCTATTCAAGACGAAAAACTTATCGTGAAGGTCCTGGTGCACTGCTGAACTGACCTTCGACTTCGCCGCGCATATTTATTTTGTCAGGTCAATCATGCTACGCTCAGGATTCTGATTGATATTCTCTTTCAATTTGCGGACAAATTCATCAGTTCTCTTGTCATAAGAACGTTGTGAATAGTAACCTTCTTCAAGTCGCCAGATTCCGTGTTCCTCCTGAATGCGTTGTAAACTTGATTTTTTTTATAACTAAAAAGCACAATAAATTTTGTCATTGAAGGAATTCCAGTTAACCATCGTAGTTTGTTGGTGATGTAAAGTTAACTTGTGCTATCTAATAGGAGATTGCCCATTCTTGTAAGACGGGCTTTGGAATTTCCCGCAATATAATCCGAAAGATATTTAGATTTACCTGAACGAACTTACATTATTAAATGTTTGTTATCACATTGATGATTTTTAACAAATAGTTTTAAGAAAGTACTGGAAACAACAGGTGAATTAAAATTTAGCCAAATTTTTTGTGAGGATTATTCATAAATGTACTATTTCAGCAATTACAAGCGTCATTTTAGCTCTGAAATTGTAGCACAGTAGTTGACATAAACCTTAATGGGGTTAGATCACAGACCGCGGTGGCCAATTAATGTTAGCCTTTTGCAAAATAACACGATTAGAAAATCTGGTTTAACTACATGTAATTCAAATTAAAATTGTTAATATCATTAAAACTAAGTTACGTATCATCCCATCATTGATAGTAATAGTATTGTCAGCTTCGTTCTCAAAAAAGCACGGGCCAATTATTTCCCCAACCCACAAAGTATACTAAACAGTGCATTTTGTGTATGCGTTAATTCTTTGTGAATAATGCAACAATGTTGGTAGTTTTTTAAGTTCTTGAATCAATTAAATTTTATATACTTATAAATACACTTTCTTTGTTAATTTTGTAATGTCGTAAGACAAAATCAATTACTATAAACGGCGACGAATTTACGTCCTTGTTCTTAATGCACACTATCACTTACTCGAGCACGACCGTTGCGTTGAACCCTTGATTTATTAACTACTTGTTTCAAACTTTCATGCAGTTTACGTGTCGTACGCTTCCTTGGTACATTATTGCGTTAAAACAATAATCAAAGTTTTTTTCACGTATTCATAACTGATTGCCTGTTTTTATAATAGACTCGAATAATGTTGATGCGTTGTTGTATAGCATATGGCACTGTGATAAGTTTAACATATGTTTTGATACCAACTATACAAATACAAACTTCCAACGTTTTCAGAACATAAACGATGTTGATCAATTAAATCTTAGAGTTTATTTTGGATACCTTATTCAATAATATTGCTCTCTTTAAAGGGATGTTATTACATTTTTAAGAAATCATTACTTTTCCGGATACAAATGCCAAAGGAAACATGTTTTTTTAATTTATTATCTGCTTATTGTAAAGAAACTACTAATTTCAGTCATATCCTTCGGCTTCAAATTTGATACACGGACTTTATAATGTTTACCTGTAACTGTCAAAGACCAACCAAATCAAGTTTAATCCAGTAAAACGACTGGACCTTTTATTAGCATTTTTTGTCTACCGTTTAACTGTACTAATATCTATATGCATTATTACAGGCAGTATTTATTCGTTGATTAATGTTACTGGGCGATCAACACTTGGTCGTTAAGCACTCAATAACAATGTGTTGTTTCAACTGAATGTTCATGTGTCTTATTATTTTGGTCACTACAATACGGCCACGTGGTACTACACAAAAACTTTACCGAGTATCTCAATAATCAATGAGTTAGAAAACATTACACCTAATTTATGAACTTCGAAATAATGCTACCAAATCTGTCGTCTAGGAGTCAATAGTTTGTACAACACTCTCGCGGGTATAAAAATTAAAACAGATAATAAATTTATCGCGTTTTAAGGATGCTAGGAAAGTCAAAAATTATATACTAGCTAATAAAGTACGTTAATTTAAAATAGCTTTTTTAAATTACTTTATTAGTGAAGAATTTGCTTAAATATATTCATCATACTTGTAATAGATTTAACCTTAAATCCTTCTAATTAGTTACCTTCAAAGTCATTACTCCAAAACTTATGTCTCCAAAGCACTATTTTACAAGATTCTTAAGATATTTAATTGCCTAAAAGAAAGTGGTTCCGAAAGCAGTTTAAATAATTATTTCTCACAAAATAAAAATCTTTAATATGAATTTCTGTTTGCAATGTTGTCACTTGAATATCATTTAGAGATTAATGCTAATTTGTTTGTCAAATATAAAACTGCTTTTTAAAATTTGTGATATTTTCTATAACACACTTTAAAGTTTTATTTTAACCAAGTTTTTATTAATTTAAATGCTTTTCTGGTAACTGTTACAAAAACAATATAAAATATCTAAAAAATCTGGTTAACATTTCTATATTCTAAATATAGGGAATTATGAAATAGTAAAAAAAAATATTTTACAAATATTTTAAAAAGCAACTAAAACACAGACAATTTTTATTATTCGAGTAACATTACACATAATATTTAAGTGATGAGTATACTTTTTATTACAGGCCAACGATTTGCATTGCTGGAACTGAAATCAACAATTTCTAAAGTATTACGGCATTTTGAAATTTTACCGGTGCCAGATTACCACCCCATTTTAATGGCTGAAGGCACATTAAAATCTACAAATGGAGTAATGTTGCGTTTAAAAGAACGGAATTTGAAATAGACAAGTAATGTTACATTTACGCGGGCAGTTTGATAAGATAGCGCTTTTTTAAATAAAAGATTTTTTTGGAAAAAAAGCGTTTTATTTCTCAACATAGTCTCCTTTTAGTTCGATACATTTAGACCACACTTGAGCCAGTGCCTTCAAGCAGAGCAGACGTGCGTGACGAGCTATACCTATGTTATCGCAGCAGCGGAGCCGCAACCTTGCTTAAGGTTAGGCAAATTTACTTATTTAATAATTTAATTCATACTGCACAGTAAATTACCTTTCTTTCAAGTATTAAAATGCAAGGTAACAGCGATGGCTGTTCAGGGAGCTCAAATAACCTCCCTCATTTTAATCAACATAATAATACGTACCAGCAACCGGCTCAACCCCAATATTCACACATGTTACCTCCCCAACAACCGAATTACCTAATGCCATTCATGAATTCACAGCTACAAACGTTATCACCAATCCAAAATTTACAAAACCAAATAAAATATTCACGCAGTATCAACCCTTGGCTCCCAATGGTTATTTTCAAAATGAACAATTCTGTCAAGCCTATCCTGGCCTCGCATATCCTCAAAACCAAATTTATCTAAACCCGACAATATCGACCGCCTCGCTTTATCAAACGGCCCCGTCCACTTCGCAAATAACGGTCAACACATCATCTAATCCAACAGTACGTCAGTCACTGATATTATGTCACTGATGAAGATGATAGCATGTCCACCAAAAGAAATGAAGAAGATGTGATTATTCTTAACGAATTTCAGCAAGTAAGATCACAGAAAAAGAGGAAAAAATACAAGCGAAAACCACACAGTACAAATTAACAAAAAACCTACATTAATTCAAAACAGATACCTCCCACTTGCTAAGGGAAACGATGCGGATAATTCCTATAATAAAAATCAAACAAGGGAAACTAAAATTCAAATTCCTCCCTTTAACCTAAGAAAAAGCCACAAATCCCGCAATGCAAAAACTGTACGCGCCCTGCACGATGTGTCAAATGCGCTGGCTTACACGATTGCCGTACATGCCATTAGTCACCACCTATTGTTATTATTGAAGTGACCCTGTATTTACTTATTGTATGTTATACAGATTGTAAATAGTAATAAACTAAATTAAAAAAAATTTAGACTAGCGTTTTTCCAATTTTTTTATCCCTTGCAAATAATAGGTTTCCTTAAAATCCTCAAAATAAGCGTTTGTTTCAGAGATGACCTCTTCATTCAACCCAAATTTCTTACCGCCGAGCCATTTCTTCAGGTTTGGAAACAGGAAATAGTCGCAAGGGGTTAAATCTGGAGAATATGCCGGATCGGGTCGCAGTCCGTAGCCCAATTTATGGATTTTTGAAGTGGTCACAAGGTTGCGCTTATGGTCGAGTGTTAGCAATCGCGGCAAGTTTGGACTTAACAAGGATAGCTACACTTCCTGATGCAAACGTTGCATTTCGATCCGAACGGTAGCAATGGCAGCCGGGAATTTTAAAGCGATTATGAATTATGTGTTTCTGTGATGCGTGCCATATTCACATTGTATCTTGCGAGGAAATTTTGAAATGTTGCTCGCTGGGTTTTGACGCTACTCTTATTCCAATTGAGAAGTTTTAAACGATTAATAATGTTAATATTGTTATGGTCTATTAAGGAGTAAAGGTATTAAATTTGTTAATAAGGTTTGTTTGATCTGCCCTAGATAGGGGTGAATTAAATTGAGAAATGTTTTTAAAATTGTGTTAGTTGTATTCTGATTTGAAATACTCTAAAGCTGACTTCGATTAGCTGATCCAGCAGTTTGTGGAAGAGGTGGGAAATTGTTGTTGTTGCTATTTGAAGTAGATTCTTATCTGATGCTACCAGTTTTGAAATTAGTACTTTATTTTTATTGTACTTATATTGTTAAAAATATGAGCAGCCACGAAAGTTAGCAGGATGATTTCCTCCACATTTGACGCATATCGCAGCAGTATTTTTATTTTTATCACAGGTAGTATAGCGATGATTACCTAAGTATTTTACTCACCTTGGTTGTAGTCGACAGTAATTCTTTGTATGTCCATAGCGTTGGCATCTTTGGCACTGGGGAGATGTTCGTCTTGCTTCAACTGTTATCAGAGTATGGCATAAAGCGTCAATTTTGTAAATTTCTTTAGCTTTCTCATTTACTGTTAGAAGTACTGCGTAAACCGGCATTTGTTGTTTATTTTTATTAAGAAGTCTGGTTATCCTTATTACAGGGAGGTTGTGCTGGGTTAGTTTTTTCTGTACTTTCTGTACTTCTGTTAACTAGAGAGCTACATTTTTAATGACAACGGCTAGAGGCCTTTCGTTAGGGTTTTGGTATATATGGAATATTATTTTGGTAGTCAGTTTCCGAATTAAAGGTGATTTTCAAAAATATTTTGCAGCGATAAATTTATCTTTAACGACATTACTGAGGTCTTCAATTACCTGTTTGTGATTGACTGGTCCATGAAGAAATATTGGCGGAATTTTAAATTTGGTCTTGGAGGAGTATTGCTGGTTGCGTCTTGTGCTCCCGTAGTAGCGAGATCGATGTATTCTGGCAGATAATATTTAGTTTACTCTATAAGTGTTTCATAATTCCATAGGTACTTCTTTTATAGATTGCTGGTTGGTGGTGAGAAATAATCGCTATTTCTTTTGGTATTTGACGTTGTGTCACCCCCGTAAAAGAAGCTGGTTTTATTTTTGAGATTCTTAGGTATTAGTTTGAATAGGTTAAAGTTGAAAATAAATATACACTCTGTATATTGCCACTTAGTTATTCAAATAGACTTCTTATAGATTTATTTTACATGTAATGCTTTTGTTTGAATACAATTATAATAACATTAGGAGTTGCCCGCTAAAAGATATTTTTGGCATCCTAGACTGACAATTTTTCACCCGCCTTCCCTCAAATTTTTGCAAGGTGAGAACGTATAAATTTTTAATTAGACCGGCTTTTTGTCTGGATCAGAAACATGGAACAATTTAACGTCCATTCATGGTGGACGTAAGCATCAGCTGCCCGTAGGAGATACGTAATACGTAAAATTGAATTACTGCAAAGCTTATGCGCTCGTTCATAATGCATTCCCGTTTTACGTTCATTTGCAGTAATTTTTAATTTTTCTCTAGATTAATGTTGGCAACAGTAACAGAATGTTTTTTTTTATTCTAAAATAGCTATACCCGGCCACGCGTTGTTATGGCTTTGCTTTTAGGCCCAACAGACTGTCACAGGTGTAACATCTATACAATACAATAATTAAAATATTTCAATAATTCAAAAACGGTTAAAGTTAGAAGGCTGATTTTTTGCGCCGAATTAGAAAATATGTGAAATATGTGAATGTGGTGTGCAAGTTTCAAGGAAATCGATGGAAGCGTCTAGGAGGAGATAGTATTATAAGTTTAGGGAGATAAGACAAATATATATATTAGATATAATAATAACTTGAATTCCAATTTTTTTTGTATATCGCAGATTGTGTCTACATTTATCTGTATTTAACTCAATTATAATGACGTTGTATCACATGACTTTTGACACATTTACAAACGCAGTTTGTTGAAAATCGTTTACAAATTAGTAACCATGCTAACATTGCTTATTTATATATTAATAACTTTTGTTGTCTTTGTGCTAACCTGGTGGTATACGAGTTTAATGAAATGGAATAAATACCTGGGGAAGTTTCGTGGGCCTACTCCTTTGCCCATTATCGGAAGTGCTTATAAATTTACAAATCTTTCAGGTCAGTCTCTAACAATTGATTTTTTATTATATGAAGCTTGCGCGCTCTTGTTATGCATAACAATTTTTGCAATCAATATTGTAAAAGTTTAAAAAATGCGCTCTTGTATGGGTAAAATTCTTGTTTTTATATATAAGCTGCATTTATATTACTTAGCATTTGTACCTATGAAATAATATAGGAGAAGCCTTAAAGATCGTCGACATCCCTAACTAGAAAATTAAAGAAGTGTATACTACATTTAAATAGCGACTTAAAATTAAATCCAACATAACTACTCTTATTTTGATTCAAATAATCAGATCAAAGTTGCATAAGTTAAAAGGTCAACCTTTACTTATATTTAAAATTTTGGTTTTACGCAACAGTTTATTTAAAAAAATTAATAAGAAAAATCTTAGCAACCATAAACTAAAATATAGTGGCTTATTCTTTATAATATTAAAAACTTTGCCGCTTTATAGATATTATACTACGGCTTGCTGCAATATACTGTGCCACATTTTGTCTTTACATATTACCTTTCTGCTATAACTCTTCTATAGAAGAATGTCGGTGAGACCATTGTAATCTAGAATTTCAAAGATCAGAGCTTCCTCATAAACCTAATGCTAAAGAAACTGACCTCTTTCACTTATACATACACATCTATTCTTTTTAAGCTCTATACTTCAAAGGAAAGCCTAATTAAATCGGTCTGTCTGTCCGGTTGTCCGTCGCGACTTTCAACTTGAGAACTACTGAACTAAAGACACAAGGGGAGGTATCGTTCGAAACCATATGGCCTATCGGGTTCAAATCCGCCAGCTGGCATGTGTGGGATGTCCTACAATAATGCAAAAAAAGTTTTTAGCGAACCAGCTTTCAATATGTTATATCTTATAACTTTTGATCAAGGCAGCTTCCAAGCTGGAGACCAGCTTTTATTTCTTATGGCTTATAGTTTTTAATCTGTGATAGATAGAGACAATGTTTTCAGTATTCAACTAAGAACTAACCATAAGTCAAGTCCAGGCGCAAATTATCAGCCTGATCGGAAAATCTCAAGACTGGTTTGACCGGAAGTCGCCGCAAATTTTTTTATGAATAGACGTCCCGGACATTGGTGGAAAAGAAGTTCCACGTCCGTCCTTGTTTTAATCTAGTATACTAATACTAAGTTATGGCCATTCAATAGCTAGACTCATGATACGTTTCGTATTCAGACCTGGCATTTACCCAAAACTATATAAAACTTATAGTATTTAATAATAACATTCCGTGATTGTTTTGTATACCGCACTTGCAATGTTAGATGTTTTGTTACAGGTTTTCTTTCTACGTTTTCCGAACTACAAGATCAATACGGTGGAATTGTAAAGGTATTTTTGGGTCCTTTCCCCAGACTGCTGGTCGCAGATGCAAAGCTTACAGAATTTATATTGGGATCCCAAGTTCATATCGATAAAGGTTACGAATACTCTTTTGCAAACAAATGGTTAGGAAATGGATTAATAACAAGTACAGGTAATTAAATTTGTGGTTAAGCAAAAATGAATTGAGTTCTAGAGAAAAAATTAAAATAAAAACTAATTTTTGCATTTTTAAAATCCAATAGCTGGATTCCTGTGTCGTCCGCGAACGTTTCCTCGTCAACATACGGAGTTGCCATGTAGATTAAATATAACAGTAGGCTTGAAAAGTCAGCTTTAGAGACGCCTAAACCAATAGAATAGATCTGTAATAACTATTTGCCATGTTCAGCTTAATATGTACGGTATAGCAAATACGATCTTAGCAGTTATGCAGGAACACGCGCTTGAGATTAAATAAGAGATCCTTATGCCAAACTATGTCAAATGCTTACTTCACATCTAAGAAGACTAATAAGCAGTACTTTTTTCTTCAAAGATTGTGAAAATAGTATTTGTCATACAATGACATTGTTGCATGGTTGAGTGACTACGACGAAACCCAAACTAATGACCAAGTATGCAATCCGCTAGCCAATTATCTTTATTTATTTTTTTTTTAATAGTAGCTTTTCTAAAAGTTTTGGTAGTACAGGTAAAAGACTTTAAGCCGTTAAGAAGCTACTTCCGTTGGCGGTTTACCTAGATCTAGTATTAATATGATGTATGTATATGGGTCGTTGGTTGCGTTTCAGTATACGAGGGTAAGGTGAAAAGTTCTCGGCCTGACACAGATATGGTGCTGCTATCGGCAGACAATTATGTTTCCTGCTTGGGTGAATATGTCATTAGTTCGTATGACTAGTTTCAACTTGTTCGCTCAAGTAGTTTGTTTATACGAATTTTTTCAGTAGACATGTTGCATGTTTTTTGTTAAAATGGATAAACTTGAATATTGTACGGTTATAATATTCTTCGTTTTGGATGGATTAACCCCTAAGGAAATTCATCCGAAGTTGACAAAAGTTTACGGGGACTCTGCTCCTTCTATGTCAACTGTTAAAAAGTAGGCAGCTGAATTTAAACGTGGTCGCACATCTATCGAAGTTGACCCACGTGAAGAACGGCCAAAAAACGCAACCACACCGGAAACCATCGAAAAAGTGCATGATATCGTGTTGGACGATAGGCGAGTGAAGGTGAGTGGGATAGCTGAGGCTGTGGGGATATCGGAAGAAAGGGTCCGAAACATCTTACACGAAGAATTAGGAATGCGAAAGCTCTGCCCAAGACGAGTGCCGCATTTGCTGAATGCCGATCAAAAGCAAATGCGCAAACGATTTTCGCAGCAATATTTAGATCGATTCAACAGGGATCCACCCGATTTTGTGCGGCAATTTGTCACCATGGTCTGTCAGTAAAAAGGATATCTCGAAAACCGTAAGAGCTAGATACTTGAAATTTGGTATGCAAGTTACTTGTAGGTTTTCGTAAAAATCGGCCGAGCCGTTTGGTCGCAAAATCGGTCGCAAATCTGAACAGTTGAAGATACAAAAACTTTATGAGAATAAAAATGATTAGTTATCACGAGATAAACATAAATTTAAAATAAAAGTTGGTAAAATAGGGACACGAAAAAATTTTTGGATTTTTGCTAGAATTGCCCAAATAATAGGATAAGGAAAGTCGTGTGATGTTCACACCAGCTTTTTTTAGTTTGTGTTCTATTTGTTGTAGCTTAAATTCTTTAATTGGCTGAAACAGCTGGTGAGGAATACCCAAGAAGTCTTGGAATTCTGGCTTTGGGTCATTATTATGTGGTTGATAGACTTATGCAAGATATTCCATAAATGCTGCGGCCTTTTTACAATCAGATCTACCCCAGGGACCGCCAGTCTTCCGAAGTAGAGAAATGGTTGCGATGTAACGTTTAAATCCTTTTGTTGCTTTCTAGATTAAGTTGCTTTTGGTGGTTAGATTTTTCACATAGGTAGTGAAAGTTTCATTCTTGAACTCCATTAATTTGGTCTTTAATTTTTTGATGAGTATGTTTTAGGTATCTTTATCAACAGGATGCCGGCTCCTTTGCTCGTGTCTTTTTTTTCAAATATCAGTTCCATTATTTTCATGGGAATATTTTGCTTCTGTGGTTTTTCTAGCTTATATGTGGAAGTAACATTCCAAGCCGCTTCCTGAACAGTAGTGATGAAAAAGTTTGTTGTCTCTTCTATACCCGCTTCTGTTTCTATATAAACTAAGGATTCAGATATTTCCTAATCTATCAACTGTTTGAGTAGTTCCCAGTCAATAGTTTTATTGTACAGCGTTGGCTAGGGTTTCTTATTAATTATCGATATGATGGTGACAATAACAGGTATGTGATACGAAGTTAGATCTTAAATCAGTATACTTGACTGAAATTCCATTTAGAATAGAAACGTTCAGTAGACCAGGTGCTTTATTCATGTCTGTTGATCAGTAAGTTGATCCACAAGTGGATGACATGATAGATATCGTTTTTCGTTAATAAGTTTGCAGAAATCTCGTCCTCTAGTCGTTGTTAATCTTGATCTTTATTTAAATGCTTAACATTGAAGCCCCAGTCAACAATAAATTGTTGATCTAGGGATTCAAAGGACTGTTGGATGTGCTCCTTGTTGATGTTGTGCTTAGGAGAACACTGTAAGGAAAATATTATTGTTGAAATGTTCTGTATTGTTAATTAGACCGTAGTTGCTTATAGAAAATATTTGCTATACTTTGGTAATTTATGATGGAAGATAGTTTTGCTGATGAGGATAGCTGTTTCACCGTATGGGCTTCCCTCTGGATACTGAAAGTGATATAGTATGTAAATTCATTTAAGTAACAGTGTGTTCGGGTTAATGTAGAGAAAAAATACGTTCTGGCTCATCAGAAAAAAGATGCTATTGTATCAATAATGTGTCTAATTACCATCGGCGTCGATAATTGCTAGGCATATATGAGACATGCTTTCGACCAAACTGATGGCAAGAACCTAAAAATACCACGAATTCCTTTTGTTTACTACTTCAAAATGAACATATTTCTTCCACGAAGCTTATACTTCATGTATGTTTACACATTTTTAATCGGTTTTTTATCGGGCGACTGCGATGCAAAGATTTTTGAGGTGTTTGAGGTCGTCGTCCTCCTGCAGGATACAGTCCTCGTTTTTCTTGATAAACCAACGTTAGGCAATCAGTAACAAATATTTCTTATAAATCTCGAGTATTTTTGGAGCATCTAGGTTGTGCCTAAACAAATACAACGTTGCAAAACATTTATTGGGTGTTTAACAGTCCGCTGTACCAACCTGTTAGTTGAAATTGATCAGGATCGTGGGACGATAACATAAACCCAAACGAAAGCTTTGTCCGTAAAAATTACATTGCTCCAATATCGCTCAATATTGTCCTTTGCCCAAGTGAGTCGCTTCGTCACATGATTTCCACCTAACAAAAATTTTTTCTTTGAATTACGGCATTTGATATCATGCACACGGAGATGGGTTAGGATAGCTACATACGATATACCTACGACTTTCTGTTTCAATTTTGCTGCTTCCTAACGCCACGTTAAGCCGCTAAAACAAGTTTACGATCTGTTTTTCGACTTTAGGAGACACTTTGCCTATCGAGCCACGTCCCGGCAAGTCATCGGTCGTTTTTATCTCCTTATACCTCCGCACTCACTTGCTGACAAATGTTTTCGACTTGTACTTAGCACCCGTTGGATGAGACACAGCCTTGTAACGTAATGCGCACGCGGCACTCATGGTGCTTTACGCGTTTCTCTAGCAAGAATTTGATGCCAACTGAATCTTTTGTGATAAAGCATTGAGAAGAAAAGTATCATCTATCAGTTCACGAAAAAATTAGGGCGACACCTTTCACCAACTGCTAATTATGCCGAACACGCTCTTACTTAACTGTTTGTAATTAGGTATTTTTATATATGATTTATCATGTAAGTGTAGTAGTATGTCTGTGTTGTACAATTTTACAAATAATTGAATTTCAAATTTTTGGAATGAAGGTCGTTGGAATTTCATAGAGCGTTTACTATAAACTTATCCATTACTCACAAATTTTTTTATGACAATAGACATGTTAAGTATTATGTTGTTTTTGGTTAAGTAGTTGATTAAACATTCCTTTAAATTGTTGCAGAAAGTGGGAAAGTATAACATTTTATTTGTATTATCTTGGGATGATGCGTTATTTTTAATCAATTACGCATAGGTAAGTTGGTTATTTTATAGTCTCTATTCAGTTATGCGTTTTCTTGATTGACCTTGTTCCGTATGATGCTTATTTTGTAACTTACAGCACATTTGACACCCTTTATAGTTGGCTAAATGTGCGCCATCACATATATTACATTTTCCTAAGGTATCAAGAGTTTTTTTTGCAGGTTTTTGTTTTGTTTTGCGCCACCACACTTTACGCACGCGTGTGGTCGATTACAGCAGATTTTAGTGTGATTGTATTGTTTACTTCGTGAGCACTGTACTAATTCAATGCTTTATCTTGGCGGTTATACAGTGACAACTTTGTTTTGAAAATATTTTAGGTTATATTTATATCGTTATTATTTTCCGCTGAATCTCTAGATTCACAAAAAAATTTAAAGTGGAATTTTTGTAGTTGTTTGTCTAATATTAATTATATTCCTGAGGGAAAATTCTTCACTTTCTAGATCCTCTTTTATATCTTAAATTGAAGTTGTCGAATGTAAATGTTTTCGGCAGTCGCGAGTCGTAGCGAACAGAGTGTCTCGCAGATCCTGGTTATCCGTGACGTCATAGCGATTTTCCAGTCGGTACTTGTGCCGGCTGGAGCAAGTACGCGTATTTCGGTAAAAATTTGTGAGAGACGAGCAAATTAAAACCCGCGTAACGAGAAGTGTAGTGCGTGGCGCTATGTCAAAAACGCGGAAGAAACAGCCCGTTAACGCTGAAAATAGAAGCCAAGAGAGTAGACATTCCTACAGAAGTCGGAGCATGTGTAAACAAGTTAAGTCCAGAAGAGCAAGTACCCTGCAGCAGAGAATTCCAGCGAGCAACCAGCCGTTGATGCGTAGTTAAATTGTTGGGACGAAAAACCCCACCCAGAAATAAAAAACAACCATCGCCGCCAACTGGCACAGCACCACTCAGCCCTGCGCCCCCGTCACCGGCCCCAACTGCCGACAACGGAGCGACTCAAGCGGGAGCAACCACCGATGAGCTAACTACGTTATCGCCAGCTATTGCGTCGGCAAACGATTCACCGCCTGCAAGCCCCGACTAGCAGGGAAACAACGTAAACAGCCAGAACATAGACAAGACTCCGGTTTCAAACAACTAGGTGCGGTCCATGGATGTGAGCGATATAACAGGCGACGAAGACACGAGTTCCAAACACCGAATACCACCAGTAATACTAAGAGCAAAAGAGTACTGGCCAGAACTTATAGGAATTTCTAACAACAAGAAAATAAACTTTACAAAGGACAAAAACGGGTCGGAATCGATAGCAATCCAGCCCCCCACTCCTGAAGACCCCTGAAATGACGAAAATAATGGAAGGCAAGGAGAGATACCAGCGGTGTGCGCCAACTGCGGCGGCTCGCACCCCGCAAGCTACAGAGGGTGCCCATCGTTCCCTCGGCCAAAACCCATACTAACATCACAGCAACCACCAGCAAACAAGCAGCAAGAGAAACTCTAACTACTACCGCCTGGCCAGTACTCCCAGTATAGGCAACAACGGCAGTATCGATACCACAAGAAACTCCAACAACAATCCTGCCAGCTCCTCAACCAGAAAATTAAGGTTGGGGCTTTCGAAAAACTACTACACCTAATTCCGAAGTTACTGAACACCCTGAACGGAGCCACCACCGCTGGAGAAATATTTGGAAGACTAACGAGACGTGCGTCTGAACTTCAGGGCCTGTTGCTGCCTAAACGTAGGTAAATCGAACAAGACAAACACAAACACAGAAACCGACTACCATCAAACACCAAATCTGACTAGACTAACAGTCAACGCGAAGCACATAATAACAACAATATCTTGAACACATCCACATGGACAGCGGCACTTGCTAAAAGCGCCCAAAAAAGTGAACTCTTGTGTGGCGAAACGGGGGCGGCCCAAAGCAGGCCCACCAAAATCCAAAATAAGTCACCGCAGAGAGGAGGGTTAGAGGCCCAGATCTCAGAGACTCCAAATGTCGCGAATGAGATGGAATGGAATGGAATATAAATGTTTTCTTTCTTCAACTAATATGTGTGATGGATAATATTCCGTTTCTGCAAAAATTTAACAAGTTTTTATATATAACGTTGTTTGATAAGCATTTGATAAAATGTTCCTCTTCTATTATATTTGCTAGAATTCTTAGCATTTGGTCAAGATTAATCACTTCATGAGAGAAAGGTAGTTTACGTGGTACTATTGTTGGGGTTGTTTGAGGTGAGTATCTAGAGAAACGCTTTATTTTGTTGTTACGTATAACTTGCCACGAAAATTTATTATTGCTTGCTTCTTCGTCGCTAGTTTTAGATAAGTAATGGTTTTAAAGTTTGTTAACGTTAGCGGGTATAATTTGGGATTGCTGATAAATTTGAAGAAATGGCTAAAAATTATGTTGAGTACCTGCATTGCAATACTTTTGCTGGAAAAGTTGTTCCCCTTGACAACAAAAAGATAGCCTATCAGCTGCATAGCGTGGCCGATAAGTTCCGTTCCATTAAACGTTATTTAACACCTGGCCTTAGGGCCACACTTTTATTTTAGTTCGTAACTTTTCGCCCCAGACAAGCACAACCTTACTCGTTAAAAGTCAAACGAGCACTCTGATTCAAATTTGAACAAATTAATACAATATTTTTGTATAGTACGATTCTAGTGGTTTTAGAATGAAATGACGCTTTAAAAAGAATCTGCGGTAAAGTAAAATTTATTGTGTGTATTTGCAAAAGAGCCTAATCACCCATATTACGAAAACATTTACATGCTCTAGTCATGCAATTCTAACCGTTTGAAACGGTATACAATAGAATTGGGAGTTGCTAAATAGTCATATCAAAAAATGTCTGCACATATTTATTATGATACATTGATGATGCACATTGTCAACTATGATCGGTTGAATATTTACAAACCTATTCCCAAGAAACCATTGCACAAATAAATTATATCTTCAGAAACATTAACCTGACTATTACAAGCCCTTTACTTACAAGGCCACAAGCACACCTTTTTTTTAATTAAAATAATTTACACACAAGAATTTCACTACTATCTTGTTTTTAAACCAACAACGTATATTGTGTATCTGTATTTCATATTAAGCCGGTCGAACGGAAGAAATTGTTGAGCATAAAAAAATTTATAAATATAAAGCTATAAAAGATTAAACTACATGTCTTCGAGGCCATAGATAAATTTAAAATTTTCTTTTGTTCTTCTGAGTATTTTAAAGTATCTTTACTTTAACAATTTTAACAATACTTTGTATGTTGCAAACTACAAATTTCTCTTTTATTTTTATTTAATTTTTTATTTCTGTTGTCTTCATTGAAATTTTTGTGGATAATGGTCAATTTGATAAAAAAACATTTAATAATGCACAAGGTTGTAGAGATCAATTCGGAATTTTTTAGATTACATTGAGAAAAATCTAAAATGTCATCTTAAATACATGAGCAATCCCCTATTAGGTAACATAACAACTTAGCTTTACATAATCCACTTCCTACAATTGTAAACAAAATTAGCCGGAAATACGACCGCAAATTTATTATACTCGTGCCGGAAAATCCTCGACAAAAATTAACAAAAAACCCAAATTTATGATGTGGCCAAGAAATACGAAGGATTTAAAAATAAAAAAGAGATAAATATACAGACAGGGCAACTCACAGAACAGGGTGTGATCGCAAGGGTGGTGATAAATTTGTCCACAAATTTAAAGAAAAGATCAATCGAGATCCTAGGCAGAACATGACTGATCTCGCAAAGGAATGGAATTTGACGATATTGATGGTTAGTTTAGCAGTGCACTAGAATTTGAACTATAAATATTTTGCCTTAAGAAACTCTTAACTTTTGACAGAGGAGAACAAAATAGACAGGGAATCCCAAGCACTGCTAAGACGTGTTTCAACAAGATTTCGCTTCAGCCTATAAGCCAAGTAAGAACAAAACATGACTATATAACAATTTGAGTTGCCACTGGTCCCTAAACTTTTTAGCTTCGACTTCAATCCTCTTGACTACTACGTGTGGGGTGGCATCCAGGCAAAGGTCAATGAGAGGCATTATAAAAATAGTTTAAGGGCTTTCATCATGGATGTAATGACCTAGATAGATAAAGAGAAATTATGTTAATCTGCAGCAGATTTAGGTGTCGGTCGCGGCCGCTGATAAGGGGGGGGGGGTCTATACGAAATAATGTAATTCTTAATACTATTTACTTTAACTGTGCAAAAGTTTAATGTAAATAAATTTAATTTTTCTTGTATTTTAATGTTATTTTCATTATTTATTCATTTTCCGGATTTATCTTGAAGATTTTGTATAAACTGATACTTTTACCCAAAATGTAACAAGTTCGTACTTTTAGTACAGAAACAATCATAGTCTTGTGCAAAAGTAACATGGTTGTTTGTGGGTATTATTTAAACTTTTGGATAAAGAAAAATAAAAGCAAAAGCAGAAGTGTGACCTAACGCCAGCATAGCGTTGGCGCTAATGATATAACTTTAATCCATTGCGTATATGCAGTAATAAATAACAATAAAAATCACAGAAACTCAAAAATTGTACCATGAAATAAACGCGAATATATAATTCTTTATAAATCAATAATGCATATTTCAAGATATAAAGTGTAAAAACGAAATAGAAATATAAATGCCTACCTATGCCCGCGAAAAAATAAAAATTTTAAGTAGAAGTTGGTATTCCCCCTGTTGCATAAAATATGATAAGAACAGACATAGGAAGGTATGCACAATATATGCGTCTATCAAACACTTCTATAGGTATAGTTAAACAGCAAATCAGTATAGATCATGTTGTAATATTTAATCGTTATATACTGATTTTATATTTCATTACCACAAAATTTAACATACATTTTACGGTAGCAAAAAGTGCAGCAGCGTGAACGTACTCGAACCAACATATCTTCACATAGGTATTATAAATCTTAATGGAATATTTGCACCAAATTCACTAATTCTACAATTGGCTGCTGCAAATGAATATCAATATATTAACTAACAATCTCCAGAAGCACAAGCACAACAACTATAGTTTCAACCGCAATAATATTAAATTTTTTTCCAACGAACAATAATAATACGTATTATTAGGACTAGATTGCGGTAACCTTTGAAAAGAAATAATTAAGAGAATGGCTCTATTAATAGTCAAATTAAAATCAGCCAATGTGCTGTCATTAGATCATTGCAATATACAATAAATTTCTAGTACTAAGCTATCAAGAAAACCATGAGGCTCTGGAAACCGAAAACGATTCCAAGAAAATAACGGAACATAAACCACCACCAATGACCATTTTAAGAGTTCACGTAAAGAAAACAATTTTAGAGTATGTAGAAGAAGTTCTAACAAATAACTATAATTGAAAAATAATAAACGTTGATACAGTAATAGTAACTGTGAAATCAATTACTACATAACGACAACTGGTTGTTCTTTCATTCTATGACAAAATTATCGTATTTACTCTAGGGTAGCGGCCATTAATTCCTTAGCAATAGTAATTTGAATGACTAAAACAATTGCTAATTAAGTAAGCAAAAATGCATTGAGACTGGTAGAAGATTTGCGCATTATTTGCTTACTTCTATAGTTAGCAAGATTCATAATAGTTAAGACATACAAACTAGTAATTTGAAACGCCATCGAATTATGTTATAATCCACAAAAAACTTAAAATATCAAGAAATATAAAATTGGCGTCCTATTAACATCTCAAATATACTTCAGTGCCAGAAATTACATTACAATACCAAACTAAGAAATGATATACCCTTGTCAACGAAAGCAAATTCATTCATGCACATACGCACAGGTTCCACTATACTACATATTTGAAGAGAAATAAACAAAGACAGCCGATGTGAAATATGGCGTGGCTGAGCTTTGAGCGTTCCTTTGGTTGCCTATCTTCATGATAGTTTTGCATATCTTACTTTCGTAAGGTCACCGCACCGACTTATTATACTGTTGTGTAAATAAAATGTTCCACGTTCCCACGTTGCAAAAATTTGAGGAAAGGCGGGTGCAAAAGTGTCAGCCTAAGACGCCAAAAATAACTTTTTGCAGGCCAACCCTCGTTTAAAACGAAATAAAGCAAATAAACAGTAAAATGAACAAATACTGTGAGCTGATAGAAAAAAAGTTAAAGCTGTCATTTATTGCAAATTGCTTGTATTAAAAACGGCTATAAAACCAATATGAACGTATAATTTACAGCTATAGGGCATAGCATCTATATGTGACACTGAAATACTGAAAATTTACCAGTCAACAGTGCGAATGTTCCTGTTACATCATTGACTGAGATTTCAAATTTGCAAAATCGTGCTGGATTTCAACTTGCTTGATAGAGTAGTTTCGTAGTACTCCAAGGAAGATAATACACTGAATTATTACTTTACTAATGATAGGCTGCCCTTCTTAGAGTTTTCTATTTTTTTACTATCATTAAGTTCGAAGAATTTATCTTAAGCTTAGGACCAAATATACCGCTAAGTTTTTACGTATTTATAATTAAATTAAACGCCCCGTTTCTCCGATGTAAGTAATATTTGGAAACGTACTGGAGGATAAACACGTAAACTGTGAGTTCATAATTTTTTATAATTGTTTATTTTTTAAATATTATAAAATGCTTCTCTCAAAGAAAGTTAATATTAAATTATTCGGAGAAAAAAACATAAAAAGTTTCAGTTTACTATACCGTTTAAAGCAAAACTAATTTAGTATAGTATCTGGGTTTTTAAAGATATGTTTAGCAAAAAACATATTAGAAAAAACACTAAACGAAATTTAAGTTTAAATAACTTACAAATAACCAGACATCTAACAAAACCACAAAAGAGGTATAGTGTATGCATAACTTATTTTCCTAATTCCTAGTTGCTCTTCTCTAAATAGAAATAATTGCAAATAGAATTATTGCTAACAGTTTTTTTATTAGGAAATATTGGAGAAAGACAAAGGAATTAATAATAAACAATGTGTTATTGTTTCTCTGAAGGTAGCCATTGGAAAAGACAAAGAAAACTGATTACACCAACATTTAACGTAAATATACTGCAAACATTTGTAAACCCACTTAACAAACAAGGTCAAAACTTTGTGGAAAACCTTCGTAGAAAAATACCAAACAAATTCGACATATTTCCATATGCCGCCAGATGTACGCTGGATATCATTTGTGGTAATATAATTAAAATTTAATATAACACTTTCTAATGACATTTTATATTTACTTAGAAACAGCGATGGGTACAAGCATGAATACTCAATGTGACGAAAATTCAGATTATATGAATAGCGTGCACGGTTTGACTAATATATTAATGAGGAGAATGTTTACCATTTACAAAATGTGGAACTTTCTATATCAATTCACAGAAGATTACAAATTAGAGAAGAAGCATTTAGAAATCGTGCATGGATACGTAGACTCAGTTATTGAAAGCAGAAGAAAGGAATTAGTTGATCCAAACATCCCGACAACGTCGCAAAATTTCGGAATGAAGAATAAGTTGACTTTCCTAGATTTGCTCTTACAGGCTCGTGTCGATGGAAATCCCTTATCGGACGAAACCATTAGAAATGAAGTTAATACATTTATGTTTGCGGTAATAACAAAAATCAATGCACTACAAAAAATATAAAATGGCGTTTAGTTCATCATTTATTATCCATAAACTAGAAGCAGTATATTTTAGTTTTTACTATTTATTTTATGTACCGATACTCAAATGCTTTGAAATATTTTAAAACAAAATTCTTTAACTTATTTCTCAAATATCTACCATTTTCTTACCACCACTATTAAAACTTGCAACACAAACATTCAAGCAGCGGGAAAATTTTTGGAATATAGTTGGCTATCCTCAATTTGTTCTTGGAGGCTCGTGTTGACGGAAATTCCTTATCAGATAATATTATTAAAAATAAAGTTAATACATTTATGTCTGAGGTAACAACATAAATTGTATCACCACCTTATCTCCATATTGTGTAAGCGTTATTTTAGGGTAATATTCAGTATCCTTCGTTCCATGGATCTCTGACCGACAAGTAATCGTCATTTTACGCTTATATATATATATATATATATATATATATATATATATATATATATATATATATATATATATATTGAACAGTGGAGGTGATAGGACGCAGTCGTGTCTAACTCCTCGCCTGATTCTTATTTCTTCTTTGTTACCGCATTACGTATTAAATTGTAGATTATCTTTCTACAGTTTATGCCAATACAAATTTCTTGTAATATGTTAAACAATTTAGGGCCGCTCACTCTATCAAATGTTTTTTTTTTGAATTGATGAAGGCTATGTATGTTTCTTTGTCTTTGCTTAACACTTTTCTTTTAAGGCCAGTATGGCTGTTCTCTTTTCTATTCTTCTTTAAATTATTTTTACTAGTATTTTTGATGCATGTGATAGTAAGCCTTCTTTGGGATAGTAATTATCTTTGTTGTTGTGAGACTGGTTGAAATTTGTCCTACATTGTATATATCTTTGATTATTTTGAAAATTTTGTCTAGTGTCTCTGTATCTAGGTTTTTTATGATCTTTCTAGGTACATTATCCGTACCTGGGGTTTTGTGGTTTTTAATGTCTTTTTATAGCATTCCGTTCTTAGAATACATTAATCTTCTAAATGTTGCGTACTCAATGGTTCATATAATCCTCTGTTGTCTCTATTATATAAATTTTTTAGGTATTCCCTTCACTTTTTCTTTGTTTCTGTTAGTATGCTTCCATTATTATCTTGTATTCCATGCGTCTTTACTTTATTGCTCTCGCACATATTTTTGACCTGTCTGTATGCTGTACCAAGTTCACCAACACTCATTTCTTGTTGTATCTTATACAGTTGTGCTATATATATTGTTCTATGGCTTTTTTGCAGTCACGTTGAATTTTATTTTTTAATTTTTTATATTTCCTTCGTCCACGTTGTATTTTCTTTACTTTTTAATTTCTTTAGATTGATTCTTGATTTTATTATGACTATAGTATAATCACTATCAATTTGTCAGTGTTTTGAGTAATTTCTTGGATCTTTTATTTGGTTTTGAATTTCTGTTTGACCATAATATAGTCTATGTGGTAGTGCTTAATAGCTTCTGGCATTTTCCAAGTACATCTTCTTCTGTGGTGTTGGGGCAAAGTGTTCATAATTATCTTTTTATAACATAAGATGATAATTACAAACACAATTAGGCGTTCTCCACACACATTTTTTTTCCTAATGCCTAGCGTCCTACTATATTTTGTACTTCTTCCTCCCCAAATACGGCGTTCTAGTCACCCATTATTATTATTAGATTTTTGTCTCCTTGCGTGTGTTTAAGCAGCTTCTGAATATCTTCATGCATTACTTTTATTTCGTCTTAATTATGGGTTGATGTTGGCATGAGTACTTGGATTATTGTTGTGTATATGGAGTAGGTTTTTAGACATGTCTTCATCAGTCTTTCATGTTTTTCATATATATATATATATATGGTAATAATGGTAAGGCCCTACGCCCTGCGTGGGAGCATGACCTGCGAACTGAGAGGTTAAAGCTCTCATACGTTCGCTCTCTCTGCCCGGTCGTCGCGCACCATCTCTGATGCGGAGTGATGTGGCATCAGAGAGCACCGGGAATTGAACCCAGGTCCGTCAGCATCGCAGCCCACCCCTCAACCACGGGACCACGCTAGCCTCTGTATGTATGTATATATATATATATATATATATATATTGTTTATTATCAACTATAAGAATAGCATAGTTAATTTTCAAACCCATTTCCTTCTACTTTTACTTTATCACATCTTATATTTCTTCTGTTTTTACTAACTATTACTATATCCGCAAAAACCAGATGGTTTAACATTTCCTCATTGACGAAAATATCTTTGTCATACCAATTTAATTGTTTAGACAGATCTATTGATCCCAAAGAGAAAGCTTAGGCAATGTCAAATTTTCTTGTCTCACTCATCTATTAACCATAATTTTATTCGTTTTTTTCTCTCATTATTATCTGAATCGTGGCATTTTTATATATCCATAGTATTATTATTGAATATATGTTATTTATTTGACAACCACTTAAAGCTAAAGCCTTCTCGTAATCAATGAACGCTATCTACATTGTAGTGTATTTATTGGAGATTTTAATTGCATTATTTTGCTATGTAGGTGATATTTCATTTTTTCGGAATCCAGCTTTTTCTCTTAGATAATATTGTAACAAGTATTATAACAGAGATAGTAAATACCAAAATCTAAATTGAAAGAAAAAAATACAGTGAGAAATTAGAAATTCAGCAATTTGAGTAACGGTATCAAAAACATTGTTTGAATTTTTTTATATTCTAATTTTACGATGGTTTATATAACAAACAGTAAATGATGAACTGTTTTAGTAAACGATCATAGCAAAATATAAATATTAAACGGAACCTTTTTTAGGGCTACGATACTACGGCATCTGGGTTAAGCTTTACACTTTATTGTTTATCAAATCATCCTGAAGTGCAAGTAATTATTGGCCTATTTGTTATTGTAGGTTATAACATTTATTGATTTACAGGACAAAGTCGTATCAGAATTAAAAGAAATATTTTATGATGATCTATTTAGAGACCCTACCTACGAAGATCTACAAAATATGAAATATCTGGAAATGGTAATTAAGGAAAGCTTGCGGTTGTACCCTTCCGCCCCTTTTATCAGTCGATATTTGGAAGAAGACACTGAATATGGTTAGTAAAAATGATATTTAAATACATTCTCAAGGCATTGTCTAGTTTAACTAAGTTAAGAAATTTTTAAGAGGGTTCTGTACTACCTAAAGGCTTAACAATCACGTTTATGATATATGGACTGCACAGGCAAAACGAACTGTATCCTGATCCTCTTAAGTTCGATCCAGAAAGGTTTTCTTTGCAAAATTTACAAAGTCGACCGCCGTTTGGTTATATTCCTTTTAGTGGAGGACCTAGGAATTGTGTAGGTAAGTGTTAACGGTTTATACTTAAATTTTGTTTTAAAGTTATAGTGTTTATTAATATAATAAATTTAAAATATTTTGTGCTCTATTTTACTTAATAATTATTAGCAATTATTTTTAAACATTGAAAATGTTAGGAGTGTTTTTCTTTACGATAACCTTATTTCTACGTAACGTATGCAAATCAATACAAATAAGAATATAAACGGATATTCTAATATAAATTTGAACACGCGCGGGTTTGTAAACGTCGAAAGATGTTTTCTTGTCCGCTACTTCATTCTCCCGCGTTGGTTAATGGCTGGGAGGATCATCTGGACCGTTTGTTAGTTATTTGTTAAACATATTCAATTACAGCGGTTTATTCTAGTTAATTTAGAATTTGTACGACATTAGTTTCAGTTTTAGTTTGCTTAATTTATCGATCATTGTCACTTGATAACTTGAGTGGTGTAGCTTCTTTCTATTGAAATGCAAGTTCGTAAACTTTCGTGGAAAATTTCATTTCCATAAAACGGGGTTTGGAAAAGGGAGAAACGTATTTTGACGTTTTTCAGTACGAATTTCGAAGGTAAAGAGAAATCAGGTTTTGACCTGTCCATACTTTCTTTTTTCTCCAATTGCTTCCCAGCTCGCTTTCGAAAGAGGACAAGACGGAGTCTAATTTACGTAAAGGGTGGCCACTAGTCGAAGAACCCGTGACAATAAAAATTGTTGTATAGGTATATATGGGTATTCATTGCCTTATGGGTTAAACCAGAGCAAAAAACGTAATTCCGCCCACTGGCCACTTCCTCTCTCTAGAGGTTGACAACTGTCTTTACTTCGTTAATATAGTTATCAACTGTCATTTTTAGGTCTTTCTCAAATAAGTGGGAGCCTATAACGTTCCCCTTGCTACCCACAACATGATGGTAGTCACTGTAGAGATATATTAGCAGATTTTCCTTTTGGTTCTAGATAAAGTCATTTTTCTAACAAAAGAATCTCAAAAGACCAGCGCTGTCGCACTTGGTATCGTCCAATAATGCTTAACCCTTAAACTTCCTGTCTATTCAAGACAAAAAACTTATCGTGAAGGTCCTGGTGCACTGCTGAACTGACCTTCGACCTCGCCGCGCATATTTATTTTATCAGGTCAATCATGCTACGCTCAGGATTCTGATTGATATTCTCTTTCAATTTTCGGACAAATTCATCAGTTCTCTTGTCATAAGAACGTTGTGAATATTTACCTCCTTTAAGTCGCCAGATTCCGTGTTCCTTCTGAATGCATTGTAAACTTGATTTATTTTATAACTAAAAAGCACAATAAATTTTGTCATTGAAGGAGTTCCAGTTAACCATCGTAGGTTGTTGGTGATGTAAAGTTAACTTGTGCTATCTAATAGGAGATTGCCCATTCTTATAAGACGGGCTTTGGAATTTCCCGCAATATAATCTGAAAGATATTTAGATTTACCTGAACGAACTTACATTATTAAATGTTTGTTATCACATTGATGATTTATCCACAAATAGTTTTAAGAAAGTACTGGAAACAACAGGTGGATTAAAATTTAGCAAAATTTTTTGTGAGGATTATTCATAAATGAACTATTTCAGCAATTACAAGCGTCATTTTAGCTCTGAAATTGTAACACAGTAGTTGACATAAACCTTAATTGGGTTAGATCGCAGACCGCGGTGGCCAATTAATGTCAACCTTTTGCAAAATAACACGATTAGAAAATCTGGTTTAACTACATGGAATTCAAATTAAAATTGTTAATATCATTAAAACTAAGTTGCTTATCATCCCATCATTGATAGTAACAGTATTGTCAGCTTCGTTCTCAAAAAAGCACGGACCAATTATTTCCCCAACCCACAAAGTATACTAAACAGTGCATTTTGTGTATGCGTTAATTCTTTGTGAATAGCAAGTAGATATTTACCACGCTAAATGCAACAATGTTGGTAGTTTTTTAAGTTCTTGAATCAATTAAATTTTATATACTTATAAATACACTTTCTTTGTTAATTTTGTAGTGTCGTAAGACAAATTCAATTAATGTAAAAGACGACGAGTTTGCGTCCTTGTTCTTAATGCACACTATCACTTACTCGAGCACGACCGTTGCGTTGAACCCTTGATTTCTTAACTACTTGTTTCAAACTTTCATGCAGTTTACGCGTCGTACGCTTCCTTGGTACATTATTGCGTTAAAACAATAATCAAAGTTTTTTTCACGTATTCGTAACTTTTTGCCTGTTTTTATAATAGACTCGAGTAATGTTGATGCGTTGTTGTATAGCATATGGCATTCTGATAAGTTTAACATATGTTTTGATACCAACTATACAAATACAAACTTCCAACGTTTTCAGAACATAAACGATGTTGCACAATTAAATCCTAGAGTTTATTTTGGATACCTTACTCAATAATATTGCTCTCTTTAAAGAGATGTTATTACATTTTTAAGAAATCATTACTTTTCCGGATAAAAATGCCAAAAAAACATGTTTTTTTTAATTAATTATCTGCTCATTGTAAAGAAACTTTACTAATTTCAGTCATATCCTTCGGTTTCAAATTTAATACACGGACTTTATAATGTTTACCTGTAACTGTCAACGACCAACCAAATCAAGTTTAATCCAGTAAAACGACTGGACCTTTTATTAGCATTTTTTGTCTACCGTTTAACTGTACTAATATCTATATGCATTATTACAGACAGTATTCATTCGTTGATTAATGTCACTGGGCGATCACCACTTGGTCGTTAAGTACTCGATAACAATGTGTTGTTTCAACTGAATGTTCATGTGACTTATTATTTTGGTCACTACAATACGGCCACGTGGTACTACACAAAAACTTTACCGACTATCTCAATAATCAATGAGTTAGAAAACATTACACCTAATTTATGAACTTCGAAATAATGCTACCAAATCTGTCGTCTAGGAGTCAATAGTTTGTACAACACTCTCGTGGGTATAAAAATTAAAACAGTTAATAAATTAATCGCGTTTTAAGGATACTAGGAAAGTCAAAAATTATATACTAGCTAATAAAGTACGTTAATTTAAAATAGCTTTTGTAAATTATTTTATGGGTGAATAATTTGCTTAAATATATTCATCACATTTGTACAAAATGTTGAAAGTTCAGTCTAGTGTGGTTGTAATAGATTTAACTTTAAATTCTTCTAATTACTTACCTTCAAACTCATTACTCCAAAACTTATGTCTCCAAAGCACTATTTTACAAGATTCTTAAGATATTTAATTGCCTAAAAGTAAGTGGTTCCGAAAGCAGTTTAAATAGATTGCGCACATTCCAGTAAATCTTTATTTCTCACAAAATAAAAATCTTTAATATGAATTTCTGTTTGCAATGTTGTCACTTGAATATCATTTAGAGATTAATGCTAATTTGTTTGTCAAATATAAAACTGCTTTTTAAAATTTGTGATATTTACTATAACACACTTTAAAGTTTTATTTTAACCAAGTTTTTATTAATTTAAATGCTTTTGTGGTAACTGTTACAAAAACAGTATAAAATATTTAAAAAATCTGGATAATATTTCCATATTCTAAATATAGAAAATTATGAAATTGTAAAAAAAAATTTACAAATATTTTAAAAAGCAACTAAAACACAGACAATTTTTATTATTCGAGTAACATTACACATAATATTTAAGTGATGAGTATACTTTTTATTACAGGCCAACGATTTGCATTGCTGGAACTGAAATCAACAATTTCTAAAGTATTACGGCATTTTGAAATTTTACCAGTGCCAGATTACCATCCCATTCTAATGGCTGAAGGCACATTAAAATCTACAAATGGAGTAATGTTGCGTGTAAAAGAACGGAATTTGAAATAGACAAGTAATGTTACATTTACGCGGGCAGTTTGATAAGATAGTGCCTTTTTAAATAAAAGATATTTTTTCTGAAAAAAAGCGTTTTATTTCTCAACATAGTCTCCTTTTAGTTCGATACGTTTAGACCACACTTGAGCCAGTGCCTTCAAGCAGAGCAGACGTGCGTGCCGAGCTATACCTATGTTATCGCAGCAGCGGAGCCGCAACCTTGCTTAAGGTTAGGCAAATTTACTTATTTAATAATTTAATTCATACTGCACAGTAAATTACCTTTCTTTCAAGTATTAAAATGCAAGGTAACAGCGATGGCTGTTCAGGGAGCTCAAATAACCTCCCTCATTTTAATCAACATAATAATACGTACCCGCAACCGGCTCAACCCCAATATTCACACATGTTACCTCTCCAACAACCGAATTACCTAATGCCATTCATGAATTCACAGCTACAAACGTTATCACCAATCCAAAATTTACAAAACCCAAATAAAATATTCACGCAGTATCAACCCTTGGCTCCCAATGGTTATTTTCAAAATGAACAATTCTGTCAAGCCTATCCTGGCCTCGCATATCCTCAAAACCAAATTTATCTAAACCCGACAATATCGACCGCCTCGCTTTATCAAACGGCCCCGTCCACTTCGCAAATAACGGTCAACACATCATCTAATCCAACAGTACATCAGTCACTGACATTATGTCACTGATGGAGATGATAGCATGTCCACCAAAAGAAATGAAGAAGATGTGATTATTCTTAACGAATTTCAGCAAGTAAGATCACAGAAAAAGAGGAAAAAATACAAGCGAAAACCACACAGTACAAATTAACAAAAAACCTACATTAATTCAAAACAGATACCTCCCACTTGCTAAGGGAAACGATGTGGATAATTCCAATGATAAAAATCAAACAAGGGAAACTAAAATTCAAATTCCTCCCTTTATCCTACATTACATCTCAGCAATAGATCCTCTAATTAAACTAATCGAAACACACATAAAAAAAATTATAAATATCAGTTATTACAAGGAAACAAACTAAAACTCCAAAAAAACGATGTCGATGGCTACAAAAAAATACGTGACGTACTCGATTCTAATAAAGTAGCAAGACATACGTACAGTTTAGAAGAGGAAAAGAAATACAGAGTGGCATTAAGAAACCTCCATCACTCCACCGACTTTCAAACTATTACCGATTTATTAAAAAATTAAGGTCACGAAGTTACTAACATCATGAATGTAATACACAAAGAAAACAAACAAAAGACAAATTTATTCTTCATCGACATAAAACGAAAAGTGAATAATAAAGATATTTTCAAAATTAAGTACTTAGGAAATGCTGTGATTCAGTTTGAAGAACCTAAGAAAAAGCCACAAAGCCCGCAATGCAAAAACTGCCAATGTTATGGCCACAGAAGAAACAGATCTACGCGCCCTGCACGATGTGTCAAATGCCCTGGCTTACATGATTACCGTACCTGTTCAAAAAATAAAAAGGATGGCAACCCAGCTACGTGCGTTTTATGTAAAGGACAACACCCAGCGAATTACAAAGGATGCAAAGTATACCTTGACATAATATCCCGACGGCACCCAAACCACCCCCAACCTATCAATTTACCACGCACGCAGCCAACACATCAAGCAAGCCAATATAACCAACTAATACCAACACATCAAACACAACAATCCTTAAACTATGCAGCCATAACTGCCAATAAGCCAAACGTCACCCCTCCATCCAGTACCGTACCTCAGCACTGTACCCTTGGACAACCAATAACTCAACAAACGAACGATCTAACTGCAGTCATAACAGCAATGCAGCAAACCATCCAAGCCCAGCAGTAGACCATAAATGAGCTGACTAATCAAGTTAAACTCCTTAGTGAAGAACTAAGTTCTAAAAATGACTCCAACGTATAAAATTGCGCAATGGAACGCCAACGGTCTCTCGAACCATAAACAGGAGATCGAAATATTTCTCAAACACAACAACATAGATATAATGCTCATATCTAAAACACACTTTGCTAGTAAAACATGTTTTAAAATACCCAACTTCTTCATCTATACGACCCATCATCCTGACCCGGAAAAACATGCAAGAGGTGGCTTAGCAATTCTAATTAGAAAACAAATTAAGCACTACCAACTACCAGAATTCAGAGAAGATTTCCTACAAACAACAAGCATCATGATAGAAGACTGGAACGTACCACTGACGATCTCTGCTGCCTACTGTCCGTCGAACTACCCCACAAATAAAGAAGGTTTTCTCAATTACTTTCGTTCACTGGGCAACAGGTTCATGGCAGGTGCCGATTATAATGCAAAACACACGCTCTGGGGCTCTCGAATCTCCCCTCCAGGTAGAGGTAAAGTCCTATACAATGTTGTACAAGAACTCCGATTAGGACACCTTTCAACCTACGAACCAACACACTGGCCCACTGATCCGAAGAAAAAACCGGACCTAGTCTCCTCAGATCACTCACCTGTTATTGCTACAGTAAATAGTTTTATAACCAACAAAACTCTCTCGCCAAAGCTCCATAATAAAAACACTGATTGGGATTACTTCAGGGCATTAATAAAAAACCAAATAGATCTAAAAACCACTAAAAACCATTGAGGATTTAGAATCAGCCGTAGCAAATTTCACCACAGTAGTACAGAAATCTGCAAGGGAAGCCACTCCAGAAATTCCCATCAAAATAGTCAAGGAACAATGCCCCATAGCAATAAAGAAAAAAATAGCCGAAAAGAGAAGGTTGAGAAGAATATGGCAGTCTTCATAATCAGATAAAAGTCGTTACAACCAAGCGTCCAACGAGCTAAAAGAACAAATCAGAAGCCTTAAGATCAATTCATTTCAAGATTACCTTGCTAACCTGGACGCCACACCTGTTTCAGATTACTCACTATGGACAGCAACCAAAAATATCAAGCGTCAATACCAGACCATTCCGCCCATTCAAAAAAAAGACGGAACTTGGGCAAGATCTGATAAACAAAAGGCAGAAGTATTTGCTGCGTACCTTGAATCAGTCTTTCAACCTTTACCTTCAACTGAAACCACTGAAGAGGAAGCAGAGATAAAGGCAACACTCGATTCACCATACCAGATGTCACCCCTACCAAAACTAACTACACTCTCTAAAATAAAGGAAGTAATTAATTATAACTTAAACCCAAAAAAATCACCAGGCATTCACCTTATAACCGGATACCTTATCAAGCAATTTCCTCACAAGGCCCTAGTTATGTTAACTATGATCTACAACGCATTATTAAGGTTAGGCCACGTACCGACTCAATGGAAAGTAGCACAAGTGATATTAATACCTAAACCCGGAAAGCCAGAAAATGCTACTTCCTCTTATAGACCAATAAGTTTATTGTCACAATTAGGCAAACTATTTGAGAAATTACTTGCTAAGAGGCTAGAGCCGATTATTGAAGACATGGGACTTATTCCGGATCAACGGCCACTCTACGATAGAACAAGTCCACAGGATTGTTGACGTCATAAATCAAGCTTTCGAAGACAAGCAGTATTGCACTGCCGCATTTTAGACGACAGCCACGCCTTCCATAGAGCATGGCATGACGGGCTCCTATTCAAATTAAAGAAATCACTTCCACACAGCTAATTTGTCATTCTGAAATCCTTTTTATCAGACAGATTCTTCCAAATCAAACATGGTCAAGAAATTACGCACCGGCATCCAATAAAATCAGGCGTTCCCATGCTCTACCTGCTATCTACAGCGGATTTTCCGAGGAATAACCATTCTACCACCGCTACTTTTGCCGACGACAAAGCCATCTTAGTTAAACATGAGGACCCAACAATCGCAGCTACGCTCCTCCAACGGGACTTATACGAAATAGAAAAATGGGCGCAAAAATGGAGAGTCCAAATCAACAACGAAAAATCCGTACATATCACATTCAAAAAACGTAGAGAAATCACCCCACCAGTTTTTATAAATAACGCTCCACTCCAGCAGGTTCAAGAATTTAAATACCTATGACTACATCTGGACAGAGGATTAACGTGGAAAAGTCATATGTGGATAAAACGAAAACAACATAATTCCATAGGTACCTCTTTTATAGATTGCTGGTTGGTGGTGAGAAATAATCGCTATTTCTTTTGGTATTTGACGTTGTGTCACCCCCGTAGAAGAAGCTGGTTTTATTTTTGAGATTCTTAGGTATTAGTTTGAATAGGTTAACTTTGTAAATAAATAAAGTTTAATGTTAAATATGAACTATGTACGAGCGTTGACACAGCACTATAAATAAATTAAGCATATGTAAATATGATGGAAATTTGGAAAGAAACGTCTGTTTAGTTATATTATAAACATACAACAGTGCATTACTGTTCTACGCAATCGCTGTGCAAATAAGTATTTGTCATAACGGGATGTTCGATTGCAGCATTAATTTTCAGTCAATCTCTTGGCCGAGTAAACTGCAACACAACCTTTTTCTTCCACTCCGCAGTGTTTACTGAACTACTGCGTAAAACGCCACAAAACAGACGTCGCTATCCCTGTTTATTTTTCGCTCTTGGTCAAGCGTAATTTTTCTTTCGAATTGCCCTTGTACATAATTTAAATAATATTTGGCATGTGGTAAAATAATTTTTTTAGAATTGTTCAGAAATATAAGGTTAAGTCTAAAAATATCTGGTGTGGCGGCCTTTTCGCCCTTGAACCGTCTGTGTATCGTGGCGTTATGCTGGTGGCTTTGATATCTGTCACCACGTTTTGTTATCGCACACAAAACGGCATATGGGCTTTTGTTCAGCCGGCGAGTCTGCATACGCCGTCGGCGGCACCCTTTGAGACGAAAAGTGCTGTCGAATAAGATTTCCCGCAAATGATCTACCGCTAAACCAGACGCGAAGCCCCGCGATATATTCGACCCGCAACGCGGCCAATTCGGTTGTGTTTAACCAACCCGCAAGACATACTCGAATCGCAAACCGGCCAGTGCGGTCGTGTTTATTTTACCCACATTTAACCATCCCGCAAGACTTTCGCATCGCATCTCGGCCAGTGCGGTCGTGTTCCAGGCACGAAGACATCGCAACAAGGTGGCCACCGTGAAACCAACGCCGCCGAACCGAAGCCGATTACAGGTGAGCGATTTGGCAATTACTCATCGGTTGATATCAGTAGCCGCCCCCATCCGCTTTCGCGCCGGCCGTTTAAGAGACGATTTGGGCCTCAGCGTTTTACTTTTCAAAACGATCCGTACTTAGTTCCCCACACCGCACCACGATGGCACGGCTATTTACACATCTGCCTCTCCAATATCATAAACATAAATAATTTGAAAGAAAAAGCGCGAATTAAAAAAACACATAATACCAATACACATGCCTAATACTAGTTCACCACTAAGAACGTGTAAATATAAGTGCAAAAAAATTTCTTTCTTTCTTTCTTTCTTTCTTTCTTTCTTTCTTTCTTTCTTTCTTTCTTTCTTTCTTTCTTTCTTTCTTTCTTTCTTTCTTTCTTTCTTTCTTTCTTTCTTTCTTTCTTTCTTTCTTCTTCTCTTTCTTTCTTTCTTTCTTTCTTTCTTTCTTTCTTTCTTTCTTTCTTTCTTTCTTTCTTTCTTTCTTTCTTTCTTTCTTTCTTTCTTTCTTTCTTTCTTTCTTTCTTTCTTTCTTTCTTTCTTTCTTTCTTTCTTTCTTTCTTTCTTACTGAACTACTGCGTACAACGCCACAAAACAGACGTCGCTATCCCTGTTTATTTTTCGCTCTTGGTCAAGCGTAATAATAATTCTATCTCCTCCTAGACACTTCTACCGATTTCCTTGAAACTTGCACACCACATTCACAACTATATTTGCCTTCTTATATCAGCCTTCTAACTTTAACCGTTTTTGAACTATTTAAATATTTTGATTATTGTATTGTATAGATGTGACAACTGTGACAGATAAAAACATTTTTTTTGAAAAATTGGGCCATCTGTTGGACGTAAAAGCAAAGGCACAACAATGCGTGGCCGGGTACAGCTATTTTAGAATAAAAACAAACATTATGTTACTGTTGCTAACATTAATCTAGAGAAAAATTATAAATTACTGCAAATGACGTAAAACGGGAATGCATTATGAACGAGCGCATAAGCTTTGCATTAATTCAACTTTACGTATTACGTATCTCCTATGGGCGGCTGATGCTTACGTCCACCATGAATGGACGTTAAATTGTTCCATGTTTCTGATCCAGACAAAAAGCCGGTCTAATTAAAAGTTTATGAGGGAAGGCGGGTCAAAAATTGTCAGTCTAGGACGCCAAAATATCTTTTAGAGGGCAACTCCTAGTGTTATTATAATTGTATTCAAACGAAAGCATTACTTGTAAAATATATCTATAGGAAGTCTAATTGGATAACTAAGTGGCGATATACAGAGTGTTTCAAAACTATTTTAATTTGTTTTGATCGAAAAATGTACTGTTAGAAAGAGGAAATTCTCGGATTTCAAGCGCTTGACGATAGGTAGCATCAGCGCACTTCGTTCACCTGCCACTTCCATGTTTACCAAGGTAGCGACTAGGCAACAGAACTCATTTTGTGTGTAAGTCCCTAACAACTGTTCAACGTAATTTTCGGCTACAATATGGTGTTGAATCTCCTGCCGCTCAATGGTCGTCCCCGTGTGCCAAACAAAGATGGGGAGCGCATCCGGCTGGTTCGCACGTAGCCCCCAAAAATCAACTCGTCGTGTCAGTAGAGAGCTAAGTATTTCCTCAACGTCTTTCTCGCTTGTTTTGTGGCGATGTTTGATAATAAAAGCGAATAGAATTCAATTAATGCAAGCTTTTCATACAGATGGTAAACAACGACGTGTGGAGTTTCATCCTCAACAAAGATATTGTAAAACCTCCATAATGTTAGAATGAGACTCTCCTAATCTTGATGTTTTCTCGGAAAAAAGTGTACGCCTCCTTTTTCTTCTTATAGAACAGGAATTACATATCGAGATATGCTTGAAAATTGTTTTTCCCCCAGTTAGAGACCAATTCGGATGACTTCAATTTCCAGCAAGGCGGGGTACTACCACACGGAAGTCTAGAAGAGAGAATTTTTGAATTATCAAATTCCACAACAACGGATCGGCCGTATGGGATTTAACGATTCAGTTTTACATCACTGATTACCAAGGACCTCACTGTGTGAGTTTGGTGGTTTATAAAAGACTGCGTTTATGTGCCTCCTATTCTAAATACAGTAATCGTATAACAGCGCCCGTGACAGGAATGGATCCAGATATGCTCGCAAAAGTTTGGAATGCATTCCAAGAGAAGCATATTAAGCAGCTATGATGTGGTATGTAAACAACTTCAAAATTAGCCCTGTAATATAAAATTAACTTTAGGTCTCCATGTTCATTATTTTTCATAATATAAAGATTTTCCATTGGATGATTTTTTAAATACTTTGAATACTAAAGTCACGTATATTCTGTTTAATCCATAAGAAAATTTTGTTATTTCACTATCGTAGATATGTTAAATTCTATTTATTTTTTTATTGTCTAAAATTCCTAGAAAGCAGCTTTGAATTAAATAAAAAGAGGTTTAAAGCGAACATGCGATTTCAGTTTTCAGTAAAACGATTTTTGAATAATTTTTTATTTAATAGTAAAATACACAACCTCAAATACATTTTTTGGGGGCGCACTTACAGGCACTGTAGCCTCAAGGGCTTATTGTACCCACTAATATGCACTTATTCTAGGATATTCACACACACCCATGGGTTGAGCAACACTCAAACTTTCGCGCGCCGGCTAGAGGACAGAGCCAACTGGTTGAACCAACTAAGCCACCGCGTCCCCTCTCAAATACATACGTATGATTATTTCTGACAAGTGGCCATCTCGGCTTCGAGTGAAAATCTTGGTACTTTTATTAAATTGTCGCACATGTTACCATAAATTTTATTGGTAACTTATCAGACTTCGTTCAAATGTTTACTGGCTGCTGATCTAGACCTTGGTTTTAGGTAACCACACAAAAACGTTCCATGCATAATAAAATCTTAATGACCTGTCAATATCGCAACTTCGTAATATTACACAACCAGAAGATTATTAATGCGGTTAATGTACTGTTGATCAGGCTGTGTAGCAGATCCTGTTAGAACCACATTAAAATCCATGTAGCTCAATTAATTTGAAAAATCTGACGGTAATGATTGTCATTCACAGTTACAGCATTTCCAGAAAAATATATGGTAAAGTATTTTTTTAATTTTTTGTACAGTTACGATTCTATGAGCTATTTGGCTAACTTAATTAGGAGTATAAATACTAATACAGTACTGACTATGGCGTGATGAAACCCTTTCCATCGAAGGCGTCTTCAACAACCATTTCTTAGGTCAGCTGGCTAGTATCGTTTTAAGCGTCTGTTATTGCGTTCTTCCAGTAATATGTATAGAAATATGTTGTTGTGACTTTCGAGTTTTTCATGGTGGTTAGTACTTCGTTCTCTAATAACGTCTTTAATATAGGGCACATTCAGGTCGTCATGAAAA